>CANTUQ010000035.1:6005000-6605000 GCA_947683425.1 Excoecaria cochinchinensis
CTCATAGGCAGAAGGTAGTAGAGGCTTTGGTTGAGGCCACGGTCGCCACCACAATTTCCCCATCAGAGCTTTTGGGTCTAATTAAGGGAGGATCCGAGGAGAGATTGGTCTTTTCTGACGCCGACCTACCGGTTGAAGGCCGTAACCATAACCGACCCTTGTACATCAAAGCACAAATTAACGATAAGCATACTGCTTGCATTATGGTAGACGATGGGTCTTCTATCAATGTGTGCCCTTTGGTAGCTTTGCAGGCTTTTGGTTTAAACGAAGATATGCTCAGTGGATCAGATCTGACTATCACAACCTACGATAATTCGAGGAGGCAAGCCTCGGGAACCTTTAAGACCTTGGTCAAGACAGGACCTATTGAAGTAGAGGTAGAATTTGTAGTGCTGCCCATCCCTGCTAACTTCTCAGCTCTGCTTGGGAGACCCTGGTTTCACAAGTTAGGTGGAGTGCCATCCACACTACATCAGATGATAAAGTTCCCACACGAAGGGGAGGTGGTGACTATTAAAGCGGCCAGGGAGAACCAGGTCTCAGCGCTAGAAATAGCTAATCAGCCATTCAGCGGCTTCCACGTGTCCATAATAAAGGAAGAGTACGGGTCAGTGGATAGCCCAGCTGTGGTTAATATGATGAAGAAGATGCACTATCTCCCTGGGGCTGGTTTGGGCAGAAACTCTCAAGGGTTGCAAACCGCGATCACCACTCGAGGTCAGAAAAATTGAAAAGGTCTGGGGTACAGAGGCGATTTCGGCAAGAAGAAGGCGACAGACAAGATCCCTCACATTTCAGAAAGCCTTGTGCCCGCATCCTCAGTTTGCGCATATACTGGCGAAGATGAACTGCAGTGGGTAAAGGGGAGAATTGTCCCTGGGTTCGAAATCTTTAATGATGTATTTGACTGGAGAGTCGGGTTTATCAAGACTGCTGAAAACTTCTGGGATGAGGAGATCATGACTCAGGGTATTACTTGGGACAGATGTGAGCCTGAAGAGGTCGTTACCGAGAAAATGATAGCTGCCAGGCTGAAAGGGAAAGGGAGGATAGCAGAATTAGAGCCGAAAATGGGAGGTTTGAAGATTTCCTCCGACATGCCTGAGGGGCCTCTGCTGAATCAAGAAGCCAGTAAACAAGCTGTAACGACATCAACCTCGGGAGTAGCAGAAGAAGACTCTAGTTTAGACTGTCTTGTTATTCCAGAACTCTTTTATGATGTAAATGACAATTATAATATTATTAATAAGGCAAACAATTTCTCTTATTTGTGCGATGTTTCTAATAATTTCAACATGCATGAACATGATCATATTCCATCAATTTTTGACATTGATTCCACTGATACAACGCCTTTTAATCTTGGAACCTCGAAAAATCCGAGAGAAATTCTAATAGCATCAAATATAACTCCTGAGGAGAGAAAAAATTTCGAGAGAATAATAAGAAAACATGAAAAAGTCTTTGCCTGGACCTATGAGGACATGTCGGGAATTGATCGAGATGTGGCGAAACATGCTATCCCGACTTATTCGGATTACAAGCCTGTGAAACAGAAGTTGAGAAGGCTCAGACCAGAATGGGCTGACAAGGTCAAGGCGGAAATTCGACATCAGATTGAAGCCAAGTTACTTGTTGAGGTGCAGTATCCTACATGGCTAGCAAATGTGGTCCCTGTAGCAAAGAAGAACGGAAAGGTCAGGGTGTGTGTGGATTATCGAGATCTGAACAAAGCTTGCCCTAAAGATGATTTTCCATTACCCCATATCGATGTGTTGATAGACAGTGCCGCCAATTGCGCGATGTATAGCTTTGGAGATGGTTATGTGGGCTACAACCAGATCTTGAATAAAATAGCTGACCGGGTTAAGACCGCTTTCATCACGGAGTGGGGGACCTACGCCTACCGAGTCATGCCTTTCGGCCTAAAGAACGCAGGGGCCACATACCAGAGAATGGCGACCAAGATCTTAAGTGACCTGATCCATAAAGAAGTGGAAGTGTATGTCGATGACATGATGGTCAAGTCAGCCACCCGAGCGGGGCACTTTGAAGCTCTAGAGAAGTTCTTCACCAGGATTGACAAGTATAATCTGCGACTTAATCCCAAGAAGTGCATTTTCGGGGTGACTTCAGGAGAACTATTGGGACATGTCGTCAGTCAGAGGGGAATAGAAATTGACCCGGACAAGGTGAAGGCCATCAGAGAGATGCCCGTGCCACAAAAGGAGAAGGATGTAAGGAGTTTCCTGGGCAAGCTGCAGTATGTCAGCCGATTTATTGCCAAGCTCACTTCAATATGCGAGCCTATTTTTAAGCTGCTTAGAAAGAATCAACCTGTGGTCTGGAATGAAGACTGCCAGAAAGCCTTTGACAGCATCCGAGAATACCTGTTGAATTCGCCAGTGCTAAGGCCACCGCAACCAATCAAACCACTTATCCTGTATCTGGCAGTAGAAGGCAGTTCAGTGGGCGCCATGATGGCTCAAGAGGATGAATTTGGAGTGGAATTTGCAATTTATTACCTCAGCAAGAAATTCTTGGCTTATGAGATAAAATATGCTGAAGTAGAAAAGATTTGCCTCGCAGTAATTTGGGCGTCAAAGAAGCTGAGACATTACTTTCACTCATACAAAGTTCAGGCAGTGGCCAAGCAGAATCCTTTAAGATATTTGCAGGACGCGCCGTCTTTGCTTGGTAAGATGGGGAGGTGGCTGCTCTTGCTACAGGAGTTCGATGTGCAATACATCACTCGCAAAACTATTAAGGGGTGGGCCGTAGCAGAATTTCTTGCCGAGCATCCTATTCAAGGAGACACTCCCGAGTTCACCTTTCCTGATGAGAGCATAGTCGCAATTTCTGTTCAGGGATGGCAGTTGCACTTCGACGGGGCAGCAAATAACAGAGGAGCCGGAGTTGGAATCATCTTGACGACCCCAGATAATGAGAAACTTCCCCTCGCTAAGAAGCTGAAATACAAAGCAACCAACAATGAAGCCGAATACGAAGCGTGCACCTTCGGGTTAGAAGCTTTGGCTGCATTGGGGGCAAGGAACATAGAAGTCTTTGGTGACTCATCCTTGGTGATCAACCAGATCCGAGGTGAGTGGGCAGTAAAAGAAGAACGACTGGTCCCCTACGTTGAATATCTGAAAAAGGTATGTGGGCAGTTTGAGACTTGCACTTTCCACTTTGTGCCCAGCGATGAGAATCGTTTAGCTGATGCGTTGGCAACCCTGGTGTCAATGTGGGATAATCCTGAAGGAGTAGCTATGAAGCCAGTGCTAATTTCGAGTTCTGATAAGCCCAATTTTGAAACCGAGCCTGTAATGGAAGTAGAAGTGGCGGATGGGAAACCATGGTACTTCGACATCATGAACTACTTGGAAAATAATAAATTTCCAGAAGAAGCTACTGAAAAAGACCAGAGGATGATCCGTAAGCTATCTACTCAGTTCATATCCTTGGAAGGGGTGTTGTACAAAAGACAGTCGGACGGTATTCAGCTCAGGTGCTTGAATGAAAAAGAAGCCCGCAAAGTGATGGAGGAAACCCATGCAGGTGTCTGTGGGGCCCACATGAATGGTTTGACCTTAGCCAAGAAGATCATGAGACAAGGTTTCTATTGGCTTACAATAGACAATGACTGCTCAAAATATGTTAAGCAATGCCAGTTGTGCCAACAATATGCAGACTTGAGACACCTGCCAGTATCAGAGCTACATAACCTGACATCACCTTGGCCTTTCGCTGCTTGGGGGATAGATATCATTGGAGAGATTCGCCCTACGGCATCCAATGGGCACAGATACATCATAGTCGCAATCGACTATTTTACCAAATGGGTAGAGGTGGAATCCTTCAAGAAAATTGACGCGAGGGATATGGCCAAGTTCATAGAGAGAAATCTGATATGCAGGTATGGCCTCCCTCATCATATAGTGTCTGACAATGGGGTGCAGTTCATGGGAGAAACCAGGAAGCTCCTCGAGAAGTATGGTGTCGAGCATCATAAATCCTCTCCCTACCAGCCACAAGCGAATGGAGTAGTAGAAGCCGCTAATAAGAATATGAAGAAAATCCTGTCCAAGATGGTCCAAACCTACAAAGACTGGGCTGAGAAGTTACCTTTCGCCCTGTGGGGATATAGAACAACGGTAAGGACGTCTACAGGTGCCACACCATTTTCCCTGGTATATGGAACAGAAGCAGTATTGCCAATTGAGATAGAGCTCAAATCACTGCGAGTGGTTATGGAAGCCCAAATCCCAGAGGCCGGATGGGCACAGCAGAGGCTACAGCACTTGAACTTACTGGATGAGAGTAGGCTGAAAGCTTATTATCATAATTAGATTTACCAGAAGAGATTGGCAAGAACTTTCGGAAAGAAGGTGAGAAAGCATCCGCTGAAAGAAGGGGACTTGGTGTTCAAGCAGATGAGGCCAGGCATACCAGATATTAGAGGGAAATTCAGACCGACCTGGGAGGGGCCGTATATCCTTAAGAAACTGCTGTCCAAGGGAGCTGCGATCTTGTCAGATAGTGATGGGAATGAATTCAGAGAACCGATCAATGTCGACAGACTCAAAAGATTCCACGGCTAAAGACCAAAATAAAAAGAAGAGAATAAAATGCCCTGCAGGTCGAAAACTAAAAAAAGGCGGCTGTGCTAAAATTGGGCGCCTCGACAGGGTGAAAACCGAAAAAAGGCATCCTGTGCAAAAATTAGAGGCATGAGAGAAAATGCCCAATCGTGAAAACCCGAGAGGGCCGATTGGTAACAGGAGTTGATGCTGTTAAAATTTGGTTCTTTGTATTAACAGCGCGTAAGCAGCTGAGTAAATGCCAAAACTGATTATGTATGCTGAAATTATATGACAATATACACAAATTCGTGAAATAGAAGGAATATTATTCTTTTCATTTTTGTCATTTCCTAGTTCTGCATTAAAAAGAAATGTAGCACCAAAAGAAATACATATATAGGCTAAGCTAAGTCCTGCTGCTGCTCTCGCCGACCAGATGCTTGAGCCCTTGAGTCCTGTTATCAGATGCTGGACTAAGGATCCACTTCTTGTACTCGTTAGTCGAAGACACGGAATGATTGCTAAACCTCGGGATAACAGTCTTCACTGGTAGTCTGCCCCACAGCTCATGATACCGAGAAGCAAACACAGCCAAGAGAGCTCCTCCTCGGAAGGACAAGGGAACCCTCACTACATCCTGGGTTGTCCCGAGCTGGCATGTACATCGAGAGGTGATGCAGAAGGTGGCCTGACGGAGGCCGCAGAGGGGAACACACCCCGATGGCCCATCGGTGACCACATGAGACAGAGGGAGCCAGGCAGACGTAAAACTGATGTCGTCATCGGACAGCTCGCCAAATCTGGTAATGCCTTCACTAGTAGTGGCACACCCATAAAGTCGTCGACGCGGCAGAAAGTGGCTCGGCGAGTATTGTGGAGTAACTCGAGGGGGTGGCTCAGACAGCATCTTCAGTTTCTCTTGCAGCCAGATCTAAAAAAATAAAATGAAAAAATAAAAAAAAAATAATAAAATAAAATAAAAAAAGAGAAAAAGAAAGAAGAGAAGAAAAAATAAAATAAAAAAAGAGAAAAAGAAAGAAGAGAAGAAAAAGAAGAAAAAGAAAAAAAAGCCGCTGGAGTAAGTAGGGTTTACTTCAAGCAAAAATAAGGCACAGGGTTGTGTGAAAATCCGAAAGGACGCACCTCCCGCTAAGAAAAGCTAGTGTGAAAATCCATAAGAGATGCACTACCTTCAAAATAATGACGTACCTGGAGCAATAAGGGGCTGCCAGTAAAGGTTGCAGTGGATCCAGAGCTCACAGTGTCCAAGCCCAGAATGGTCTCGGCCAGAATGAGTGGTAAGGGTGATAATCCCAGATGAAAGTCGCCCAAGACTCTGAACAGGCGAGAGTCACCTGTCAAACCCCCTGGAACAACAGTAAGGAAGTTCAACATGCAAAACAAGAATATGATGCTTACCCGGTAGGTGGGGATGTCGGTGAACTGATCCAGGGCCTCGATCAATGGTCCCAGAGCGAAGGAAGGGCCCGGGTGAATCAGCCGGACGGCCTCAGAAGAAGGTATGCCGAGGGCCATGGCCATGTCCCAGATCTGTAATAGATCGCAGCAGGGGACGCAAGGCAGAGCACTAGGAGGGAACCAGGCTCCCAGGATGGTAGCTAACTCTTCAAGCAAAGGGCACAGTTCCTGATAGGTGAACCGAAAAACGTGAAACCTGGGGTTCCAGAAGTGGGTCGCCACCAGGAGGAGGTTCTGGTCGACTTTCACCCGACACAGGTATTTCAGCCCGGACAGAGAGGAAAGGGCGCCTTCTTCCCAAGTGTGTTTGTCATCTAAAATACGGTGCATCCTTTGGGCTAGAGAAGAAGACATGTTGAGAAAGATGAAAGGCTCAAAATGTTGGAAAATGGAGAGACACAAGAAGGGCAAAAATTTTGAAAATTTATAGGGAAGCGTCACCGACGGCCTACCCGCCCCTACACAGTGACGGCATGCCCGCCTATCCTAGGGATGGCCTGCCCGCCTCTCCAGAGAGACGGCCTGCCCGTCGGTATAGATCCACCTGGCAGACGTCAGCATTGCATTCATCACGCGCATTAACTTGCATTTATTGCGCGACAGACGGCCAGCCCATCGGTCGCTCCTACAGACGCCCAGCCCGTCGGTCACAAAATTCTATATAAGGGCGAGTGACAGACGGTGCAAACGCTGCTGTCCCTTTCATTTCCTCTCCCAAACCGTTTTTTTGCGTTTTTAGCGGTTTTTCAAGCATTTCCTTTTATTTTTTCGCTATTTCTTCATATTTTTGCGTTCTCTACTCACAGGTGCTTAGATATTTATATTTCTTCAGTTTCTACACTTCTCGCGACTACAAGTAAGTAAATAACTACTTTTTTCTTGAATTTTATTCAATTTATTTCTTCATTTCTTCTTCTTTCAACTTTAGAAATGATTAGGAAGTTCTAGATGCCTTAGGAATTTAGGGGGAATGCTGCCCATTTTTCTTCTTTATTTTCTTCTTCTTTGCAATTAAATCAGAACCTTTGCATGATCACATAGAAATAGAATTTTTCGGTAACTTTGGTGTTTTAGAAATTTGCATCTCCTAGCGCACTATTCTGTGTATATGTTGCTCGTGAGGCATGAGGCCGTTGTGTTGTGTTGTTGGGGACACACTCTTGCCGGGGTGCGTCCCATTTACATGCGTATATTATTGTTGGGGCCTAAGGCCTATTTTGTTGCCTTTTCATGCAGGAGGTCGGGCATACCCCTGCCGGGGTGCTGCCCAAATTTTTATTATTTATTCTAGAATTGAATATTTTCATGTATAATGCATGCTTTGGGGCATAGAAAGCCCATTTCCTTTACTCGTTTCAAATTATTTTCATGATAATTGCATATTGTTTTTTTGCCTTGATGTGTGCAAAGCATGTGGGCAGCCATTGCCCTTTTCATTTATTATCAGTCTTCTATATTTAGTTTTTGGACCGCCATCGTCCTGGTGAGGCCTAAATGGGCCTTCGCCTGGAAAATAAGTCTGATAGTATTTGTTTTGTTAAATTTTCACTGTCTAATTTCTTCTCCTTTGCAGGATGCCTCCTAGATGTAGAGCACCACAGGCCCAGCCCGAGCTTGTAGCTCCGGATTGGATGGATGATGAGTCAGCTTAGAGGTATAGAGCATTGGCTCAGGTAGAGCTTCGGGCCAGTCGCTTTGTATCCCGACCGTTCCTAGAGGCCCTAGGGTTGGCCCCAGAGTTCGATTTACTTGCCGGGGGTGCTGGGTGGACAGAGTTCCTTGAGCCCTCCTTCCAGACTTTACCAGAGGCTACTCGTCAGGTCCTGGCCACTCTTCGCTATGCCGATTTTTAGAGTGCAGATACCGACCCAGGGGTGGTTCAGTTTTGGTTCGACGGCGACCACTTCAGTATTACCAGGCAGAGATTTGCACAGGCCATGGGGCTCCCTACAGAGGAGGGGGTCGAGATCCCGCGGTGAGCGGTGAGACGCGCTCATTGGGCGGCCGTTGCCCTACCGGGAGTGCTGTATGATCATGATACAGCGAAGAGCACTGTACTGGTGTCTCAGGCACTCCGGTATTTGCACAGAGTGCTATCCAGTTCGTACCTTGGTCGAGCTGGTAATCCAGGGTCGCTTAACGCGGCCGAGATCTGGAGCCTCTAGGCTATGGTGGCAGGCCAGCGTCTCAACATTAGCCATGAGATCTTGGCCAACTTGACCAGAGTCGGCAGAGGATTGACACCGGTGGTGATAGTAGGAAGAGTTATCACCCGGTTACTTTTGAGGTTGGGGGTTAACCCTGATAGGTTGAGAGGACCTTTAGAGGAGGGGATCCATGTGGATGCCACAGCGGCAGTACAGATGGGGATGATCTCCCCGATATTAGGGCAGACAGAGGCCTACAGGGTGTTGACCATTCATGAGACCAGGCGGATGTTCTCACTCCCACCCTTGGGTGCAGATCCAGACCACCCGGAGCACCCGGAGGAGCAGCCTCCACAGCCCGAGCCGCAGCCAGAGCCCCAGCCTTAGCCCGAGCCTCAGCCAGAGCATCAGCCTCCTCAGTCTCCTCAGCCACAGACTGTGCCACCACCACAACAGCAGGAGCAGCCCAGGACGCCCTCGGACTTTGACTTCGAGTTCATGATGGACGACCTCTTCGCCGCTTCACCGGCATCCAGAGCGCCGACTCTAGCCCCATCACCGAGCGCCAGGGTACAGAGGTCTCTCCACGGGCCCTCCGAGAGATACCACCCATACTCCCAAGGTGACCCTGGGGCATCCACCTCCTCGGTACCACCGCCAGAGCCAGCACCGCAGCAGCCTGACTTCTCTCAGCTCCTCACGTCCATGTTTACAGCCTCAGAGTGGCGGCAGGATGAGAGGGATAGGGCTATTCACGAGAGGTTGGATCGCCAGCAGGCTGCCATTCTGGAGCAGTCCCAGTTGGTGGAGCGCTTAGCTCAGGAGCAGGCCGGCTACATCGGGCATACGACTCAGGAGCAGGCTCGGGCCTTGGATGTTTTCAGGGATGAGCAGGCTCGGGCCTTAGGGGCCTTCAGAGGTGAGCAGATGAGGCTGATCGAGCAGATTGCTCAGGGGCAGAGGGAGCTTAGGCAGCAGCTCGCTCATGATTTGAGGACGTCACAGGACCAGGCGTCTCAGAGGGTTGATATGACCCTGCAGATGATTGACGAGTCACTTGACTCTCTGAGATCCCGCATTCAGGCGATAGAGGGGATCCTCCCACCTCTGTCTCAGGCCATGAGAGAGTTTAGAGAGCAGACGGAGCAGAGCCTGTAGCAGAGGAGAAAGGCCGCCAGCGAGCAGACCATTCAGTTGAGCCAAGCCTTCAAGAAGTTAGGAGACAAGGTTTCTGAGACCTTAGGGTTTATGAGCACCTGTACCCAGCCCTTCTTGGATGGCGACGCTCAGATCCGGTTCAGGCGGGCCCATGATCACGAGGCAGGACCCTCCACGGCTCAGCTAGCTCCACCTCCACCTCCGCCAGGGACCGTGCACATATCAGATGACGAGGATCCCGATGAGCCCTCCGACTACATACCTCTCTGATCTTCAGGGAGTTATTTTTGTATCCGTTGTACATTTTCATTTTGTATATGCACTGTACAAAAATGACGTTTCTAGTGAAAATTTTTGCTTCATTATTGCATGATCATTCGATTGTTAATTGTTTAATCACATCACAGAAAGTGTATGTTCTCATATTTACTTATATGTCAATGAAAATGACAATATAACAAAAACGAAACAAAAATGATGAATAATAACTCAAATAAGAAAAGATGAAAAATGAAACATGGCATAGTAAATAAAGCAAGATTACGCCATCAATAGACAGGTTAAAAGATGACCACTCAAAAATGAACTAACAAAATCTTTCATCACGCAGGTACAGAGAAATACCGATCTGAACATAGACATCGATTAAAAAGATCCCTTTTGGGACAAGGAACCCGGTGGGGTCTCCTCTTCTTCAGATCGAGAATGTAGCCAAAGCATGCTGCATCTCACAGATCGAAGCTGTGGTCAGAGAGTGCCGCACTTCACCAAATCGAGATTGTAGCCAAAGCATGCTGCATCTCACAGATCGAAGCTGTGGTCAGAGAGTGCCGCACTTCACCAAATCGAGATTGTAGCCAAATCATGCTGCATCTCACAGATCGAAGCTGTGGTCGGAGAGTGCCGCACTTCACCAAATCGAGATTGTAGCCAAAGCATGCTGCATCTCACAGATCGAAGCTGTGGTCAGAGAGTGCCGCACTTCACCAAATCGAGATTGTAGCCAAAGCATGCTGCATCTAACAGTTCACGCGGCAGCCAAAGAGTGCTATGCACCTTGCAGATCGAATGGGGGTTAGCAAGGGAACTTCAGATCGAAGCTGTGGTCAAAGCATACCGCACTCCAAACCGGGGTTGTGGCCAAAACATGCTGCATCCCGCCGAGCCCTACAGGTCGAGATGAGACCGATGGGAGTATCTTCGCATTGCCAAATAGATCAAGATGAGGTCTAACCGGCATAAGGCACGGAGGGTGAAAAGCCGTCGCAGGTACGCTTCCTTTCTGACCTTCTTTGAGTTTTGGCTTATCTAGGCGCTTGTGCACTAGTTGCTCCAAAACTGAGGGCAACTGTAAGCACCGTGTCCCGGAGCGGTCCGGATCAGAGGTTACCCTATGATGAAATCAGTGTCCGAGCCTGTATAAAGGGCTGGATTTGGAGGTTTTAGTCCCACGTTCCACGAGAAATGAGGCTTTTTACCATTCCTGGGCAGAGGGTGAGAAAACAGAGGATTTTTCGAGTCAAAAGGTTTTTTGTCCTCCACAGACGGCCAGCCCGTCTGTGAAGTCAGCTCGTCGCTTGGGGTCACCGATGGCTTGTGGTATTTTTCAACGCCCGTCGGAAAGTCACTGCCCCTGTCAGAACGCCGCCTGGTTTCCTGGAGCACGTAACCTTTCCGACGCCCGTCAGTGGATGTGGCAGGGCCGTCGGATGAATCCTTGTGTCAGAAGGATTCTTCTGACGCCCGCCTCTATACACTGACGCCCGTCGATCGTGTCTGGCTTATAAAAGCTCCGGATTTTCAATTGAAAAGGGTTCCAAAATTTTTCAAAGGGGGAAACTCTGCCCAAATTCAAGCAAATTTTCTCTCTCCTCTAACAAAACACATTTACAAAGGAAATCTATTTAACCAAGGATCAAATCAATCAAAAGGGAGCTAAAAATAATTAGTTTTCTTTAGATATTGATTCCAAAATCAATCTTTTGAGGGGTTGAAGAAGAAATAGCCCATTTTTCTTTCTTTGATCCTCCATCTTTTGCTTCTCGTGGAACGCGCGGAGCTCTAATCAACACAAGAATCTCACCCAAAGCGATTATCTGAGGGTAAATATTCCGGATTCCTTCTCCGTATCATTTCATATTTATTCCTTATTTCGTGGAATTTTTCTATATCTGTCATTATTTTCCTTTATTTTGACTCTCTTTATCTCCTTTTGGGATAAAACCCCTTTTTTTGGCTTTGGAAAGAATTTTCTCTCTTCTGTTTTTTCGGAGACAGTGGTGACCGAAGGGTCATCTTTATCACCGACGCCCGTCGGTCACCCCACCTATAGACACCTCTCCTTGAGTGACAGACGAACATGTCGGTTACCTTAACCGACGCCCGTCGGTCATCTAAGGAAGGTCGTCTGTGGATTCTGCCTCCATCCTTTTAAATCATTTTTTTTATCTTTTTCAAGCCCTTTTGGTCTCCTACATGTTAATTGTATGTATATTGACATCTTTCAACTTTCTATGAGTGTATATTGATTCCCTTGGACTATTCCGAGCTAGAGCGGCTACCTACCGTATTCGGAGGATTTTCGTCCGGTTTAGTCTCCTAATCCTTCTGATCATTTCCTTCATTTGTTATTCATTGATTATTCTGTGTATATGAATATACTCTTTTCGTATCTCGTTAATGTATAAAAATGATCTAATGATTTTATACTTAAATAAAATGAGGTTTGTATAAAATGCAAAAGGGGGCCAAAGCCCTATTTTTATCCAATAAAATCATCATACACAAAAATCTCCAATTTTAATAATGATGCATGCGAGGACCAAAGTCCTAAAAATAAGCAATACCCCGATTTATGCATGATTCGCACATTTATGAAAGGGAGTTGTATTCCGCTCCTTGTATTATTGTAATTTATCGCTTTCATTACCTATTTGCTCATTTATAGCTTTCCAAATGTGAATAAATGCGCCTTTTAATCAATTGCATAGTGTGGAGAGAGAGCGAATTAATGATATTAAGATTTGATCATAAAATAATTGAGGTAGAAATAGATGAGAAATCCCGGACCCAGCTCTGGTCTTTAGGCTCAAGAGGTTAGAGGTTATCCTCCAAAATACTTCTTGGGTCACGAGACTTTAGCGCTAATCCTAGGCTCTTTAGGGTGAGAAGTTCACCTTCCATGACCCCTCTGTCTGGCCCAAAATGGATACCAAGCGCAGTCTGAGGCTCTCCGAGGCGAGAGTAACTTTCCCAATGTTCTATTGGGTGGCGACTCCATGAAACCTCCTTGTTGCCCAACATAGACGCACTTGCGATTTATCGCAAGATGTCAACGGACCCACAAATGCCCCGATCGCCCACGTGCGGGCGGTCGAACGGGCGGCCGCAGGGATCCGACGCGCGTCACATAAAGTATAGTGATAAAGTTCAAAAAAGAAAAATGGATATTCAAAACATGATAAATTAATGCATATTCTAAAAAGAAAGAAATGCCCCAAAACTAAACACATCAAACAAAATGCCCCAAAAGGAAAAATGGATGTACAAAAATTACTTGTCATGGCTAGCCCCATTTACTAAGAAAGAAGTGCATACGTACTATCCTTGTGTAAATTAGCAAGCATATCCAATAGGTTGAATGACAAATTAACTATAATATCAAAAAGCAACCTTGAAGGTGATTTCTATACTTTCTATTTGATGATTGAAGAAAATAGAAAAGCTAAGACATTTTGACAAATAGAATTCATAGAGAAAAAGATCAAAAAGAAAGGAAAAGACATTATGATTGACAACCAAAAAATGCCAACTAAAAACCACACTGTCATTGTCTACTAGTTGTAAACCAAAATCCTAAACTGGATGCTATCATTCTTATAGATTTAGGGTATTAATTATGTTTTTCATAGGCAATCATTTAATCTTGTCATTATTATGGTACCTTATTTTTTGCATTTGAATATTTTGGCACAACACAATCCTCTCATTACCTCCCCACATGCACTAAATCAGAATATTAGTTGAAGATTCTATTGCGATGCTACCAAAAACAAAAGAGACTTCTTTTCCATTATATGATTTTTGGCTCTTCCTTACCCAAAACACATGCACCATTCTCTCTACAAACATTCTTCTCATTCTTCAGCTTTCTGATATAGAAAACTACTTATAAACAACAATAAGTAGATTCATCAAGCAAGTTCGCTGCAATTATCAACTGTATAAGCAGTTGTCATTAATGCTGACCTTATAGCAGCTGGACTCTAATCAAGGTGAGCAGCCTTTAACAAGGCAGCTAAACCAGAAATATGAGGCCAAGCCATGATATAACAGACTAAATTCAGCAAGAAGGGCTCAAAATCTAAGGGAAAGAGCAATAGTGACCTAAATAACCTGAACACTAAGATGCATAGAGCCTACAAATATAGAAGTTAGCATTTTTAAATCCTTTGTATGCCTCCAGGAAAAAAGAGATTGTTCAATGCTTATACATTAAGTACTTAAATAAATTATACTTATTGTTGTTTTTATTAGAAAATCACAAGTGAAAATAATTCTTCATTCTTAATAGGTTTCTTAAGAGATTTCTTGACATTTTGAATTCTATTCCTTTACATGCAGTGAAGTAATATGATTTGGAACTAAACATAATGAAACATTCTAAGAGTGCAAGAAGAATCAAACAAAATGAAAGACTAAACATAACCCAGTGCTGTAAGGAAGCGTGCAAAGCTAAACAAAGGCAAATAGATCATCAGAACCTTTGAGAAGAAAAAAACAGACTATTAGCTAATAACTCTTTCAAAAAAAAATAAAATAATGACCGAAAATGATGTACTGAGAAGGATGGTGCAGACACCGGGTTCCGAAATAGCTTAAATCAGAGTTATCCAATAATAACACCAATACTTGTTTTGCAGATAGAGGGCTGAGGCTACAGGTTTTCACCTATGAATTTCACAAGTTTTGGAGTTGTTTATGGCCAAAAGTCCTTTTTGTTTCCTCAATGATTTTAAAAGGGATTTTTTAAGCATAAGTTTTTAGTTTTTTTTTGTGAGTGATGCCCGTCCCTCATACGAGGGACGCTCGTCGGTCAATGCTAAAATGCCTGCCTCTTGCGATAGACAGATCACACTAATGGCGACTGACGCCCATCCCTTAGATAAGGGAATGCCCGTCGGTCGATCAATGTGAACGCCCGCCCCTTACAGGGATGGCCGTTGCTCGCGCGAGAGGTGCCCAACCTCTGGAGGGATAGGCTGTAGAAGGGCATTTTCAATTTTTCATTTTTATTAGCGACCTACGCCCGCCCCTCAAGCGAGGGACGCCTGTCGGTTTCTACCTGACAGCAGACTTGGACTTGGATTTTCTTTTTGAAAGGAAATCTAAAGTTTTATCTTTTAGAACTAAAATCCTGATTTTTAGAGATAAAATTTATAGATTGAAAATATTTATCCTTAAAGATAAATTAAAGATATTAGATTTTATCCGTAAGGATAATTCGAAATCACTTTATCTCTAAAGATAAATTAAATAGTTGACATTTATCTTTGAACTGATTGTTTTAAAAGAAACCTTTTAAAGACATAAAGTTATTTTCAATTTCTCAACTTTGAACCGATTCTTATGGAATTCAAGGGAGACCTACATTGTCATTACCTTCCAGATATCAGAATTCTGAGGATAAATATTCTGGGTTAGTCATTCTCGTATTAATTTCAATATGTTTGACATACGATATTCAGCTTGTTTCAAAATATAGATTAATTTATTTTTTTGATAATTTTATTATGTTAGACTTAATTTATTGATAGATTGTAAAAATCAATTACATGAAATAATGTCTTAAAATTCATAAAAATAAGTGTTAAGGTTTGTACATTATAGAATGGATTTTGTTGTTTTCTTTTGACTTCTGGTGACGACTGACGGGAAGAAGGCCCTACCGACGGCCGTCGCTCAAGGGAGAGACGGGTTGTTGCGAAACACTTTTTTCCTCCCATTGATCACCTCCCAGACGATCGTCCCTCATATTTTTAGCCTTCCCTGATCCATTTCTTCTTTATTTTGATTATTTCTATTTTCTTTTCTTATATTATGTTTTGCTTTTATTTAATTTAATTGTTTGTTTAGCATTTTTTTTCCTGATGTTTTGTCATTTATTATACTTTTAGTTTTTTTTTTTACTTTGACATTTCTAACATGTGATTTTATTTTGGTTTTATAAGTTTTATTTTGGATGATAGAATGGGGGTTCAAATTAAACAATCAACTTTATTTTGGTTCATTCTCTTCCACCCTTCTCTTTTAGCATTATTTAACTTTTATTCTTCTTAAAGTTTTATTATTTAACTTTAGTTATCAATGGTTTCTTTGTGTTCATTAATATAAAAAGCACCAAAAGATTTTTACGAAAATAAGATTTTTTTAATAAATAGGACCAATATCCTAGATTTTCTCCAATAAAATGTCACCTTAAAATTATCATTTTTGTAATTATGCATGAGGGAACCAACGTTACTATTATTAAATATATATCCCATTTTATGCATGATTTTTATTTTTTTTATTGGTTGGGGTTGTATTCTGCCCCTATTTTATAGTAAATTAATGTGTTCTTTTTGTTTTGTTTAAATTGTATCATTTATCGCTTTCATTATGTGCTTGATTTTTTCCCTAGTAAATTGTATGATTGTATGAGAAAATGATGGAAATTTAACTTAAAAACTCATTTATAACTTTAACCAAGATATGAATAAAAGTGATGTCCCGAACTCTCTTTCTGGTCTTAGGTTTCATGAGTTTAGATAAACCTTCCTAATGTTCTATTGGGATGGAAAATTCAAAATATCTCTTGTTGTCCAAAATAGAAATATATGCATCGTTTTAGGTTCAATGAGGCTAGATGAACTTTTTCAATGTTCTATTGGGTGGCGACTCCAAAACACCTCTTGTTGCCCAAAATAGATGCACCCGTGATCTTTACGAGTTTTACAAACCTCTTTCAAACCCTAAAAATGGGCCCTCCGAGAGTCTACGGGGTTCGATGTGCGTCACATATGGGGATGCATTAAAGAATAAAGTTAGTGGAATTACCTTAGATTTTTAGGTTTAGGATTTTTGTTGAATTTAATTTTGGAGCAGATAAAGAACTAGAAGGTTTCTTTTAAACGGCTCCCAATAATAACACCGAGGGTGAAAAGGGCTGAGTGAGGACTGGATGGAGAGAGAGAGAGAGAGAGAGAGAGAAAGAGAGAGGAGGCAACAGAGAAACAGAGATGAGAAAGAGGAAGTGATTAGGGCTGGGCAAAAGGGGATTTAGGAGGAGGCCCGTTGGGCATATGAGACAGGCCCAAACGGGTTGAAGTTTAGATGGGTAGGTTTTGGGCGGGTTCAAATGGGCAAACTTTGGATTGGATTGGGTTTGGATCAGATTATTTTGGGTGGCTTTGAACGAGATTTTGGGTTTGGGCTGATTTTACCATCTTTAATCTTAAATAAGATTTTAAAATTTCACATGTAATTTGTTGTTAAGAAAATGGTAGTTTGAAGTTGGTCCAACCAAGAAATTATTTCTTATTCAATTGAAATGTATTTCTACTATCAGCTTATTGATCCGAATGATAATGAGTTTGAATTCTCTTAAAAAAACATACTTTAGTCCATAAACTTTAAAAATTTTATACATCAAGTGTCTAAAATTTCAAAACTACACATTAGGTCCCTAAACTTATCAATTAGAACATATTAAGTCCAAAATGGACAAGACAGACGACAGTATAACTCAGGTTAGGTTAAAATCGTGTGGAGTCATATCTAAATTAATGTGGAACCCATCAAAATGTAAAATAATAAGAGAAAATCCACATCAATTGATTACATGGATTTCGAGGGAAAATTGGCATCCATAAAGGGGGAAATTAAAAAAAAAATTGAAAATTTGAATTAATGGCTTCTTCTAGTGGTAGTAGCTCCTAAAGCCTTCAAACATCCAACAATCGTGTGAATGTGTTGCAACCAATATGTTTGTGTCTACAAAAAGCTCATTTCATGATGTCCAAAAGCGAGCAGAATCCAAGAAGATACTACTAGAAATGCATTGTAAGTAATTTAAGTTAAACTTTAAGAGTTTGGGCAGAATGATAACTGAGAGAAATCTAAACTTGTTTCTATAGGATTGTCAATTTTTTATATGAAATGATATTTGGATGTTGCAAGTATTTGAACTCTTTATGAGTGCATTAAAAATGAAGTCAAAGCCATATGTGTTAGTGGTTATGCCCTAGGCCAAATAATTAGACGTTTATGTAATGTTGTATTTTCATTTATAAAATGGTTTTCTCCACTTGAATACATATTAATGGCATGTCACATTATAGTAATGTTTGTGAATAATATCTGATATTATTTTTATTATCCCTAGTCATTTATCACTAAAGGGTATAAAGATAATTAATACTAGTGTAGGTTTGATTGATACTCATGAGATGATTATATATGGCGATATAAATGAAACTTATAGGTACTTATTGGAGAACAAGGTACTGGATAGACCCACTATGAGATCAATATATGGGTTAGTGTCATAAGTGATCTCATAATAGATATATTATTGAATCCTTTGACTTGAGATTGTCACAATTTCCAACATAAGGAACATTATGCTTTGACATAATCAAATGTTATCTTTAATCGCATAATTATAAAGGTTATAATTGGGTACGATGTGAATTATGCAGAGGAAAGTGAATAATCAAGATAGAATTTGTCCCTTTCTTATGAAAGAGATATCTACTGGCCCCCTTGATAATTAGGATTGAGAAATGCATGGCCATTCTCAAATGAATTAATAGTGTGATCAATGTTATTTGAATTTATCAGTCTATTTAGGGATTGAGAAATTATATGTTTGGACAATATGAGTGTGACATAGACTATGACTTATGTTTAAATAAGATATCGTTCATGTGATAAAAGGATTATAACATGTTCTATTGGTTAGGTTAAAATCAAACTATCACTATTCATATTATTTGGGTAGTCATAATATCTTGTTAGATGCCACTTATGACTTGTGGGCTTATGATGGGATTGGATCTACTGCCAACATAATATAAACCTATTGGGTCGTACACCAAGAACGTAATGAACGGATTGAATTTAATTTGGGCATTTTGAATTTAAGTATGTTAGATTTTAAATTCAAAATAATTATGTGGAGATATAGAAATATTCTTATTATTGGAATCAACAATATTCCATCCTTATATCTCTCCATGTTTTCAATTTATGACTATAAATAGTTATAATCATAAGCCCTAATTAGATTTATGATACATTCTCTACCGCCGTCCTTTTTTGATTTTGTCTTTTCTACAGCCGCCACCTTTCTTTAAGAAAGAAAAACAGTGAATATTAAATCCAGTTGCACGTGAAGGGAGCTAGCACTCCTCTGCAGATCCATTCATTCGCTCGTGTGTTTAGATGTTGATAAAGGGTGGTCGTTCCATTAGAGCAGCACCTGGAGTTCGTGTCGACATTGGAGCAAATTGTTTGCATTTGCGCAGGATCTATCCAAACTGATCGGATTAAGGTGTTAATCATGTTATATTGCGCTACAACTGGTTGGTAATCGTTATCCCTCCTTTTTGAATCAATTAGATCATATGGATCCTGTTTGGGCTTTGTTAATTTTCGTTGCATGATAATTTTAAATTATTCCGTCTAGAAACCCAACAATATAAAGGAGAAAGGACCAGCTAAAACCAACATGCGTGAGCATTTAATACTTCTGCAGAAGTCCAGTTGAATCGTATAGGGACTTTAATTGATTCTATGAGGACTGAGATCCTCTAATGCATGATTTTATCAAAGAAATAGATATGAAGATTGGAGGTGCAAATAGAGAAATGGGAATGATGAAGATGGGATTTTTGCTTGTCATGGTTGCCATTTTGTTGTCAAAACTGGTTGCTTAGATATGAATTCCTCTATAATTTTAGAAACTAGTCTTCATTTTGTTGTAGTTATTTTTAGGCTATGTAATGTAGTATTTAGGGAATCTTGAAAGATTGTTATTGTAATTTTTTTTCACCCTTATTATAGAACTAAAATTATCAAGCTTTAAACTTGCACTTTGTTTATTTATCATTCACTCTATGCAAAACTCTACCTGTTAAGAAATTGATATTATGGTACCATAATAAAACCTAAATTACTTGCATTTAAATTCAAATCAACAAACTACATTAGTAACTATACCAAAGCATGAATGCTATCAATATTCGCATCGGCATTAAAAAATTGGTAGCCAAGACAAAATCCTAATCATGTCAAAATACTAAAGTAGTTTGGAGCAGTTACACAAAACATGCCAAAATCTTAATCATGTATTAAAAGAAATAAAAGATCATTGAGATTCTCTTTGCTTGCTGCATTTCTTCCATGTTACCATTGCCTTAACCCCCTAAAATGTTGAAGTTGATTTGAGGATACCGAAACCTTGCCATTAAAGGTCAAACCTGTAACACCCTAAAACCCTAATACGTTACGTGTAATAGACGTTGCAAATCGGATTCCATGGTCATAGTAAATGCTTAGCCTTGATTTTAATGACACACTACTTAATTTGGTGTAAATTTTTTTTCTTCGTTTTCTTTTTATTTCCTTGTTACCATTTGCCTACCGATATACCTATAACTGTTTAAAATCACTATTCATTTAATAAAATTTTCGGCAGCATAACGGCTGCACTATGAGTATTACCCTCCTGCAAATTTTTAAAAAATAACACTCCTAATATATTCAGAACACCTCAACAACCTCCAATAATCACAATCACAACCAATTCCAACAACCATTCCATCACAAGATAATTCATATGTATAAGCATCATACACAACATAAGTATCCATAATATCAACTTATATACATACTACTTATAACAGTCTCCATATATAAATACACTATTCATAAAACATACATAACTGTTTACACTGCTTTACATATACATGCTATTACAAAAAGTTCAAATTATTAATGGTGCAGCTAATACACTGATCTTGCGTCTGTATGCTTGCTCTGGCTCCTATGCTCCTTATTAGCTTAATTTAAACTTGCATAACAAAACTACACGCTAAGCGATCTACGTTTAGTGGTGGATACAATTATAATAATTTCCATCTAATCACTCACATACACATCCATGCATATTTATTTCTATACATTAAATTGTTAATGTTTACTATAGTCATTTATTATTTATTCATAATTATCCCTTGACTATTAATAATATTTATTTTATACATTTTCTCTAACATATAAGCAACTTAAAAACTTAACTATTATTATTATTATTATTATTATTATTATTATTATTATTATTATTATTATTATTATTATTATTTCCTTGCATATATTTTATTTAATTTTCTTTCTTAATTTCATTATTACTCATAATCTTGTCAAAGTTAACATTTAGTCCCTCATTTCTCCTCTAATTCCGAATTTGCCCTTTTCATAATTCAAATTTACCATTTTGCCACTACACTTTATTTTCATCCATAAATTACCCTTTTTTACATATAAATTACATTTTTAGTCCCTATAAGTCGAAACTATGCATAATTCATTTTTAATCCTTATTTTCAATACCTTTATTCTCTATTAACCAATTTATTATGAGTTAAATGAGTAAATATAGAATAAATGTAAGGTAATTTACCCTTTTTACTCTTTTTAACCCTATTTCTTGCATAATTACCATTTACTCCTTTTAATTCCTAATTCCTTACATATTTTCTATTTCATTTCATTTACCTTACATTTATTATATGTTTACTCATTTAATCTTATTTTTCCCATTTTGTCCTTAGTAATATCTGGTAGAAATTTTCGAACCGAATACATGAGACGTGAAGCCTAATGGTCCAAATCCATGAGAGAAAGTGACCCTGAAGAATCATGAAAAAGCCACAAAAAATCCGTGAGTCCATGAAGCCATGATGGCATGTAGCCATATATAGTAGACCGCCATTGGCCTATCCATGCAAGTCGCCATGACCCGAACTGCGGGATAGGTGTTCCTATGGCAAGCCAATTATATCCCGATCTAGTGATTTACTACCAGTATACTAAGGGCAATATTTAATTTCCTTGCTTATAAAATTACATGCCGTGCCTTGAAAATATTCTTATTTCTTATCCATGTATGTAACATGATAAGCATACATACATCACATATTATTCCATTGTCATGCTTGCATAGCCATAAACATCACATAAACATCATTTTCCATACTAATAACCATTCAGCCATAACCCATTCTTGCCTTCCAATTTATTTTTCTTCCATTTAATTTAGTTTCATGATATTCTTTATTTATTCATTACCTAATTACACCATTATTTCATTTAAAACATATATACTTAATTTTTATAAATTAGTACATAATGTTCACTTAAGCTATACTATAGCCAAATAATTCTAATTCCTACTAGCATTATTTTAATTCTATTTTCACTTTCTTACTTAAAATTCATTAAAACTTCATTAATCCACATGATTTTCCCTAAGGGTACCATTTGGCCATGCATACTTCTTCTCGTCTAATGTTGTTTTCATTAAGTTTTCCATTTCTTATATCATATTTCCACCTAAATTTCATGTTTCCATGCTTAATTTACATTATTCATGCATTTTCTTCATTACATATACCTACATAGACATGAAAACTTATGAAAATAAATGGAAAATACTAGAATTTGTATCCACTAATCTTGTTTCTCTTCTTCTTCTAGCTTATTCTTCCACCTCCTTTCCTTTTCCTTTAGCTTTACTTGTTCCTTCTTACACCTCCTCACCTAACTGAATTCATGCATGAGTTTTCCCTCCATTTTTTTTAATAATTTAAAATTTGTGTAAAATATGAATCGCTACCTCAAAATCTACCTAAAATTTAATTAAATTCACTTATTTGAATTGTTGCTCAACTATCTTTCCTTCACAATTCTATCAACTCTTTCACTTAAAATGAGTTCTTGAGATTTCCAACAATGAATTTAAGGCCTTGAAATTGCTTGGAGGTTGAGATTTGATGGAATTTGAGTGAGAAATTTGAAAATAATTGGAGAGAAAATTAAAGAATGGGTCACAATTTGGAGGAGTATAGAAAACGTGAGGTTCTTTAAGAAAATTCTGATTTTTTTAGGCCAAATATGCCCATCCTAAATGGGCCAAATCAGGTCCAACCATAAATAGGCACAATAGTCCATTTCTTAGCATATTTAGGCCCAATTATTTTTCTTCTATTTTCCTTGCATCTTTTCTCATAAAAATATGTCTATAATTATCAAAAAAAAAATTAGGGTACACGAACATTTTTAGGTCAAACTGATATTGTTTCCTGGTATGATAAATTTTTACCAGTCTGGTAACTTATTTTTCTGTGTCATTCAAAAATTAATTTTTCATGACCAAAACATCCCCCATAATATTTAGAGTAAGTCCATGTATTCGAATAATTTTTCGGAGGTCTTTAACATTATTTTCAGGCTCGGTCAAAGTCTGGTCAAATCGAGCTACAATTCAAACATAACCGTGACTTATTTTTATTTTTTTTATTTTTAAAGGCCTATCCAATCTCAATTTCATCTCAAATTATATCCTCGATAATGCGGAACCCAATAGCTAACAAGCTACAAACCCACACATACGATTTGAATAGCAAACCAAAATTAGACAAACACCCTCCCTATTGAACCCCCAATCAACCTGTGACTGAAAACGCAAATAATCGGAAAACAAAGAACTGAAAAACGCCACAATCAAACGATTGATAAGTTAATCAAATTCTTCATGCAATAGAAAAGAAAGCAATTCACTCTCTTAATCTAAGCAAATAAATTCGGCTATGCCAAGAATATCATTCAAAATCTGCGTTTACAATTTATAATAGCCTATTTATATGGTGGCTAACCCTAGCTAGCAAAATAACATAAAGAAAACCCTAATGAGGCCTTAAACTAAGCTAGGCCGAATTGTCCATGGGCTTTACAAGATAAATTAAGCCCAAACTAAAGAATTAAACACACTTAAAATAAGCCCAAAAGAAAGACTAATTAAAAACCCAAAATAACTAAACTAAACCCAAACTAAAAGCCCAATTCGTTTAGCCCATTAAGTCATTAAATAAATGAGTCATGTGACTTTTAAATGAAGCACATGACTTGTACAAATAAAGCCCAAAGTAGTATAAACCCAAAAATGACTTAAATTGGCCCAAAAATGGCTTAACTTGGCCCAATTTCACTAGAAGCTTCCAAAAGGCTAAGTACTTTGTGAAAACCTCCTTCAAGCTCTTTTTGACACTTCTCAAAGACATCTTCATTCAGCTCTTGAGTAACAAAGCCTTGTACATAAGTTGTCATAGCCATTTTCAGCTTCTTAGCTCGCCCCCTTGTAATTGGTCCACTTGGAATCTTCAAAGAATCCTGAGTATCTGGCTGATCCGTATCATTTCCTCCCTCCTAAAAAAGATTTGTCCTCAAATCTGCATCCACATCAAAAGGAGAAAGGTCAGAAACATTAAATGTAGCAGAAACACCATACTCACCTGGCAAGTCTATTTTATAGGCATTATCGTTGATGCGCTCCAAAACTTGAAAAGGACCATCACCGCGTGCATCCAGCTTTCCTTTCCTTTGGTTTGGAAATCTTTCCTTCCGAAAATGCACCCAAACCCAATCTCCAGGGGTGAACACCACGTGTTTCCTTCCCTTATTCGCCTTATCAGCATATTGCCTATTTTTCTTTTCAATGTTTGCCCGTGCTTTCTCATGTAAGGATTTGACCAATTCTGCCTTCCTATTACCATCCAAACTCGAAAGCTCATGTAAAGGTAAAGGACAAAGATCAAGCACAGTTAGTGGGTTAAAACCATAAACAAGCTCAAATGGTGAAAAACCAGTGGAAGAATGAATACTTCGATTATAAGCAAATTCAATAAAAGGCAAACAATCTTCCCAAGTTTTAAGATTCTTACCCACAATAGCACGTAATAAAGTCCCTAAAGTCCTATTCACAACCTCTGTTTGTCCATCAGTTTGAGGATGACAAGTAGTAGAAAACAATAACTTTGTTCCTAACTTACCCCATAAAACACGCCAAAAATGTGAAAGGAACTTTGTATCCCTATCTGAAACTATGGTGTGTGGAATACCATGCAAACGGACAACTTCCTTAAAGAATAGATCAGCAACATGCACAGCATCATCACATTTATGACATGCAATAAAATGAGCCATTTTACTAAACCTATCTACCACAACAAAGATACTATCCCTACCACGTTTTGTCCTGGGCAAACCAAGCACAAAATCCATGGAAATGTCAGTCCAAGGAGAACTAGGTACGGGTAAAGGCATATACAATCCATGAGGCATAGATTTAGACTTAGCTTGTTTACATGCAACACATGCATTACACACCTTTTCCACATCTTTTCGCATGCGTGGCCAAAAGAAATGCTCATTCAACATGTCATAGGTCTTATGTACCCCAAAATATCCCATCAATCCCCCACAATGAGACTCTAATACAAGCAAGTCACGCATAGAACATTTAGGTAAACAAAGCTTGCCGCCCTTAAATAAAAATCCATCATGTCTATAGAATTTATCAAAGGCTTTATGTTCACATGCATGATATACATTACCAAAATCAGAATCATCAACATACAATTCCTTAACATGCTCAAATCCTAACAACTTAGAACTAAGTGTAGAAATCAAGGCATATCTTCTGGATAATGCATCAGCAACAATATTGTCCTTTCCATGCTTGTATTGAATAACATAGGGAAATGTTTCAATAAATTCAACCCATTTAGCATGCCTTTTATTCAGCTTACCTTGTCCCTTCAAGTGTTTGAGGGACTCGTGATCCGTGTGAATAACAAACTCCTTGGGTAGGAGGTAATGTTGCCACACATCCAAGGCTCTCACCAAGGCATAAAGCTCCTTGTCATAGGTTGAATAATTGAGCTGGGCTCCATGAAGCTTCTCACTAAAGTATGCTACTGGTTTCTTCTCTTGCATTAGAACAGCCCCAATACCTACACCAGAAGCATCACACTCAATTTCAAAAGTCTTATCAAAATTAGGCAAAGATAAAATAGGAGCAGAACACAACTTCCCTTTCAATTTTTCGAAAGCTTTTTGCTGTGCTTCTCCCCACTTAAACCCAACGTCCTTCTTTATGATTTCTGTAAGTGGTGCAGCAACAGAAGAGAAATCCTGCACAAAACGCCTATAAAAACTTGCTAAGCCGTGAAAGCTCCTCACATCCGAAATGGACTTAGGCGTGGGCCAATCTCTAATTGCCTGAACTTTCTCTTCATCTACTTCAATACCCTGTGCACTCACCACAAAACCAAGAAAAACAAGTCTATCTATACAAAATGTGCACTTCTTAAGTTTAGCATACAACTTTTCATACCTCAAAGTTTGCAAAACTAACTTAACATGCTCAATATGTTCCTCAAAAGACTTGCTGTAAATGAGTATATCATCAAAATAAACAACAACAAACTTTCCTAAATATGCCCGCAATACATGGTTCATAAGTCTCATAAATGTGCTAGGGGCGTTAGATAGCCCAAAAGGCATGACTAACCACTCATACAAACCATATTTAGTTTTGAAAGCTGTTTTCCATTCATCACCAGGTTTCATTCTTATTTGATGATATCCACTCATTAAATCAATCTTAGTAAAATACACAGCACCACACAATTCATCTAACATATCATCAAGCCTAGGGATAGGATGTCTATACTTTACAGTGATTTTGTTGACTGCACGACAATCAACACACATCCTCCAAGTTCCATCCTTCTTAGGCACCAATAAAACGGGTACTGCGCAAGGACTCATACTCTCCCTAACCAAACCCTTCTCCATGAGTTCTTCCACTTGCCTTTGCATTTCCTTAGTTTCCTTAGGATTGCTTCTATAGGCTGGTCGGTTAGGAATGACTGATCCAGGTAGGAAATCAATCTGATGTTCTATACCTCTCAAAGGTGGTAATCCATCTGGTAGCTCATCAGGAAAGACATCTGAATATTCCTGCAACAAAGACACAAAACTAGAAGGCAAAGATTCATGGTCAATGTCAGTGTCAGAAAACAAAATCTCTTTGTAGGTTACAAGGATCAATGGCTGCCCTATTGCTAAAGCACTCTTAACCTCCCTTGCCCTTACATAAAAATTCTGTTTTTGCCTCCCACCTTTCTTGTTTTCACTCACCAATGGGCCATTTATTTGTTTTGTTTCTTTTCTGGCCTCTTTTTCCCCTTTTCTTTCTTTTTCTCTCTTAATTTCACTCCCCTCTTCTCTCTTGGCCAAAGCCTCTCTCTCCCTCTCAACTAATTTCTTTTGATCTTCAAACACTTCTTGAGGTGATAATGGAGCTAATGTAACCTTTGTACCTTCATAAGAAAAAGAATAACGGTTAGTGTACCCATTATGCAAAACATGTCTATCAAATTGCGAAGGCCTTCCCAAAAGTAAATGGCCTGCCTGCATAGGTACCACATCACAAACCACCTCATCCTTATACCTCCCGATAGAAAATGGCACTCTTACTCGCCTTGTTACCTTGACCTCTCCACTGTCATTCAGCCATTGTAATTTATAAGGTCTAGGATGCTTTTCACATACCAAATTCAGCTTATCAACCATACTCACACTAGCTACATTGGTGCAACTACCTCCATTAACAATAAGTGTGCACACCCTTCCACTAATTAAACACTTAGTGTGAAATATGTTTTCTCTTTGTTCTAGGCTCTCTTCCTTAACATTCAAATTCAAAGCTCGCCTAGCCACTAAAGCTTTTCCACTTTCAGCAACCAATAACTCTCCATCACTATCACAATCACTATAATATTCCAAAGGTGGCATCTCATCTTCACTATGGTCTGATTCAGAAACAATTTCCCCATCATCCCTAGCTATTATCACCCTTTTATTAGGACAATCACGTGCCATATGCCCCTTCCCCAAGCATTTAAAGCATTTAATCTCTCTACTAGGAGTTGGAGTATTAGGGTTACCTTTTACAACCTTAGATGGTGATTGGACAACCCTTGCATCTTTGGAACCCGAATCTGCCCCATAAGGTTTGGATCCCCTAAAGTCTCTTCTATCCTCCCCTTTGGTCCATCTGGATCCCAAACTATCCCTTGAGTTGTTGCTGGTTCGGTTGAAGCTCCTACTCTTCTTCTGTTTTTCAATCTTCATTGCCATATTCAACATTTCCTCCATGGAGTCATATCTATGAAGCTCAATGACATCAGCAATCTCCTTATTCAATCCACCTAAAAACCGAGCCATGGTCACCTCCTCATCTTCCTCAATATTAGCTCTAACCATGCACATTTCAATTTCTTTATGGTAGTCCTCTACTGATCTACCCCCTTGCACTAGCCTATGTAACCTCTGATGTAGCTCCCTAAAGTAGTGTGAAGGCACAAATCTTTTCCTCATGGCCTCCTTCATATCCTCCCAATTACCAATAGGACGTCTACCCACTTTCCTTCTGCTCAAGCTCAATTGATCCCACCAAAATAATGCATAATCTGTGAACTCCACAGCTGCTATCTTCACTTTCTTCTCCTCAGAATACCTATTACAATCAAAGATCATTTCAACCTTCCTTTCCCATTCTAGGTACTCTTCAGCACTATTTCTACCCTTAAATGGAGGAATCTTAAGCTTAATGTTACCTAAATTCCCATCCAATCTACCACTAGTCTCTTCTTCATCTAAATCTTCTAAGTCAGCCCTGACATTCTCATCAGTCCATCTTCCTCTCCTTGCTGTTCTCCTAGAATTATTAGATGCACTCACTTCAAATTTCTCCTCCATCCCGTCCATTCTAGCGTTTAGCTTCTTGAACTCATTAATGAAGGCCTTGTACATCACTTTCATATCGGGCATGGCTTCCTCCTCCTCATACATTGTTTCCTTTTCTTCTCTTCTTGACATGATTTGAATTCTGCAAAACAGATGTTAGACAATAACCTCACACACTCCCTCACGTGTTTGCACTCAAAGGATGTCACTCCTCTCGTGTTTCACTCAAACAAGGCTTTTACCCTCTTAATGTACTCACACGCTCTTGCCTTTTACCACTCTAATTGCAACTCTTAAATTGCACTTCAGAATTCAATACACAAACCAATAATTTGAGTACGTTTTAGAAAGCAAGGAAATAAGCGACTAACAATAACAGAAAGCTCAATGCTAGAAAAGAAGACACTAAACAAAATGGAGGTGGTACACGGACAAGACTGGTATACCACTTGATTATATCAAAATTAGAGTATTAGAACAAGCAAAGATACTCTAACAGTGTAATGGAACAAAAGCAAGCTCAAACAAAGAACTACGCAACAAGAATATAAAAAAATGACAATTCTGGACAAAATGTATGAATCTGACTCACTACAAAGTAAATCAAATATAGATCCTAGTTATTCTACCCAACAAAGCAAGAAAATAACAAAAAAATCCTAATTATACTAATTAAGATAGAATGCACTCAAGACAATTCAATTTAAAGCTAAAATGATGATTAGGCCGAATGGTGTATTAAGCTCTAATTAATGTGTCAAGTTGTGTGCAAAATGATGGCAAAATGGTGTAAAAATGATGGCAAAATGGTGCAAAATAGTAGGCAAATGATGGTAAAATGGTGCAAAAATGATAGGCAAATGATGGCAAAAAATGATACCAAAATGGTGCAAAAATGACAGCAAAAATGGTACTAAAATGTTACCAAAAATGGATAGCAAATGATAGGAAAATGTTACCAAAAATGATAAGCAAATGGTAGCACAAATGAATCTTTATCCGAAGTGGATAATAATAATAATCAAAGGTGGTTTAAGATTAAGTTTTCCTATTCCCAAAACAGATAGGATTAAGTTTTCCTATTCCCAAAACAGATAGGATTAATTTTCCTATTCCCAAAATAGATAGGATTAAGTTTTCCTATTCCCAAAACAGATAGGATTAATTTTCCTATTCCCAAAATAGATAGGATTAATTTTTCCTATCTCTATTATGAAAAGGATTAATTGCTGCTCCTAATCCTCAAGCACTTAGGATTAAGTTTTCCCACCCCTTAAAGGATTTGGATCTTCCCTTATTGCTATATATAACTCCCTTGGCCGAATTGCTCCTCTACACTTTTCTCCACACGCAAAATTCTTCTTTATTTCTCTTCTTTCACGTTTTTTTTTTCTTCTTTTTTTTTTTTATGTGAAATAGAGAACAACTAGACTACAAACCACCAAACTTCTCAAGCCCACAAGATCAGAACTCAAATTTGGTTTTCTAATCCCCCTTTTTTTTTTTTCAAAATGCAAAAACTTTAAAGTGAAGAACGGAGGCTTAAACGTCATTTTTAAGGTCCGAAAAAGTCATTTACATAAGGCTTTGCCCATGTAACGATTATAGAGCACCAAATTCCCTTTCCAGAATGATATTATAATAACAAATCGGACTCATATATCAAAAGTTATGGCCTTTCGAAGTTTTCTGATTTTTTTTTTTCAAAACAGCAACTAATCTCTAATTTTCTCCTACAAGGATTCGGATTCAAGCTAAAGATGTTCAAGATTTCAGTTCAAGGCTATCTCACGAATTCAAGATAAAGGTAAGAAAAGAAAAGGCTAATTTAAACACACAGAGAAACACAATTAACTAAGAAACTTGATGCAACCTAATTCGGCATAAACATAAAGAAATCAAAGAAAAGAAAACGCAAACCCTAACACTAAGATAAATAGGAATTTACCTTAACTTTGGCTCTGATACCAAATGATGCGGAACCCAATAGCTAACGAGCTACAAACCCACACATACGATTTGAATAGCAAACCAAAATCAGACAAACACCCTCCCTATTGAACCCCCAATCAACCTGTGACTGAAAACGCAAATAATCGGGAAACAAAGAACTGAAAAACGCCACAATCAAACGATTGATAAGTTAATCAAATTCTTCATGCAATAGAAAAGAAAGCAATTCACTCTCTTAATCTAAGCAAATAAATTCGGCTATGCCAAGAATATCATTCAAAATCTGCGTTTACAATCTATAATAGCCTATTTATATGGTGGCTAACCCTAGCTAGCAAAATAACATAAAGAAAACCCTAATGAGGCCTTAAACTAAGCTAGGCCGAATTGTCCATGGGCTTTACAAGATAAATTAAGCCCAAACTAAAGAATTAAACACACTTAAAATAAGCCCAAAAGAAAGACTAATTAAAAACCCAAAATAACTAAACTAAACCCAAACTAAAAGCCCAATTCGTTTAGCCCATTAAGTCATTAAATAAATGAGTCATGTGACTTTTAAATGAAGCACATGACTTGTACAAATAAAGCCCAAAGTAGTATAAACCCAAAAATGACTTAAATTGGCCCAAAAATGGCTTAACTTGGCCCAATTTCACTAGAAGCTTCCAAAAGGCTAAGTACTTTGTGAAAACCTCCTTCAAGCTCTTTTTGACACTTCTCAAAGACATCTTCATTCAGCTCTTGAGTAACAAAGCCTTGTACATAAGTTGTCATAGCCATTTTCAGCTTCTTAGCTCGCCCCCTTGTAATTGGTCCACTTGGAATCTTCAAAGAATCCTGAGTATCTGGCTGATCCGTATCACTCGAACTCTTTATGAATAGTATTTTTTGATGGTCATATAAAATATTTTTCGGCCCCAAGTAATACTATTCATGTCGAAAAGTACTATGCATGATTACCGGAGTTTTAGGTCATTACATTTCTTCCGCACTTAATAAAAATTTCGTCCTCAAAATTTACTGAAATACAAGTATAAATTCTGAATTACTAATGCATAAACATAATTATTAAAGAATAGGACTTTACCAATCATAGCATCTAGAGCATCTTCTTCTTCCGTAGCTCTGACAATATAAACTCATGCTGCAGTTCCTGCAACTGCTTCCTTGCCTCTAGCTTTCTGTATAGTGGCTTCTCTACCTTGAGCTGGTGAAGTTGCCGTAGAAGTCTATGCTAATGGGCAATCGTTTTGTAAGTGCTCCATAGACCGAAACTTAAAACATGCCCCAGTTAACAACCTACACTCCCCATGATGCTTTTTGCCACAATGTTCACATACTGGATAAGTTCCTCCTCCTGTTCCCTTAGGCTTGCTGGCCACAGATGTTGCTAGTGCACTCACACATGTAGTAGATCTTTGACTCTGTGCTGGGGCTGATGATGCACGAGGCTATGACATACTACTTTAGATTTCTTACTTTGACTAGTAGAAAAACTATACTGTTCTGGTTTCCTTTTATATTGATACCTGGATTGCCTATTCGCCTTATCTTGCTATATAGCTTCCACTTTTAAAGCAGCCCCACCTAATGATCTCATATCAGTGTAGTTTTATACAACAATTGCTTCTCTAATTCTATTGAGGAGACCATGCTCAAATAACTGGCATAACTTTTCTTCTGTCAAGTGGTAGTCTTCCATATATATGCTCAGTCTTTCAAATTCACGTTCATACTCTACTATAATCCTATTTCCTTGCCTCAACCTCCAGAAGCATTTTGCATGGCAATCCTATACTCTTTACCAATAAACTTGTTCTTAAACTGCTTAAGGAAGTACTCCTACGTCAATTCTGTAGCTGGCGTGTGTTTGCAAACCGTTTCTCACCAAATATATGCTGGACCCTGGAGCAAAGCTGCTGCTCCTTTAAGCATTTCTTTGGGCTTGTTATGAGTGATTTCAAATAACCTTTTTGTCCTGTGCAGCCATTCCTCAGCTTTAATTGCTGTCAATAGATCACGACTATATAAATCTTCTGTAACACCCCCTACGTCCCCATTGGAAGGACGCCGGAGAGCGCTACCAATGCTCACTCACAAACATACATTCATACATAATCATACATGCATAAATGCGGGATAATTAAAAACTTACCTTGCAGCAAAAGCTGATCATGCATTAACTCACACACTCGCAAGCAACAAGTGGAAGCATAAGCACATGCACACACACATACACTCTTTACATCAGCGGAAGCATAAAATAGACGACGTAACTGATGAATAACTTAACATATACTTACAACGACATTTCATCATCCGAATATTACAGTAAGGCCCTTACATATAACACATTTATAAAAAGTTACAGAATATACAACCCAAATTACAGAAACTAAAAACAGAAATAATAACTCCTAACTCTTATGTGGCCGACCCTGAAGATGCGCGACTCAAACCGAACCAAACCTGTCACCTGCACTGGAAAAGAACCCGTGCTAAGCGATAACGCTTAGAGGGAAAACACACAAGAAATATGGGCAACCATTCACAATGGTCGCCAAGGCATAACACATGAAAAAGGCATATGCTGACATTCATAACACATATAATATTATACTTGCATATAAAAGCCGTGAGTTTAGAGAATCATATCCACATTCATATATAATCATTCAATAGTCAATGTGCATTTTCACGCAAACTAGTTCACATGCTAATCCATAATAGTTAACAGTATAAAAATCACATTTGTATACCTACTAATTCACATGCTTATAACCACAATTGATTATATTCAAACGCAGTCACAATACGGTATATATATAAATAATCGCACACAATAGGCATGTTTGAGTCACAATTAACCCATTCAGAGATTCATAATCACATTCGAATTCATAACTGATTCACATGATTGAAATCTTACACATTTGGATATCATATTCTCATATTCATATCAGACAAAGCAAACCAAAATACCTGATGACTCAAAATAGTGGATAACGAGTATACAGACATCATCTTACGGGTAAGAATCGAATATTTACATCACCTTACGGGTGCGAATCGAATATCAATTTCATTTTCACATTCAAAAACATTTTCATTAGGGACCTTAAACAAGATCCAAACACATTTAAGGGTTCGCGAGGAACCAAACGGGGGACCTAATCAGGGTCCAAACGTCCAAAGGGCTGCAACTAAAAGACTCTATTAGGCATGCCTAACTATCCACTAGACTGACTCTCGCAGGTCTTGCATTATTTAACTCATGTGTCAAATCAAACAGTATATGAATATCATCATACTTAATCCAGAGTATAGTAGACATATAAAGAAATTCATAATATTAGCCATGCATCATACTATTCGTATTACAAAGCATACAATATAATTCCATCAACATGCTTTAGCACTATTCAATATTCTAAAATTTATCAGAGTCAAATATGGAAACATTATCATGCCAATCACTAACTCAACATTCAAACTTTACTTTTAACGGTTAACCACTATTTACAAAAATAGGATAGGTCACGGTGACAACCAGATTGGTTATCACCGTGACCTATCAAAATTCTTTGCAGAATGCAATCTTGGGGTACCTCACGGCAGTAACCCATTAGGTTGTCACCGTGACATACCCACACTCCCAAAACAGAATGCACTTCTGGGGGTACCTCACACTTTATCATATCATTCATACCAACTATTTATACACTTATATAAATACTTACTTACCCGGTTTGCCGCCTTATGGGTCTCCATTAAAAAGAGGAATTCATAAGCTAAAAACATTAAAGCACATTTACCATTATCATAATATATAATCACTCAAATATCCACATGAACCATAATAGCATCATAGATATCTTGCATACTAATACATTCTAATAATATTTGTTATCAATGCATGCATCATATAATATTGTTACGCAATTACTTCAATCACACATTCACTACTCATATCCCATATATATATGTATCATTCAGCAAACTCATTCCATGTGTATATAACTTAGATCTTACTTCATACCTATGCATACTTGTTCATATCATACACGTTTATATAGATTGAAGTATTATAATGCTCAATAATGTCATTAAACTTGACTTGATTCTAATACATACAATTACACATCATTACTTCATTAGTTTGCTATTAATCTTAATCCTAATCATGTTTATTTTCCAAGTGATAACTATTCTTATACTCATTTAATAGTCCTAAACATACATCGGATGGATTCTAGAAAGTTCTGGTGCAATACGGGTTCAATTCGGGAAGAAAAATACCTAAAATGGTCAAGACAGAAGGGGTCACGGTGGTAATGAATTTGGTTACCACCGTGAGGTCCAAACTAAGCATTCTGCCTAGGATTTTCATATGTCACGGTGGTAATGAATTTGGTTACCACCGTGACCTATCAAAAATTTGCAAAATAGACGCTAGAATTCAGGACTGCTTCACAACTCCTTTTTGTTCAGCCTAAACGGGCATCTAAACGACATTTTTAGGCAAAACTTCCTCTTAAAATTTGTTCCCTAAGATGTTAAATTTCAAATGCAACAAAATTCAGATCAATTGGACATCTATAACTTCATATATGATCTAAACAACCTATAGTGCTCCCCTGAACCCGGCCAGAGAAGATAGATCTACTTCAAGACTACTTTTGGGATACTTAGAGTTAAAATTAGCTCAAACTTATTTCTAACACATTTGTAGGAATATATATTAGCTTTCCAACGGCGCTAGTTTCATACCATATGGAGTTCTACAAATCCCAATACAGCTTAAAAACCGAAGAAAGGTCAAGTGCATTCTAACCCAGTTTTTCACCCAAAATCCTATTCACATGCACAAATGAACAATTTAAACCAACACTCACTACCATCATCCTATATCATCAACAACACATTCAAGAAACTTATATAACACTTGAATATACTAAAATTCACATATAAAATAGAGAGTTTCCCAAACACACACACTCAAAATCACAGCTCCCAAACCTGGATAACATGAAGCTTCAATCTTCTCTTTACAAGCCCACCTTTTCTTTCCCTTCACTCCTCCTTCTCTCCTCCGATTCTTGCACAAGAACCAGCCAAAACCACAAAATCAACCATGAAAAACCTCATCCAAAACCCAGAAAATCACACCCAGAAAACAGAGAAAAGATGAAAGAGAAAACCCAAGCAACTCAAGCACTTACCTTACCAATTCCAGCTCCAACTCATAAATTCAACTCCAATCCTTGAGAATCCACTTTAAGCACACACTCAAGAGAGTAGAAAGAGCAAAGAAATGGAAAGAAAGGAAAGGAGGGGAGGAAACGTGAGGGAGAAGCAGAAATCTGCCTTTTGCTTCTCTCTCTCCCTCTTTTCTTTACATTAATTGCTTCCATCTACCCCATCCATGTGGCAAGCTACTAATGGACCCAACATTCCACTTATTGACTTTCATGCTCCAATATACCATACACCACTCACACACTAAATGATCCCTTAAATCAATGCTTTGAAATATTTGGTCCCAAAACACAACACACACCAAATAATTGCTCAAAAACACTTTACATCCTTGGGTACAATGCACACACTTCACTAGATAATTGCCTTACATCCTTGTTACCAAACAACACACACACTAGATAAAACCACCACAAATACCCTACATCCATACACCACATGCACACCAAATAATTTCCCACACTAACTTATTTAATTAATCACTTTAAAATTAAGTCCTTATCATCAAATTCACTCGTGCACAAATTACCGAAATACCCTTCACTTATCCGACTTAGCTTGCCAAATTCGACTAAGCCTGATTTGGGGTGTGACATCTTCGGCCCCTAATTTCTTCAGCCGCTTCAATATCGGTTCTTATGGTAGAGGAGAAAGCGGCTGTTGCTACGGCTAAGGTTGCCGCACTAATTTAGTATGTATCCTTTAATGTATATATTCTGCCATCACTTGCAGAAAATCTAGTTCAGGAGGGACCGGTGTTGTTGCTGGTGGCGCAGCTTGACCATGTTTAGGGATGTCCCTTTGTTCCATACTTACTAAAACTTCGCTTCCAACTTCTTCCTCACGCCTACTCAATTCGGACGCCATCTTTTAACTTAAAATAAAAGGAGCAACCATACATTAATCCAATAATATCTTCATTACAATGCACATCAATAATATCTTCACCACAATGAACAAAAATTGGCATGTATATGTATTAATCTATTCACATCAAACACCCTTCCGATCTTAGGACCGCCTAAATCATGCTCTGATATCACAAAATATATAACACCCTAAAGCCGTATACATTACATGTCATGGACAGTGTAAATCAGATTTTATGGTCATATTAAATGTTTAGCCTTGATCTTAATGACATGCTACATAATTTGGTGTAAAATTTTTTTCTTTCTTCTTTTTCTTTTTATATCTTTGTTACCATTTGCCTGTCGATGTACCTATAACTGTCCAAACTCACTATTTATTTATTAAAATTTTCGGCAGCATAATTGCTACGCTGTGAATCTTACCCTCCTGCAAAGTTGAAAAAAATAACACTCCCAATATGTTCACAACATCTCAACAACCTCCAATAATCACAATCACAACCAATTCCAACAACCATTCCATCACAAGATAATTCATATATATAAGCATCATACACAACATAAGTATCCATAATATCAACTTATATGCATACTACTTATAACAGTCTCTGTATATAAATACACTGTTCATAAAATATACATAACTGTTTACACTGCTTTACATATACATGTCGTTACAAAAAGTTCAAAATATTACTGGTGCAGCTGATTCATAGATCTTATGTCTGTATGCTTGCTCCGACTCCTATTGTCCTTATCAGCTTAACCTAAACCTACGTGCAGTAAAACTACGAGCTAAGTGATCTATGCCTAGTGCTAGATATAATTCTAATATTTTCCATCTAATCGCTCACATACACATCCATGCATATTTAATTATATACATTAAATTCTTAATGTTTATTATAGTCATTTATTATTTATTCATAATTGTTCCATGACTATTAATAATATTTATTTTATACATTTCTCTACCATATAAACAACTTAAGAACTTAAATATTCATTTTCCTATTATTATTATTATTATTATTATTATTATTATTATTATTATTATTATTATTATTATTATTATTATTATTATTATTATTTCCTTACATATATTTTCTTTAATTTTCTTTCTTAATTATATTATTACTCATAATCTTATCAAAGTCACCATTTAGTCCCTAATTTTTCCTCTATTTTTGAATTTGCCTTTTCATAACTCAAATTTACCATTTTGCCACTACACTTTATTTTCATCCATAAATTACCTTTTTTTACATATAAATTACCGTTTTAGTCCCTATAAGTCGAATCTATGCATAATTCATCTTTAGTCGTTATTTTCAATACCTTTACTCTATATTAACCAATTTATTATCTAATTTACCCTTTTTACTCTTTTTAACCCTATTTCTTGCATAATTACCATTTACTCCTTTTAATTCCTAATTCCTTACATAATTTCCATATCATTTCATTTACCTTACATTTATTCTATGTTTACTCATTTAATCTTTTTTTTTGCATTATATTTGGTAGAAATATTCAAATCGAATATAGGAAACGTGGACCCCAATGGTCCAGATCCATGAGAGAAAGTGACCTCGAAGAATCACTTACTTTAAAGCCATGAAAAAGCCATGAGTCTATGAAGCCATGACGGCATGTAGACATATATAGTACACCGCCATTGGCCTACCCATGCGAGTCGCCATGACTCGAACCGTGGTATACGTGTCCCTATGGCTAGCCAATTATATACCGATCTAGTAATTTGCTACCAGTATACTAAGGGCAAGGTTTAATTTCCTTGCTTATAAAATGACATGCCATGCCTTGAAAATATTCTTCTTATCCATGCATGTAACATAATAAACATACATACATCACATATTATTCCATTGTTATGCTTACATAGTCATAAATAGGGGTATACACAGTTCGGTCCAATTCGGAGATTTACAAATCTTCGTATTGTATTCAAATTTTGGTTCTTAAAAATTTGCAATATAAATATACACAATAATAAATATAAATATAATTAAAATATCTCAATAAGTACATACAAAATTTGAAATTAAACCTCGATAGTCTTTCTCTACATTACGCTCGAATTGATTTGAGGATCTTAAGTAATATCTAAAAACAATAACAAAGAAATTAAATATTAGACCAAAAAAAATCTAAATATTAATTACACATTTTAAGAATTTATGCGAATATAATAATTTTCTGATTCGAACTTTTCAAATTCTTCCATTGATGCCTCTGAAGCTAAAAGTGTAGCCGATCTCAACCAATTTTGGCAACCAATAAGAACCTCGGCTGTAATCTGGGTTAAAGAACTTCTAAGTTTATCCAAAGTTCTCATTCCAGTGCTAAAAGCTGATTCCGAAGCTATAGTCGAGCACTAAACAGCCAAGATATCTCTCATAACTTTGGCAAAAATTGAATAATTTGGCTCATTAATCTTCCACCAACTTAAAATGTCAAAATCAATAGATTTTTTTACTAATTTATCGGTCAAATAGGTATTTAAATCTCCTTGAGACACAACTTTCTCCTTATCCTCATTTTCTAAAAACCAAGCATTAACATCATCAAAATTAGGTGTAGGGGCTACACTTTGATTAACATTTAATTCTTCCATTTTTTTTTGTGTTCTTCTATCAGTCTATTTAAAGTAGTTGTCACTTTAGAAACTAATTTCTTCGACTCATGCTTCCCATAAAAAGCTGTGTACTTTGAAACTATAAATTTCATTTTAAATCTAAGATCCAAGACAACAACTATGAAAAAAATGATATTAATCTTATTAATCGAACCCCAATACTTGTCAAATTTCAACTTCATTTGTTTCCCCATTTTCATTAAAAAAATATCACCACTAGTTTGAGAAGATTGCAATAAATTCAAAATATGCACAATCTCTGAAAAATACAAGTTTGAAGTTGAATATAATGACCCAGATAATTTACAAGTCACATCATAAAATCTTTTCAAAAATTTCGTGAGAGTTCTGACTTGTTTCCAATTAGCCTCAGCCAAATAAATAGTCCCAAACTCAATGAAATATTTGCTATCTATATCCTCCAACTTATCAAAAGCCTTTTGATACCCCAAAGCAATGGCTAATATTAAGTATGTTGAATTCCACCTAGTTGGGCAATCTATGATCAAACTCTTTGCATAATTGATGTTTACTGTCTAACAAGATTTTTTTGAAAGAATCTAACCTTTGAGGACTGCTTCTAACATACTTGATAACATCTCTAACTTTTTTAATAGACCCTTTAACACATTTAAGCCCATCTTTCACAATAAGATTTAAGATGCGAGCACAAAATCTCATGTGAAAAGTTTTACCACCCAAAACAAATGCATCTCTCTTAATTTATTTTTCAACTGTTGAATTGCAGTATTATTAGATGTTGCATTCTCAGCAGTTATACACATCACTTTGGTCAAACCCCAATCATCCATGCAATTATCAACAACCACTCCAACATTACTTCTTTTATGACTTTTAATAACCCAAAAGTTCAAGATTCTTTTATGCATCTTCCAATTTGAATCATAAATAAGGAATAATTTGATTAAAATACAAATTTTCTTCCTAAATTAACTAGGTTTAACCCATAAATCATATAAATAGAATTTTTAGAGAGAGAAAATAGGAGGAAGAATTCTGGGATTTTTGGAGAGTTTTTGAGAGTGAAAAAATGATTTTCTTCTTGATCATTCTTCTAAAAATCTCATGTTTTTAATAAGAAAACAATACTTGAGATAAAAAAATCAATTCTCTTTTCTTAAGGTTGTGAAATTTTCTTCCTTTTATTCAAATAATTTCTTGAGTTTTTAAAGAGAGAAAACTTGTGTTCTTTTTCTTATTTTTAGTTTGATTCTTGTGGATATTAGCAAGAAAAATAATTCACGATTCAACTCTTCCAGATCGATAATTATGAGGGTAAATTTTTGGGTTTAATTGCATTCTTTTATCATTTTTTTCTTTATTTTTCCACCATTGTTGCATGTTCTTAAAGCTTGAAATTTTATGTGATTAATCCATTGATTTGTTATTTTTTTTGCATGTGGTTCAAGTTAATTTAGGGGTTTTTGCATTAATATGGCATGAAATCATGTAAAACCACATAAAATTATATAAGATAGTGCTGTTTTTGGTTTGGAATTTGGAAAAAAGTGTCACTGGACTATTCTCACTTCCCTACCTATGAAGGGAGGCTGCCCCTCAACCATGCTTTTGTCTTTTTGTGTATTTTGATCCGTTTTATCTCGTTTTCGATGCTTTTTGGTCCATATTTGCGTGATATATATTTTTGCATGATTTTAATATTATTTTTGCCATGTAATATTTATTTTATGTGATTTAATTGATTTTCAAATTTATTTGCTAAGATTATTTTGATTTTGTCTACAATCCTTGTTTTTTTTTCTTATTTGAGCATTTTTACGAGCAAATGGGGTGATCGGGGAGGCTTTTTTTTGGTTTGATTTATCATTTTTTTTATTTTGTTATTTTTTAGTTATTTTGCTTTTTATTTATTTTGTTATGTAATTTGTAATAAAATTATTTATTTTATACCCATTAAAAAGAAAATCACAAAAATATTTTTATTAATAAATTAGGTTTTTTCTAATAAATAGGACCAATGTCCTAATTTTCAACCAATAAAATCTCCCTTAAAAGAAGATTTAATTTTCCTCAAAATGGGATCGCTTATCCTGATTTTCTCAATAATGCCTAAAAATAACTTTTTAATTTTTTAAGTATGTATAAAAGAACCAATGTTTCTGTCCTAATTAATGTCCTGATTTATGTATGCTATTTATTGGATTAATTTTGTTCATTTGATTTTCTATTTTGGGGGATTGTATTTTTGTACCAGATTTTTATCTTGTAATTTATTTTATTTTATTTATCCCTTTTTACTGCGTTTCTCGATATTTGAGGTTCGTCTTTAATAAATTGCATGACGTGTGAGAGAGAGATGAAAATTTAATAATAAACTTATTTATGATTAACCAAAATAAGAGTGAAGTTTTGAATCTTTCTCTGATTTAGACCCCAGAAGTTAGACGAATTTTTCTAATTTAAAATTGGGTGGCGACTCCAAAATACCTCAAAGGTGCTTAAAGGTTTCATGGGATTAGATGAACTTTCCCAATGTTCAATTGGGGAGAGATTCCAAAATATCTCATGTTACCTAAGATCTAAAAGCAAACCCTCTCGGACCCTAAAAGCGGGCCTCCTGGGAATCAAGTGGGTTCGGTGCGAGTCACAGTGGCGACTCCACTGGAAATTTTAAGACTTTGTGTAGCACCTCAATACCCTTTGGGAGGATATCAGAGTCGCTACGCATGCATACAAATACAATAGTGGAATATCATACTTATAAGCGGAAAGAAAACATCACTAAAACAAACATACTTCTCGAATACAACTTAATCAAATATTCATGTTACAAAATATCATTAACCTAGCCTTACATGATCATATGCCTCTTACTAACATTTACACTTCATAAACAAAAGATACTCTTTACAACAACATTATACAAAACATTACAAAATGAAACTTATACATATACAAAAACTCCACTTCATACTCCTAGTGGCCAGTAGATGAACAACTCGCAAAACCAAACCGAACCTACATACCTACAGGGGAAAACACTCCGTTCTAAGCGACAACGCTTACTGGGGATATACAGAAGCAATAGACTTCCAACGAAGTCACAACCATAAAACAATATGCATATCAATAATCATGCTAATCACAAACAACATATAATTTTTCATACTCACAACTTGCAGCTTTAACGATAATTAACATTTATACTTGTACACTCATATAATCACATACATGCACATTTAACATACCATCATGGCTTTATCATATACGTTTACTACTGTGTATACATATTCTCTAGCTTTAACATTTATCATATCTGGTAAGTGATAACATATCACTACATCTCACATATAATCATATACATGTACATTCATATACACATAATAGATCTTAAGTCTACTTAATAATTCACAAGTAAAATAATAACTATAGCCTGAATTTACATTGATGGTGGATATGGATGCTCTAGATACTGGCTAGCAGTATCAAACATCTAGAGACTGAAGTCTCAAATCTTTAGATACCCGAAGGTAACAAGCTCTAGACCCATACGAGCCAACTCTAGACCCAAACGGGGCCAACTCTAGCAGTTGCAAACTCTAACCCTTTACAAGCATGCTTATCTATCCTTAACATATATACATATACTCTACTCATATATCATATACTTTGACATTTATTCAATTATCCAATCAGATCATCACACATCAAGCTCAATTCCTGTATTAACTAAACAAACCATGAGCATGCATAACTATGACAAGCAGTATAAATTTAATATAATCACATAATATGTACAATACCCTAATTCTAATAACACACTCAACATACCCATTCATCAAGCATGAGATGCATATATTCATTTATGTTATCACATATAAACCTTATTATACATTGTCATACATAATCCAATCCAGTAATACACATAAATAGAAACAAAAGACTTGCATTCCAAACTCTGACCAATGTCGCGCTCGCAACAAAACCAAAACATACTGTTGTCGCGCTCATGGACAATGTCGTACTCACGACAGAATGCCAAAATAGCTTCTGTTGCGCTCACGATGGAGCTCGCCCTCGCAATAAGGTATGACAAAACATACCCTACCCACGGAGTATTCTGTCGTGCAAGCGACTCTTGTCGCGCTCGCGACAGAACCTCAAAATAGTGCTCAAACCCCAATCTTCATAACTCTCATGCACATATCCCACACCTACCTTCCTATAATCATATACATAACTTCTGGCATTATACACATACTAAAATTTAGTCGAAAGGGGCCTTCAAACAACTACTCTAACACATGAAATTCCTCTACTTTCTTGTAATTAACATATATTTAACATGCAAATAATCAACTTTACACAACTTTAAGTTATTAAAGCAACAACATGCAACTCATCACTAATAACCACATGCAATTGTAACAACTAAAAGAGCTGTTGAACTAAATCAAAGCTCACTAGCTCTTAACTAATCAAACATGCATCTAACAAGAAATAACACATGATTCCAAACCTTAAAATGAAGCTTGATCAACCTTTTCTTCTTGCTCACACCTTATCTTTACCTCTTCTCTTGTCAACAGCTTCTTGCACAAAACCATCCAAATACATACACTTAATCCAATACTCAAACAACTTTAAATCAAAAATAGAATTATAAGAAGAAGATGATGACACTAGAACATCCAACCACATTTACCTTTCCACTATAATCCTTTAACTCTTCAAACCAATCCAAGATTTCAATCTTGAAACCAAATCCAACGAAGAAGAAGCAATAACCAAAAGAAATGAAGAATAAAGAAAACAAAAGAGAGAAGAAGAGATGGCCGGATGGATCACATGTAATGAGTGGGGGTAGATTTGACTCCACTCACCCCTATTTATTGCATGTAGAGGTTATGTGTCAAACACCCACAAAGCCACTTGTCATCTCTTTGCCACATGTCTAGCTCAAACAAATATCCCACTTAATCCTTTGGCTAAATCCCTTTTAGTCCCTCAATTAAATTCTTTCCTTCATTAAATTATATTCTCTTTTCAATTACATCCTCACTCATACCATAACTTATACTAACACAGGCGCTACAATTCCTACTAGGGTACTCTTCGGGTTATTACACTTTGCTTCGAAAGCGTCTTGGTTAATAAATATAATTGAGTTTTTACAAATTAAAATTCTATCTCTTTTTTAAAAATTACATTGCATCCATGCTAGAGCCTTAGAATTATGTTAGATGGTCCCTATTCTTACTCCGGTGCGTTCCCGAAACATGAACCTACATTCACTCAATGTAGGAAAATGTTAAGGATAGTTACCAGCCCAAGCCTCATACCATCATGGTATATCAAATGGAAATCCAATTGGTCATTATGCTCGCGATGAGCTAGACCCGTTGGTAGGAACCATGCTTGAATAGACCTAAAGTATCATCACCTTTGACTAAAGCCCACTTAATGGCAATAGAAACTTCCACTAGGTAACATGTACGTTAATAATGTGCTTGTTATGTATGCCACTATATATTAAATAAAATCAGCTAAATTAAGTGGATATTCATCAAAGGCTTTCATGCCCCGATGGGCCCATCTTAATTTAATTGAAGTGTTCAAATACATAATGGCCAAAACCCATGCGTATGCACTTTAGCTGTGAGATGTTATGTTGCCGACTTTTCACTGCACACCACACGCATCCATTGGGTTCCTTGTTAACCCATGGATCAAGCCCACCTAGGAAAGAGAGCGCACTACCTCCTGTATGGGAGTAATAAGGTTGGAAAGATCTATCTGCTTGCATGTGGCTGTGGATGGTGCATTATGCGTTCATGCATTATGTGTCACGCATGTAAAAAAAAAATTATTAATTAGTTTCCTCCATGTGTGTACATTTTATTCCGCGCATATAATCTTCACATGTACACGTCATCCCGTGTATAAGTTTTTTTCATGCATCGTATACATCATCCTAACCCCTCTACCTTTTAACCATCGTAGGCCATTTGCATGGGTGGATTAGGGATCTCGATAGTTATGTAAAGAGCAATCATAGTCCGAGTTGGTTGATTGAAATTTGGCATCCTTACCAGAACATTCACGTGCATTAGAAATGGCCAACCCTTCACAACAGACTGGTGAGACTCATGCCCTAATAGTACAAGAGATGGATAGAAGGCTAGAGGAGCTTGAAAAAAGGCTGTCGACTATGATTAAGGAAATGATGGATGCCATGGCAATTGTTCTTCAAGCTTGGATTATAGTACCTGCTATTAACCAAGTTGAACCGGCCATAGTTAGGGGGACTTTTACAGCAATGGCTATAACACCTCCACATGATACTAGGCCTAGAGGCAAGGTGCCACTTGATTCACCAGTCAAGTAAGAAGAAAATAAGAGGCCTGCTCTAGAATATAACATTATGCCTGAAGAGGGTGGAGATCCAGCAATGACATATACTCTGAAAAATGGAAGCTCAGGTAGCCACAATAACAGTAAGGGAAATGTTAGGGCTGCAGAAGTCCCAGCCATAAGAATAGCTCAGCGTCACTATACCATCTTATGTAAATCGCTGTCTTAGCACACCATCCATCTCGTCAAGGAAGGAAAGTTACAACCATTGCCAGTGGGGTCTGCCCTAAGCCAAGGGCGGCCTAGACATATAATAGATTGGTATTATGCATATCACTAGCATATAGGGCATAGAACAGACTACTGTTGTCCTCTAAGAGACCATATTCAAGAATTGATGCCGGACTTAGAAAAAGAAAAGATAGCAAAAATGTCAACCACGAAAGTGAATCAAATGAACTATTCTATTTTGGGCAGATCCTTATCTTGGGTCCTTGAGAGGCTGATGAAGAAGGGAATGTTACAGCCATTGCCGACTAGGCCTGCCAGAAATCAAGGGCAGCCCAATCACCAGGCAAATCAGTATTGTGTCTTCCACCAGCACACCGGACAGTTGACAAATTAATATCAGACTTTAAGGGATCGGGTTCAAGACCTCATTGACAGTAAGTAGATCTTTGACCTAGAAAAGCGAAAGAGAATGAGTAAGACAGATGTGACGCGCGCCAAATCCTGGTGGCCCCTAAAACCCGCTTTTAGGGTATTCGAGAGAGGTTCGTAAAACTTGTAAGTATTACAAGGGCATCTATTTTGGGCAACAAGGAGGTGTTTTGGAGTTGCCACCCAATAAAATGTTAGAAAAGCTCATCTAGCCTCGGTGAGCCTAAGACAAGTGCATGCATCTATTCTGGGCAACAAGGAGTATTTTGGAATTCCCATCCCAATAGTATATTGAGATGGTTCATCTAACCCCGTTGAGCCTAAGATGCCATACATCAATTTATCTTGGGCAGCAAGAGATATTTTGGAGTTCCCAACCCAATAGAACATTGGGATGGTTCGTTTAACCTCATTGAGCCTAAGACGAGAGAAGGTTCGGGACTTCCCATTTATTCATACCTTGATTAAATTATAATTGATTTTTTAGTTTAAACTTTCGTTCCTTTTCTCATACAGTTTAATGCAAAAAATAAAGCGCAGATCAATCACCTTGTGAAAGCAGTAAATAAAAGTAATCTAAAACAAAATGGATAAAGATACAATAATTTTACAACAAAACTAGGGGCGAAATCCAAGCCCCACTGTAAATGAAATGTAAATCATACATAAAACGGGGTATTCATTAAGGATGAGGACATTGGTCCTCGCATGCATACTTAAGAGAAAAAGTATTAAAGGTGACAGTTTATTTTGATGGAAAACTAGGACATTAGTCCCATTTTTATTAGAAAAAATTTCAAATTAATTAATATAAATATAATTGTAATTCTCATTTTAATGTGCATAAAATAAATAATTTAATTACAAATTACATTAACAAAATAAATAAAAAGCCAAAATAAAGAAAATAATACAAATAATAAAAATAATAGGTCAAACTAAACAAGTCTCCTAAATCTCTCCATTTGCTCCAGAGAACACCCAAGCAAGGAAAACAAGTATTAGAGTAAAAAACAAACACAAATAAAATTGATGTTAGTAATTAAATCAACAAAATCAATTAAACACATAAAATAATAAATAATAAATTAAAATAAATAAATAAAAAATATATTATGAATGACAAATAAATAAAATGACATGATGAAATAAATAAATTAACATATTAATAAATTAATACATAAAAACATGAAAAATAGCAATAATAATAACAATAATAGTAATAATAAAAAAGAATAAACAATTAAGTAAATAAATAAAATAATAAAAAAATGTTAAAAATGTTAAATCTATATCTAGAATCACATAAAATAAATAAATAAACAATAGATCTAAAGATCAACATGATAACTAATTAAATATGATCAAAAAATAAATAAAAAAATAAAAATAAGGGATCGAGTTTAGAATATTTACCCTCAAAATTCGGATTCGATAGAAGAAAAAATATGATTGATTTTCTTATTTTTGATTCACAAAATTAGAATTAAAAATAAGAAAAATTGGAGTTTTATTCCAAAAAAGAAAATTTGCTTAAAAATTGATGATGGAAGAAAATAAAAAATTCTTAAGAACAGAAAATTAATTTGTTTGTCCCAAAAACGATTATTGATTAAAGATAAATAAATAATTTTTATGAACAAAAAATTATTTTTCTTTGTCTCAAGAAAAATATTGATTAAAAAAAGGAAGAAAAGAAAAAATTATCAAGAACAAACAATTATTTTCTTTATCTCAAGAAATTATTGATTATAAATTTGAAATTTAAAACCTTAAGAAATTTATTTGAAAAAGAAAACTCAAAAAGCAATTGTAGAGAGAATTCTATTCAAAAAGAAGAGAAGAGAAGAGAAAATAAAAAATTTTAACCTAAAAGAATTTCCTCCTTTCTCTTTCTATAATTTTCTATTTATATGAATAAAAATAAAAAACCTAATTAATTAAGGAAAAAAACTTAATTAAATCAAAATAATCCTTATCTATATTTTAAAAATGGTATAAATCATAAAAATCCTTAAAAAATGGGATAAAAAATCAATTTTGGGGAAAAAATTCGAAAAGGGCCAAAAATTGTATTTTTGGCGGACAGCGGGCAACCGACGGGCGTGCCTGGCGAGGGACGCCCGTCGGTGGGCACACGGATCGAGTGCCATGCACGCGCTGGGAGCACGCAGAGCGTGTAAGGGGTAGCGACGCCCAGCACGTGCGCTCCGCGCTGCCTGCAGGTGAAGGACACCCGCGCGCGGGGCGCTTCCGAGGCGGGCTGCCTCGCGCTAATGTCTGAATTTTTTTTAAACCATTTTGACTAAAACACCATAATTTCCAAACTCCTTTATTTTTATTTTTAAAAAATATATTTATTTATTTATTTTTTAAAAGAAAATTTGACAAAGAAAGTATCACTTCCAACTTTGTTTTTACCTGGGAACAGGCACTTAGTTCCATCATTAGGTTACCCCAATCTGGCCTGTTTCGAGACTCGGTGTCTACAACAGATTAAGTGCCTAAGTGGGGAAGGAAGTTCTAAAGTCTTGCACACAGAGTGGAGAAGTATTGGCTACAATACCTCCATTGCTAGGAATAAAAGAGGTGGCCTTAGTAGATGGGCTTAGAGATTTCTTTTGATGTTTTTTTTTTTGAACTATTTTATGCACTTGTTTCTCTAACTATGTTAATAGTATGGAATTTTTTTATGTATGCCTTGTCATATTTTATCGCATCATGCATAGTAATAATCATGATCAGGGCGTTGGTTCAATCAATACTATTTCATTCAATCTCAAGGAAAAAATATCTTGGCTGTATCCAACCTAACTTCTGAAATGAGATAAAATTTGAGAGATAAAAAATGATAAAAAAAAGAAGAAAAGATAAAAAAAAAAAAGAGAAAAGGCCTTTGCCTGGACCTGGAATGACATACTAGGACAACCTGTTTCAATTTGTTAACCTAACAGCAATCGAAGTTTCAAAAGTCATTCTTTTGCTTCTTCAGCATCTAGGACGCATACAATGCAGCCAAATGACACCGAGCTTCAATCATTAAGGGGATGCCTCAGATACTGGACTATCAAATTCAAGACAAATGAAGCTTTGGGCCTACACAAAAAAAAAAGAGAAGAAAAAAAAAAGAAAAGAAAAGAGAAAAAGAAAAGAAAAAAGAAAAAAACCCCACAGTTTTGGCCTAAACCATCTGAGGCCAAACTGCAACCCAATCTCAATCATAGAGAGCTACCTCAAAAATTGAGTGGCCAAAATCGAAAAAAGCAAAGTGCGAGCTTTCACAATCAAGTTCCAAAAGAAGATATCGTTGACTCGGCTAGTTTGCACAAAGGTCAAGATTAAGCCTTTTGTGCTGAAGAAGCATTGTCAAAAGGAGTAGCCGTCCTGGCAAACAATGATGAAAGTGAATTCAAAGGAACCAGTAGATGCCAACAGACTAAATAAGATTCCATGGCAAAGGCAAAAGAAAAAAAGAGAGCCCCGCGGGTCGAAAACTGAAAATAGGTGACCTTACTAAAATTGGGCACCCTGCTAGGGTGAAAACCTAGAAAAGGTGCCCTAGGCAAAAGTTAGGGGCTGAGAGAAAATATTCAATCAAGAAAACCTGAGAGAGCTAATTGATAACAGGAGTCGAATGCACCCAAAGTGTTACTCCCTGAGTTTGAATAAAACCTGCGTTTTTGCATCACATGTCTAGTCATGGTTATTATTGTTGCTATATGGTGCATATAAATAGGAACGCATGCATAAGCTAGACATAAACATGCGATTGAATCGTCGAGAGAAACTTATGGCATGCATAGGGATATGTGCTGGAGCAAGTCTCAAGGTAGTAATAACAACACTTCATGTGATAAATCCTACCCTTAAAAAAAAGGCCGTTAGAGATGAAAATCGTAACTAGCTCTCTAAGAAAAAGTCAGGGCAAAGGGCAGGGTAAAAACCTGAAAACAGGCAGTCTATTCAACAAGAAAAAAATGAAATGAATAAAAGCCGCTGGAATGGATTAGGTCCATTCTAGGCAAAAATTAGGCACAGCATTATGTGAAAATTCCCAAAGGGACGCATTTCCCACAAAAAAAAAGCTAGTGTGAAAATCCACAAGGGACGCACTACCTTCAATAAATGACTTCCAATACTCGAAGCGATAAGGCGGTCCGAATGACCTCCCTTCAGGCCAATAGTGCATAATGTAGGACACGAGTCAGAGTCTTGGGAGCAAAGCGCTGAACAGCTCATGACAAAAAGCCCATGCTTATTAACTAGGGGGCAAAGATGCACACCGGACAGTTCTCTATGAAAAGATTATGGGTCAGAATTCTTAAGCCAAGATGACACTTCTAGATCATTGGGGGCATCAGACATATGGGCAGCCGAGTCATACCCTTAATGAATTCCTTAATCACCTACGATATGGCCTATCCATTTTTGCATGCATGTGTCCCTTGCAAACATTTGCATACAATATCTCATGTGCATCACGCATGTACGGTCTTTTGCATATTTGCATAAATCTTTGCATCTCACGTGCATCTTGCATGTGCAATCTTTTACATATCACTTTGCATAACTTTACATGTGCATAACCTTTCATGGTGCCCAACATGCATTCACACATGCATAAACCTTGTATATATCTCACATATGCAATTCTTCGGACACATCCCGTGTACATAATTTCTGCATACATGTTAACACATATTTCTTTGCACATGTTTAGCATGCATATCACAAGCACATATCACATGCATTTAATCCTTTACACATACAGTTGTGTACACATAATTTTTGTACATAATCATTTGCACGTGTTTAGTGTATATAACTTTGTGCATATATTTCACATACATAATTTCATATGCACATACAATCTTTTGTATACATTGTTGTGTACATAACTCTGAGGGAAAGGTCCAAATAGACCTCATGCGCGAAGGTGATCCAAGAGATGGATTCAGCTCAGCATTGTTGGCCATTTCAGTTGGCATAAAATCATATGGATCTATACAGAGGGGTAATACCTATAAGAACAAGCCTATCCGGGCACACCATGCTGAATGCAATCAAGAATCACAGAAATCTAAAGAAAAGAAGACCCTTCGAGAAGCTGGACTGCCCACACGCACCTTAGTTAGCAGCAATTAGGTAAGTCTCTCTATCATAAGACGTATGCTTACACACACCACACAATAAGTGTACAAAAATCCAAATTCAAATGTACAAAGAATACAAATTCATAAAAAAAAAAGAAAAAGATATTTTCAAGGCCATAAAAAACAAAAACAAAAAAAAAAGAAGAAGATATTTTCAAGGCCTTGAAAATCATATATAGTCTATGTGAAAATCCCAAAAATTTACAAAAAAAAAAGAGGAGAGAAAAAAAAAATCAACTCAAAACAAATATAAAGACCCGCTCGAAAGGCGGCAAAAGTGAAAAAAAATCATTTTAAAAGACGCCAAAGACATTGAAATCCATTCGCCTATGGCCCAACATCTTGAATCTAATTTCCTCTAATCAAGGCTTGAATCAAATTTTCCTCTCATCGAGGCTTAATCTAATTTCCTCTCATCGAGGCTTGAATATAATTTTCCTCTGAGGAGACTCAAATTTAATTTCCTCTCAGGAGGCTCAAAATCTAAGTCTCTCAGTGAGCATCTAAGCCTCTCAGTGAGCATCTAAGCCTCTCAGTGAGCATCTAAATCTCTGAGGGAGCATCTAAGTCTCTGAGTGAGAATCTAAATCTCTGAGTGAGCATCTAAGCCTCTCAGTGATTATCTAAGTCTCTCAGTGAGCATTTAAGCCTCTAAGTGAGCTTAAATTTTCAAAATTTTTCTACGAGCACAAAGCCCTCTTAAGAGGCATACATGTCTTTTTCAACAAGAAGTGGGCTCCAGTTAGAGATGATAGAGGGATCGGTACCTGGTATATCACAGTCAGTGAGGGATCTCCAAGATGATGATATCTGCACTTTTTAAGTCTAGAAATGACTCGGTGCAATCTAAGATGACGATATCCGCACTTCATAAGTATAGAAATGACTCGATGCGATCCAAGAGGGCGATATTCGCACTTTGTAAGTTTAGAAATGACTCGGCGCAATCCAAGAGGATGACATCCAGACTTTGTAAGTCTAAAAATGACTCGGTACAATTCGAAAGGTTGATATACGTACTTCGTAAGTCTAGAAATGACTCAGTGCAATCCAAGATGATGATATCTGCACTTTGTAAGTCTAGAAATGACTCGGTACGATCCGAGAAGATGATATCCGCACTTTGTAAGTCTAGAAAGGACTCAGCGTCATCCAAGATGATGATATCCCCACTTTGGAAGTCTATAAATGACTCGGTGCGATCCAAAAGGATGATGTTTGCATTTTGGAAGTCTAGAAATGACTCGGTGTAATCCAAGATGACGATATTCAAAACACCATTCCCCAGGTAACAACCATCCTTCAAGGGGCAACCCGTCCTTCACGAGACAATCAGTCCTTTATGAGGCATCTATCGGACATCGACTCAACGGAAATGTAACACGCCAACAAGGCGATGTCAATTAGCCACCAAGAGTGTAGTTTAACACGTCAACAAACTGACGTTAATCAAACCCACTATAACTCCATCAACACAGTAGGAAGGTGGCAGCCTCAAGTATGTGCTTCTTTCCTTTTCTCTGAATTTTGGTTCAGCTAGGCACCCAACGCATTAGTTTTTCCAAATTGGGGGCAACTGTAGACACAGGGTCTCGAGGCAGCCCAGATCAGGATTACCCAATGATGAAAATTATGTACCTGTTCACAGGCAAAAGGGTTGGAAGTGATGGTTTCATTGTTAAAATTTGCTTTTTTGTTATTATTTTTTTGTAAAAAAATATAAATAAAGAATAATAATAAAAGAAAAAGAAAAAAAAATCTTTAAAAAATAATTTGGTGGAGAGGCCCGGCCCTCGCGTGCCTGCCCGCCTCTCACCCCCAGCAGCCCCCTAGGAGCTGATTTCAGCCAAAAATCATTTTTTGTACAATTTTTGTTTTTTAATCCATTTTTTCAGGGATTTTCAAGGTTTTTTTTTAATTTTTAAATTTAAATAAGAAATAATTTGATTAAAATATAAATTCTCTTCCTAAATTAACTAGTTTTAACCCATAAATCATATAAATAGAATTTTTAGAGAGAAAAAAGAGGAGGAAGAATTTTGGGATTTTTGGAGAGTTTTTTAGAGTGAAAAAACAATTTTTTTTCTTGATCATTCTTTTAAAAATCTCTTGTTTTTTATGAGAAAACACTACTTGAGATAGAGAAATCAATTCTCTTTACTTAAGGTTGTGAAATTTTCTTCCTTTTATTCAAATAATTTCTTGAGTTTTTAAAGAGAGAAAACTTGTGTTCTATTTCTTATTTTTAGTTTGATACTTGTGGATTTTGACAAGGAAAATAATTCACGATTCAACTCCTCCAGATCGACAATTCTGAAGGTAAATTTCTGGATTCAATTGCATTCTTTTGTCATTTTTTCCTTTATTTTTCCACCATTATTGCATGTTCTTAAAGCTTGAAATTTTATGTGATCAATCCATTGATTTGTTATTTTTTTTGCATGTGGTTCAAGTTAATTTAGGGGTTTTTTACATTAATATGGAATGAAATCATGTAAAACCATATAAAATTATATAAGATAGTGTTGTTTTTCGTTTGGAATTTGGAAGAAAGTGTCACTGGATAATTCTCACTTCCTTGCCCACGAGGGGGGGGGGGGGGAAGGAAGTGAGGGGGGGCCTGCCCGCCCCTCGAGAGGAGGCCGCCGCTTAACCATTCTTTTGTCTTTTTTGTGTATTTTGATATATTTTATCCCTTTTTCGATGGATTGATCACATAAAATTTTACTACACAAAAATAAGCCATATTCGCGTGATATACAGTTTTGCATGATTTTAATATTACTTTTGCCATGTAATATTTAATTTTTATTTATTTTATGCGATTTAATCGATTTTCAAATTTATTTGCTAATATTAATTTTATTTTGTCTACAATCCTTGTTTTTTTTTCTTGTTTGAGCATTCTTACGAGCAAATGGGAAGATCGATGAGGCTTCTTTTTGTTTTGATTTATCATTTTTGTTATTTTGTTATTTTTTAGTTATTTTGCTATGAATTTATAATAAAATTATTTATTTTATGAACGTTAAAAAGAAAATTACAAAATTATTTTTATAATAAATTGGGTTTTTCTAATAAATAGGACCAATGTTCTAATTTTCAACCAATAAAATCTCACTTTTAAAAGAAGAGTTAAATTTCCTCAAAATGGGATCATTTATCCTGATTTTCTCAATAATACCTAAAAATAACTCTTATATTTTTTAAGTGTGCATGAAGGAACCAATGTTCTTGTCCTAATTAATGCCTCAATTTATGTATGCTATTTATTGGATTGATTTTGTTCATTTAATTTTCTATTTTGGAGGATTGTATTTTTGTACCAAATTTTCATCTTGTATTTTATTCTATTTTATTTATTTATCGCTTTTTACTGCTTTTCTTGATGTTTAAGGTTCGCCTTTAATAAATTGCATGACTTGTGAGAGAGATGGAAATTTAATAATAAAAATTCACTTATGATTAACCAAGGCATTAATAAGAGTGGAGTCTCGAATCTTTCTCTAGTTTAGACCCTAGAGGTTAGACTAACTTTCTCAATTTAAAACTGGGTGGCACCTCCAAAATATCTCAAAGCTGCCTAAAGGTTTCATGGAATTAGATGAACTTCTCCATGTTCTATTGTGTAGGGATTCCAAAATATTTCATGTTACTCAAGATATAGATGCGAACCCTCTCGGACCCTAAAAGCGGGCCTCCCAGGAATCAAGCAGGTTTGGCGCGCGCGCGTCACAACCCTGCTAGGGCAAAAATGAAAAAAAAGTCATCCTAAGCAAAAAATTAGGGGTTGAGAGAAAAACTTCAATAAAAAAAAACCCGCGAGGGCTAATTGATAATAGGAGTCGGATGCATTGAAGGTGTCACTCCCATGGGATTAAATGGAAACATATGTTTTTGCATTGAATGTCTAGTTGCAATTATTGCCATTGCCATATGGTGTAAGTAGATAAGAATGCATGCATAGGTTAGGTACGAGCATATGATTAGCATGTAAAGAGAAATTTATTTCTATTATATACATAGGAACATATGCCCAAACACTATAAAAAAAATCCAAATTAGCGACGGACACTTTTCTGTCGCTAATTAGCTAATGATTTGCGACGGAATTAAGAATTAGTCGCGAAGGACTATTTTTTTAATTTTAGCTACGGAAAAAGAAACCGTCGCTAAATTTTGGCGGTAATTTATGGCTCATTTTTTTGCGACTAAAATAGTAGTCACTAATTTTTGCAACTAATTTAGCGACTAAAAAAGCTGTCGCTAAAATAGCGAAGGCAATATCCGTCGCTAAATTTTGAGGCAATTTTAGCGATTTTGTTTGCGATCGATTTAGCGACTGAAATTTTTGTCGCTAAACACAATTAAATTAGCGATTGAATAGCGACGGAAATTTCTGTCACTAAAAAGTTTTCAAATTTCTTACATATGAAAATAATTTTCGGAATACTTTATTCCGTCTGTAAAATTGATTATAATATTAATAAAAGTATGCATACATACTTATGGTTATGAATTATTTTTAATATTTTTGCTTTACACATGAATTTTAATTTATCTAAAATATTTTTTTTATTATTCAATTATTTAAAAATTTAATGAAAATATTAGATGGATGAACTGAAATTAATATTAATAAAGAAATTTATTAAGAAATATGTATTGATAATCTTTTTGGGTTTTGAATTAATAACTTTGACTAAATGACTAAATAAAATACATAAATTAATATATGTCTGTTAGGCTTGATTTTTACAGAATTAAAATACATAAATTAATATATGTATGTTAGGCATAAATTAATACATAAAGTTACATACTTAAATATTTGATTATTATTTTTAATATTTTTACTTTACACATGAAATTATATTGAAATTCATTTCTTTTACTAATTCCGATAAGATTAACATTTAATCTTGAAAATATATAATTAAAACAATTGTAAACAAAATTTAATAATTTTTTAATACTTTCATTGATTAAAATAAATGATGCGGTCAAGACAGGCGTTCAATATCTGGAGTGAGCCGAACGGGCCATAACTTTTACTATAAGTGTCCAATTGCTTATTTTAATATATTTTCGAAAAGCTCGTTTCGAGCCGGTCTCATTTTTTAGGGGTGTATGCCCTCTGTAACGGCCATTTCACGCCTTAAAAAATGACGTTTAGCCTTTCGTTTTTCAGTTTGAAGTTCAGTGGCGTTTTCATAATTTTATTCATTTCTTTCATATAAATTGTTTGTTACCCGATTTTGAAAGGGACTTTTGGAATTTCGGACACTTTCGCTACGTCAGTAAATAATAATAATAAATAAATGCAAGTATATGTAAATAGACAAGTAAATAATATGTATACATATAAATAAGTAAATAGACATAAATAATAATAATAATAATAATAATAATAATAATAATAATAATAATAATAATAATAATAATAATAATAATAATACATAAAATTACCTTAGGTCTATAATGAGGAATTAAATGAAATGAAGGAAAAATAAAAGAGTGGAAGAAGGGGAAGAACAGGGGAATCGGGAGACCGAGGAAGAAATAAAGAGAGGAAGAGAGAGAGAGACTGGTAGGGCCCGGTAGAAGGAGGGGGGACTGGCGATGACCAACGGCGAAAAATCGACGGCGACTATAGCACCGACAAGACTGGTTGATTCCTCCTCCATCCCCAGCATCGTTTCTCTTGCTTCCAGGCGAGAAATCGAAGATTCCTTCCTCCGGTCCGGCCAACTCTGACGTCCGTTGCTGGCGCAAACACCACTGGTCAACTCCTAGTGACCAGACGCTCCTCCCTATACCCATCGTTCTTCCTCAATCGCCGGCGACGAGCAGATCGGAGATGGAGAAAATCGAGACTTTCGACGGCGATTATGGCCAGACGATGGGGAGTTGGAGCACATCACCACCGGCAAGGGAGATCTGACACCGAGAGCTTCACTTCGGCAGTGATATCATCTCCGGTGGAGCTCCGACGAGGCTCCGGCGACCCGTGAATGGGACCAAAATGACAGAATTTAGCTGGAAATAAACCATAAGTGACTACCGAAATTAATTTTTCTTATGAAATTTTATATAAAATTTCATAAGAAAAATTAATTTCGGTAGTAAAATTTAAATTGTTAAATACAGTTTTGTGCTAGTGTGGTTTGCTAAATTGATTGGTAAATTAGCTGTGTTAAATTGGCTTTAGCTTGATTAAATTGAATTTAATGAATTATTGGCATTTAAATGATGGAATTGATGTAAATTTATGTTTAGGTATGTAAGAATTCATGAGAATAGTGCTGTAAGATTGAGAATTTTGTTGGGAGAAATGAATAATAATAATAATAATAATAATAATAATAATAATAATAATAATAATAATAATAATAATAATAATAATAATAATAATAATAATAATAATAATAATAATAATAATAATAATAATAACAACAACAACAACAACATTGCATAGAACTAAGCCAAGCAATATACATAAATCTGGGTTTAAAAGGGTTGGCAAAATGAGTTTTGGGAGGTCCACGGGTTTTGACCCTTCTTTCTTCTCTTCTTGAAAGAGCTATTCACCAGCTTCTAATAACAAGCGTAATGGTAGCTGCAAAGTTCATTGATGATGCGTAAGTACCAGTAATCAAAGGACTGCTTATATTTCTGTAGTTTACATGTCTGCTAATTGAGTTTGGTTTATTAGATAAAAGCAACCAATAAGCACGAAATCCAGCTTGTTTTCAAAAACTTTATGCTCTGAGAGGTCTCATGTATGGAGGTTTTAATATGAAATCCAAATGCTTCATACTTCCCCATATTTCTCGTAGCCTGTTATCCATTCTTCAACTGGCAAATAATTGACTGCTTGCTAATTGTATTGAATTTGTATTTATTATCTTGCTCAAATTCTTAAAAGATCTTTGTGGTTTTTCAGATTCTTTAATAATGCATACTATGCCAAAATGGGAGGTATAAGCACTGAAGAGTTAAACAGATTGGAAATGAAGTTTTTGTTTAGTATATATTTCAAACTTCATGTAAATGTCAATACATTTGGAAGATACTATTCTCAGTTGGAGAAAAAAGCTGCGAATGGGCTTCTTCATATTGAAAGACCAATCCAGGCTTGCAGAATTAAAGAGAGTTGGTCCAACAAAGATGAATCCACCAATTATGCTCCCACGATAGCAAGATGAAGGTTACATTTCATCTCACTTGTATCATTGTAATATCTTTTCATTTGAATACGGTTGAGTTAGAAATTCTGTATTTTAGTTTAGATGTCAGTTGCTTGAATGTTGAACATAGATGGCACACTAGCTATAGCCTGCTTGTTTTTTGCTTATCATTCATTTTTTCCACATTTGGCTCTAAAATTCTTCTCCTATGCCTTTTCTCTCAAGGTTTGTGTTGTTCCTTACCAAAAAGGTGTCTATGTACAGAGTATACAAAGTTATTGTCACAACATTGATTATTTGATTTCACGAAGATTATAAATTCCTAAGCATCCCTACGCAATTGGGAAAGAATATTCAACTATAAATAGACACTTTTTTAGATGAATTAAAGGGAGTTGGGATTTCTTTTCCTTTTCTACGTTGCTCAATCAGATTGTGATGAGGAAAGGACTTCATATGTGAATTTTTTTCCCTTGCCATAGGATGGCTTAGTTCTATGCCTTATATATTGTTAATAATATTGCATAATTATTATTTATATAAATTAAATTTTTGATGTAGTAATAATAATAATAATAATAATAATAATAATAATAATAATAATAATAGTAATAGTAATAATAAAAAATTAAATTAAATTAAAAAAACTAATAAAAATTTAATAATTTTTGCGACGAAACAGCGACGAAATTTTTGGTCGCTAATATTTTTTAATTTTTACAACGACTACTTTGTGGGTTATTTAGCGACGGAATATTTTATTTTTAGCGACGAAATTTGTTATCGCTATTTTTAGCGACTGTTTTATATTTTAGTTGCAAAATTTCTTGCAACGGTCGGAATAGCGACAGTTAGTCGTTTTGTTGCTAAAAGTCATTAGCAACGAAATTTATGGAATTTGCAACGAAAATTTTCGTCGCTAATTCCTTGTTTTTTTGTAGTGAAACTGGCTAAATCCTAAGGCCATTAAAGCAGTACTTCATGTAACATATATAATCTTATCTTTATCCTCTACTATTGCCTTTGCCGCTCTGATGCCTTGGCCAAGGGCACATAAAATTGATGTCTCTGTTAGCAACTATGGCCAACCATGCAGCTCATTCGTGCAAGGAGTCAAACAGGGGATACATATGGATCACCCCTAGGGGAGGTTCCTCCAGCAGCCTTAGCTTCTCCTGTAAAAAAGGAAAAAAAAAAGAAGAAGAAGAAGGCAGGGTAAAAACCTGGAAATAAGTTGTCTGTCTAACAAAAAAAATACATACAATAAAAAGCCGTTAGAGTGTGTTGGGTCAATTTCAAGCAAAAATTAGGCTCAGAGTCATGTAAAAATCCCTAAAGGGATGCATTTCTTACTAATAAAAGCTAATGTGAAAAAATGCAAGGGGCATACTACCTTTAAATAAATGACTATAGGTACCAGGAGTAATAAGAGGCAGCCAGTGAAGAAAAAAGATGGTCAACTTGCACAAGCCCAATACGGTCTCAGCTAGAATCAGTAAAAAAATGTGTCAAGACAGAATATTCCCAAGTTTTGGGGGCATTAAGAAAATTATGTAGTCTATTGAGAAACAGGGTAGCCACTGGCAGAAAACAGCAAAGGCAGACTAGCTGCCCTATAAAAAGCTAAACACCTAAAGAAGAAGGAGGAAGCCCATAAAAAGACTTAACGTGCCTTAAAATGAGCAATGAAAAGGGCATCTACAAGAGCCAGCCAAGCCCCGACGATGAGTTGATGAGTCACACCTATGACTGGATCCCGTAACCACCCGGGATATAGTTTATTCAGTTTTACATGTTGCATGCATTTTACGTCCATAATTTTTGCATATATTTTTGTACACGTAATTTTTTTAGGGAAAATACATACTGGCTCCTCATGTGAAGTTGTGCACATAAACATTCAGGGAGTATTAGTATTATATATAAAAAAAACATTAAAAAAAAAGAGAAAGAGAGAAAAGAAATCACATTTAATATGAAGCTAACATCTTGTTAACCTTATGTAGGGGGCAACTTTAACTTAAACCTTATGTGCTCGTTAAACCATTGCAGCAACAGAACTTTCAAAGCTTCATCGATCATAGGGGATAAGCTGATAAGCTTTTCAAAGCTTTTTGCACTTACAAACTTAAGAATTAGTACAGCTTCATGACCATCTATCACTAGGATGCTTATTCCGTTGTAGGGGCAAGTAGATAGGCTTCCATTTGCTAGACATCCCAAAAGTAGAGATAACCTTTGCCTAACCCCGTTGGAGGCAATAAGGTAATATTATCTATATGAATCATAAGATCTCAAACTAACTAAATTAATTCTACACAGGTTCGCAAGTTTCAACCACCGTCTAATCAAAGCTCTCTTAAAAGGCAAATGGAAAGTCTCTCAAGAGCATTTAAAATTACATGGCAAGGTCGCAGCATAGGATCTTGACATTTAGCACGGAATCTAGACTGCAGCGTTTGCCCCAATTTCAGGAAAAGACTCTCAGGAGCATACAAAATTATAGGGCACGGTCGCAGTTCAGGTTTAAACTGCAGAGTTCGCCCTAATTTTAAGGAAAGCGTCACAAGAGCATATCGAATTATAAGGCACGATCGCAGTCCGAGTTTAGACTACTGAGTTCGCCCCAATTTCAGGGAATGTCTCTTAGGAGCATCAAGTCCTTCCAAAAGGTAAATAGAGAGTCTCTCAGGAGCATTGAGTCCCTCCAAAAGGCAAATGGAAAGTCTCTCAGGAGCATCAAGTCCTTTTAAATGGAAAATGGAAAGTCTCTCACTGAGCCATGGGTCAAACCTCATTTTTTAAAATCTTTTTATATTTATTTATTTATTTCATTCTTGTCTTATTGATTATGTATTTTATTTCTTTTATTTCATATATAACCTATGTCTGTGGGTGCAGCATGCTAGACATAGTGAAGTAATTTTTTTTTCATGTAATTATTTAATATTTTTATTATATTTGTGGTAATAAAAAGAAAATTTCTCCCAATTAACGAAAAATGTCACACAAAAATATTTATATGCAATAACAGGAGTTTTTATTAATAAAGTAGGACCGATGCCCTATTTTTGTGCCTAAAAATAACATATAAACAATAAGTTTTTAATAATATAAAATTTTTTATATATAATTAATTAATATGGGAATTTCCTAATAAATTGGGATCATTCATCCCTACTTCTAAATAAAAACTCACAATAAATGTCTCTTTATAAAATGCATGCGGGGACCAATGTACCCACCAAAAAGTGATTATAATGAACTATCCGATTTATGAATGTTTATTTTATGTTTAATGGATTAATTTTATGCCATGACTTTACCGCTTTCTATGCCATGATTTACAGCTTTCCGACTTGGTTGAGTGCACCTTTACTTTCTTTGCCATGATTATGCGTGTGAGAAGTGTTAGTCGTCATACCCTAAACCAAATATTTAGACCTTTATCTTATGTCATATTTTCATTTATAAAAGGGTTCTCTCAATATTAGTATATTGTTTGCATGTTGCGTTATAATAATGTTTATGAATAACTACTTAATGTTATTCTAAGTATCCCTAGTTATTTATCACTAAAGGAATAATGATAAATTAAGACTAGTATGGGTTTGGTTGATAATCATAAGATGATTATATGTATGGTTATATAAATCAAACTTGTAGGTACCTGGTAGAGAACAAGGTACCTGTTAGATATAAAATTTGAAATAATATCTTAGAGATAAGGTAATATTCCTTAACTGTCATATATATAATTTCCTTTTGGTTAAAATTCGAAATTATATTTGAGTAAGGAATTATTATTTCTAAAATCTCTCTAGATATTATTTGATGCACATGTGATTTCAAGATTTTAAAACTGTAAGTGAATATAATTCTGTTGTTTTTAGAATTAGTTCTTAGTTAAAGTTATGCGGTGAAAAGATTACTGATGAGGACTTATTAGAGACAACTTTTTCAAACTTTCATGCTTCAAATATGCTCCTGCAGTAACAATATAGAGAAAAGGGTTTCAAAAAGTCTTATGAATTAATCTCATGCTTACTGGTAGCTGAACAAAATAATGAGCTATTAATGAAAAATCACGAGACTCGTCTTACAGGATCTGCTCCATTCCCTGAAGTGAATGTAGCAAAACACAATCATAGCCATGGCCGCGAATGTGGTCGTGGTCGCAGTCATAGTCATGGTAGAAGAAGAGGATGAGGACGAAATAATTACCGTCATTATAGTGGCAATAATGACAATAATATTTTCCACCATCTGAAGTGGAACAATAATGGAGAAAAAGGGAAAAATAAGGTCGACCATAATAGCTCTTCAAAAAACTAAAAAAAAAATTCATGTTATCGATGTGGAATGAAAGGGCATTGGTCTCGTGCCTGTCGTACGGCTGACCATCTTGTTAAACTTTATCAAACCTCCATTAAAAAAAAGGAAAAAATGTGAAAACAAATTTAGTTGACCAAAATGATGATGTTGAGGCAAATTTGGCTTATAATGATGATGACGATTTTTGAGACCTTGCGGATATTACTCATTTGTATGCTTCAGATTTTTTTCAAGAGTCATGAAGAATAATGAAGAAAATAAAGATAAGAAAGTTTAAAATTATTACCTTATTTCTATATTTCAATGTTGTGTTTGTTTAAGTGTTTTATTTAAGTTTTTTTCCCATTGTTTGAGTAGTTATATATATATTTAAATTTTTGCTATATTCTAATTATATGTTATGTTTATTTTTTTTTCATTTATTTTCAATGAAGGAATGGATGTTTCACATTCTTTATTTGGGCCCATACTCAATAATGAAGATGTTTGTCTTGTTGATAGTGTTACAACACTTACCATACTCAAAAATAAAAAATATTTCTATCATTTGATATTAAAAGATGCTAATGTTAATACTGTATCGGGTAATACAAAGTTAATTGAAGGCTCTGGAAGAGCTACTATATTATTACCTGAAGGAACAAAACTTACCATAAATGATGCATTATTTTCTTCCAAATCTCGAAGAGATTTGTTAAGTTTTAAAGATATTCGTTCCAATGGATATCATGTTGAGACTGGAAATGAAAATGATATTGAATATTTATATATTATAAATAATGCATTAGGTAACAAATGTTTTTTAGAAAGATTGCCAATATTCTCTTCTGGTTTGTATTATACAAAAATTAGTACAATTGAGACATATGCTAAAGTATACCAGAAGTTTACTGATCCAAAAATGTTCATAATTTGGCATGACCGGTTAGGCCATCTCGGTTCAATAATGATGCGTAAAATTGTTGAGAATTCACATGGACATCCATTGAAGAACCAGAAGATTCTTCAATCCAAAGAATTCTCATGTGCTGCTTATTCTCAAAGAAAATTGATTATTAGACCATCACCAGCTAAAATTGGAACTGAATGCCCTGCATTCTTAGAACGTATTCATGGTGATATTTGTGGGCCCATTCATCCACCATGTGGACCATTTAAGTATTTTATGGTATTAATTAATGCATCTACAAGATGGTCACATGTGTGTTTATTATCAATTCGCAACCTGACATTTGCAAGATTGCTTGCTCAAATAATTCGATTGAGAGCACAGTTTTCAGATTATACAATCAAGTCAATTCGTCTTGATAATGCTGGTGAATTTATGTCTCAAGCTTTTAATAATTATTGCATATCAATTGGAATAAAAATTGAAAGGCCTGTTGCAGATGTTCATACACAAAATGGTTTAGCAGAATCATTTATTAAACGCCTCTAGTTAATAGCTAGACCATTACTTATGAGAACGAAACTCCCCATTTCTGCTTGGGGCATGCTGTTTTACATGCAGCAGCACTTGTGCACACTAAGCCAATAAATTATCATAAATTCTCCCCACTACAATTAGCTTTTGGTCAAGAACCTAATATTGTTCATCTTAGAATTTTTGGTTAAATATCCTGAACCACTAACTGGAGATTTATTCACGGCAAGATTTGCCGATTGCCATTTTGACGAAACAATTTTTCCAACATTAGGGGGAGAGAATAAACAGCTGGAAAAAGAAGTTACTTGGAATGCATTAGCACTATCTCATTTAGATCCTAGAACAAAACAATGTGAACTAGAAGTTCAAAAGATAATAAATTTGCAAAATATTGCAAATCAACTGCCAGATGCATTCACTGATTTAAGAAGAGTTACTAAATCTCATATACCAGCTGAAAAATGCTCCTATTCGAATTGATGTCCCTGTAGGATAATCTAATACTACAAACACTAGCAACCCACGCCTGAAGCGTGGTAGACCAGTCGGTTTCAAAGATAAAAATCCTCAAAAAAAGAAAGGAGCAAATAACCAAGATGGTCATATTATAGAGGCGGACACTCCTGAAGAAACTCAAGACATAACTAATCATAAAACCCCAGAAGAGGTCCAGATACCTGAAAATAATAATAATGAAGAGATCTCTATAAGTTATGTCAACATAGGAAAAAGATAGAACCGAAAAGATATAGTTGTCGACAATATTTTTGTATATAATGTTGCTAGTGATATTTTAAAAGAAAATGAGGATCTTGAACATACATCTGTCGAAAAATGTAGAAATAAAAGTGATTGGCCAAAATGGAAAGATGCAATTCAAGCAGAATTGAATTCACTTTCAAAACGTGAAGTATTTGGACCTGTAGTAGAACACCTAAAGGTGTAATGCTAGTGGGGTACAAATGGGTATTTGTGGGAAAATGAAATGAGAAAAATGAAATTATAAGATACAAGGCGCGATTGGTTGCACAAGGATTTTTGCAAAGACATGGTATTGATTATGAAGAAACATATTCTCCAGTAATGGATGCAATTACTTTTAGATATCTAATTAGTCTGGCAGTTTGTGAAAAGCTTGACATGCGTCTAATGGATGTTGTTACAGCCTATTGATATGGCTCACTTGATAGTGAAATTCATATGAAAATCCCTGAACGATTTAAAATGTCTAAAGCATATAAAGATTCTCGAGAAATTTGTTCAATAAAATTACAAAAATCATTATATGGATTAAAGCAATCTGGACGAATGTGGTATAATAGTCTTAGTGAATATTTGTTAAATGAAAGATATAATAATGATTCAATTTGTCCATGTGTATTTATAAAAAGATCAGGATCAGAATTCGACATAGTCGTTGTATATGTTGATGATTTAAATATCATTGGAACTCCTAAAGAGCTTAAAAAATCAGCATATTATTTAAAAAAAGAATTCGAAATGAAAGATCTTGGAAACACAAAATATTATCTTGGCCTGCAGGTCGAGCATTTAAAAGATTGAATTTTTATTCATCAATCAAATGAACGGTTCATCAAAGGTGATAGAACAAAACAAATTTCACCAAAATTTTTCTTCATTCATGATCTTCAAAAGAAAAGTGAAATAGATATTCAACAATTTCGTTCAAGTGAGAATTTGACAGATTTATTCACCAAAACATTACTCACTACAATATTCGAAAAGTTGATATACAGTATTGGAATGCGTAAACTTAAACATATATCTTCATGAGGGGGAGTAAAATACACTGTGCTGTACTCTTTTTTCCTTAGCCAAAGTTTTATCCGACTGGGTTTTCTTGGCAAGATTTTTAATGAGGCAGCTTACTATGTATATTGTAAATATTGTGTACTCTTTTTCCTTCACGAGATTTTTATCCCATTGGGTTTTTCCTAGTAAGGTTTTAACGTGGCACAATCTTTTCAATTTTTAATTTTTTTTATGGACATTCAAGGGGGAGTGTTGTAAATAAATAAATTTATGAATGTCCATAAATCATAAGAATTACACAGGTATAGAAAATGTTTCATATCTTTAATTAAAGGTTTTTCTCTTAATTAAATGAATTAAATGAGTAACGTTACATATTAATTTCTTAATTAATAGTTGTAACTGCCCATTTAATTTTAATTAATTTTGTAACTTCCATTTCTTATTAATTGTCTTAATTAATAGCCCTCCTAATTAACAGTATAAGACTCTCTATAAATAGGGCAAATGTAATGATAAGATAGGAGAATAAGAGAATACTTACTTTCTACCAATTTCTCTCTAAAACTCATTGTTTTTATTTTTATAATCTATTTTTATAATATTATATATAGTTCTCGTATTTTATAACAAGAATTTTTTTAAAAAAAATTGAAAAAACATATTCATCAATGAAAGTTGGAACATTTTTTTTTTGTTTCAAAAATAGGGACACATTGATTTGAAAAAAAAAATCGTATGTTTGAAAAATTAAAAGCAATTGATTAGCAGTTACCAATTGTTTTTTTTTTTTTTAATAATCAGTTACCAATTGTTATTCATTACAAAGAAATAAATAACCGATTGATTTATTCATTTTTTGCTTGGCTACTCAAGTATTATGGTGACTACTTCTTGTAGAAATTCAATGTAAGTAAAAAAGTTACCGTAATTGATAGGCATCTATCATATTTGCCCCAGCTTAGGGTGCCATCACTGGAGCTTAATCATTTAGCTACGGCTAATGGCAGCCCCATCGACTGCCATGTTTTATTGTATTTCTGTTAGGCATTTATCGAATTTGGAAAATATTTATATACTCCAATGAATTTGGAACAACTAGTAATGTACACGGTACAATACAATTCGAAAATTTATAAATCTCTGTATTGTCTTAAAATTTTGAATATTTTAAAAATTAAGTATTGTTATTATCTTGAAAATTCGGGACAATTCGGTATAGTTTTTATAAAATTTGGTGCAATTAGGTTCGGTTTTTCGTTTCTTTCGGTACAAAACAATACGATACAATATAATTCGGTACTTTAAATAATTCAATATTTTTAAAAATTTGCAAAATAAATATACACAATAATAAATACAAATACAATTAAAATATCTCGATAAATACAATTAAAATTTAAGTCAAAAATACAAAATTTGAAAATTAATATTTGACAATCTTTCTCTACGTTATGTTTGCACTAATTTGAATATCTTGAGTAATATCTTAAAAAAATAACAAAAAAAATTAAATAACTAGACCAAAAAAAATAAACATTAAATATACAATTTAATAATTTATGCAAATATAGTAATTATCTTATTCAAACTTTCCAAACTTTTCAATTAATACCTTTGAAGTCAAAAGTGTAACTATATCAACCAGTTTTGGAAACAAATAAGAATTTGGACTATAACCGGAGTTACAGAACTTTTAAATTTGTGTAAAGTCCTTTTAGTACTAAAAGCTGATTCACAAACTGTAGTCGAGCATTGAGAAGCCAAAACATCTCTAGCAACCTTAGCAAAATTGGATAATTTGGCTCATTAATCTCCCTCCAACTCAAAAAATATAAAATTAAATCCAAATTTTAATTCTTTTCTAAAATTAAAAATAAAAAATATTTTCGCCTGAAAATTTTCAAATTTAATTCTTAATTCACTATAAAAGATTTTAATTTTTTTTTCTTTTATCATTTTTAAATGTACAACTAAAATTTTATTATTATAATAATTAAATATAATTACATTATTAATTTACATATTCATACGCGTATTAAGTCAAAAATAAATTAGTACTATTTGAGTGACACTAAATGTAAATGAAATTAATTGATAAGATGATTATATACTCATATAATTACATTAATTAGTAAAATTTTATTATATATAATTACATTATTAATTTACAACTCAATTACTAATATAGGTATTGTGTCAAAATAGATAAATACTAGTTGAGTGATACTAAAAATAAATAAAATTAATTAGTAAGATAATTATACACTCATATAATACATTAATTGGTAAAATTTTATTATTTATTATAACTATATATAATTACATTATTAATTTACATACTCATATAAGTATTGTGCCAAAAATAAATGAGTACTAGTTGAGTGATATTAAAAGTATATGAAATTAATTGGTAAGGTTGTTATATACTCATACATTTGCATTAATTGGTAAAATTTCATTAATATAATAATTATATATAATTACATTTTTAAAATACATTGTCAATTATTCATATAGATATTATGCCAAAAATATATGAATATTAGTTGAGTGACTCTAAAAATAAATAAAATTATTAGTAACGTGATTATATACTCATATATTTACATTAATTGGTAAAATTTCATTATAAATAATAACTATATATAATTACATTTTAAATTTATATACTCATATAGGTATTGTGAAAAAAATAGATGAGTATTAGTTGAGTGACACTAAAAGTAACGAAATTAATTGGTAAAATGATTATATAATAAATTGCTCAGTTTACATATCTATATAAATATTAATAAAAAAAATTTAAATAGTAGTTGAGTGACATTAAAAGTAAATTAAATTAAATATAAATTGTTTTAGTTGCATATTCATATTCATATGGATATAATAATTATTATAATAATTAAATTTATCTTATTAATAATTAAATTATTCATTTTAATTTATTAACTAATTATTATCTTAATTTTATACATTAAAATATTTAATACAAATAATTATGAAATTAAATTTATAAAATAAATATAGAATAGAAATTATGAATAATATTTTTATATAAATTATTAGTATTATATATAATGATTAATATATCGGCTCTTTCGATCCAATTCGATTCCAGAACAATTCGGCACAATTCAATACGATTCTCGGTTCGATTCTAGATAAAATATTCAGATCAGTTCCATAAAAAGTCAACGGTACAGTTCGGTTCGGTTTTAGTAAAAAAGTCAACGGTATAATTCGGTTCTAAATCTTTTTTTTTCAGTATTTTGATTCGTTACAGAAAGATGCAGACTCGTGTATAATCATTAAAATAGCTATGATGTGTTTTATAAAAAAATTGTTGTGGCTCTAAAAAGTTAAAATGTTTTCGGTAGAAAAATAGTAAGCTTTATTTCGGAGAAAATTTTATAAATGTTTTCTAACTCTCCTTAAAATTAGAAAACTGGAATACATCTTTTCTGGTTCTATTTAGGCAAACAAGTCAATATAGGCATAATTTCTATTTTATGTGGAGAAATTTTCTGCATATGGCTCTAATATAGTTATAAACTTATAATATGAAATATTGTATGATGAAAAATATATTAATTAAATTATAGTTACAATAATTGCAAAATTATTTTTATTATTTATCAGTTAGGTCTATGAAGTTACCGTATTATCCTTGATTTTGTAGATAAGGCAATTTGTTAAATCGGGAATTGAAGTTCAAAAATACTATTTGATTTGACAATAGGATCCTTGCAACCATCAACAATGTGCCTTTTTCATGTGGATCTCACTTGGAATTTATGGTCTCTCTTTATTGGAGAGACAAATAAATGAGAAACAGGTCTCTTGTAAAAGAGATCCAACCAAAAAGTGACACACAAGAGCACTTGGATCAACTGGCTTGGGGTTGTTGCAGCTTAACCAGAGGTCTCGAGTTCGAGTCACTGGGAACGCAGCAGTGTTAAAATTCTTGAGGGAGAGCTTTACTGCCCTTGTGGTCCTGCCCGGCTCGAATCCGGATTAGTCTCTTAAAAAGAGGATACCGGATGGTTAAAAAAAAAAAAAGAAAGAATTTTTCCCAAGATCCAAATTTTCAAAATCTCGAAATATCAAACTTTCAAACACCAAATCCTAATTTTCATTCATATTTTTAATTTATTTATTGTTCATCCAATCAAAATTCATATCCACTTTCCACCCCATTTCAATCCCCAAATGCATTTATGTGTACGTACTCATTCCAATTTATGGAAGTCACATGTTCAATTTCTTATAGTGCTTTCAAGGCATCCTCCGAAAAATCTCCACATATGACTCAAAATTTATCATTTACTCATTCTTTCAGTGCCAACCTAGACAAGATTGACTTGAACGATGATTGTATTCAAGTTGAAGATGGTGGCCCCACTAATGCTAAATGGACGTGAGACGAGGATCAACTACTAATTAGTAGTTGGCTAAATGTTGGGAAAGATGTTGTTGTCGGTGTTGATCAAACTCTAACTACATTATGAAACCAGGTTTACAAGTATTGTAGATAAAGCAACCTAATTTCCAGGAAGAAAAAAACTAATGCCTTGGAGTTATGATGGTATAAGATCAACACCATTGTCTTAAGTTTTCAAGGATTCCACTATAAGCAAAACATTATCTATTAAGCAGAATGAATGAAGACAAGGTAATGGAGATGTCGCATAAGCTATATTTAGAAAAGCATAAGCATAAATTCAATATGAAGTTGACTTGGAATATATTCCGGTACCAAGCGAAATGGAGAAATCTTGAACCTTTAGGCCAAAGTTCAAAGCGAACAAAGACAAATGCTTCTAGAAGGCACGCAACATCATCCAATCCACCAAAGGATGGGGATGTTATAACACCTTTATTCGCTATACTATACGTATAGTAACCAGATATTTCAACTATCACATTAGTACTAACGTCACAAGATTTTGCTACAGTAGATAGTCAGTAAAAATTTTTCGCATTCAAATATCGATCATACTCATAAGCAGTTAATACTAATATAACAGTTCACATATAACTCTGATTAAAATTTACACTTAAAAAATGTATAAAACATAAACCTGTATTGTCCATCACAATCATATACATGCCATGCCTATCTTTTCATCTCTGCTTTCACTCCTCTTCTTGACTGTCACCAAAAATCTCGGCCACTTTAAAACTTTCTATCTTCATAATCTGCGTGCAGCAATAATACTACGCGCTGAGCATTAAAATGCCCAATGGTAAATACATATTCTAAATTTTTCATAACTATACTCATATGCATGAACATACAGGCATATTTCCTTATTCACACTATATAAACATTAATTCCTGAAGTTTTAATATATACTTTAACTTAACGTCTTTTTAAATCTTTTACTTTGGTCAATTATCACTATGTCTACTATTATTTTTGTAACTATACTTTAATATTACGATTCAGTTATCAGAATAATTATTGTTCGCATTGTTAACATTAGCATTAACATTAGCACTATTACGATCAATAATTCATAGCACTAACAATGTTATTTCCTTTATGTCATTTATATTTCTATAATTTCCCTTTAGTTACTAGTAACCTTTTTTCATTTTATATTTGTATTACTACTTCTCTTCTTACCCAATTCCTTCACCGCTTTTATTATGTCACATTTAAAAACACAATATGTATATATTATTTTCATTATTTTATTCCATTTTAAATTGAAATCTTTTGTTTCATTAACAATACTACACCATACATTAATCTTATTAATTTCTAATACATCATCTAATAGTTAAACGTTCATTTCTTAGTTTACTTGCAAAATTTTCTTTTATGTCACTTCAAGTGTGTACATATTTTAAATCTATACATTTTGCTTTTACTCCTACAATTAATTTTCTTGTATTAACTTTAGTATTTTCATAATCTAATTTACTCACAAATTAATATCTACATAATTTATTTATTCTTTATTTCTATTTAAATTCAGTTTTTTTCATGTTATTTACTTTATAACTGTGTTTTTCCTAACCATTTTTAATACTATGTTAACACTGCAATATCTATAGGTGGCAAATGGGTGGGTTGGGCGGGTTTGGGTTGGATCATAAATGGGTTGGGTCATAAATGGGTGGGTTATAAATGGGTCAAAAATATATGGGTCAATACCCAAATGGGTTGGGTGAGTTTGGGTCGACCCATTTGATTTTTTTTAATGAAAAATAATTATCGATATAATAACGGGATACTAAAAAAATTATTATAAAAATGTTGGCCCAAATGAGTCGGTGGAGATCCAAACGGATCGGAATATCGGTTGACTTATAACTGTCCAGTTTACTATTCATTTGGTAAAAATTTTGGCAGTATAACGGTTATATATATAACATACCTTTCCTGCAATTCAAATAATCCACAGTCACACACAGGGGCACAATAACACAATAATTCATAAATCAAGTGGCTTTTTTTCCATTTTTAAGCCAATTATGTAATTCTAAATTATTTCACTCAATTTCTCCCAAAATTAATTTTATAATTCTTTAAATATAAATTTGATCATTGGGGTATGTGTTTAAATATAAATTGCCAATATCTCATTAAATTACTAACATTATCATTAATCATTTTCTTACATTCAATTTTAGTATTATTCACAACGTTATATAAATTTGATTACTATTACTATTATTATCATGATTATATTAACATTAACATAAATATTTACATTGACATAAATATTAACATTACCATAAATATTAACATTTACACTAACATTAATATTCTTCTTATTATTATTATTAGCAATCAATTATACAACTAACATTCATATTACTTACTAATTACACTTACCTTTTGATTTACATTTTTTTTATCGTCAAATTTACAATTTAGTCCCTAGACTTTTACTAATTTACAGTATTGCTTGCCTTTTTCACTTATTTACCATAATACCATTAATTAATCTTATTTTTACATTTATGTCATTATTTGACATCAAATTACCATTTAATCCTTAAAATATTATTTTCAAGCCAAATTACATTTTAATCCTTATTTTTCATTAAATTACGATTTTGCCATTCAATTTCACTATAATTACAATTATGCCATTAGTTATCCATATTTCACACTTAATTCATTATTTAACATGTAAAATTTTCGTTTAGTCCCTAAATAATATATTATGCATTATTTGGCATTTAACTCATATTTATTCATCTTATTACTTATTTAACCAATTAATCACTTATTTTCCTCAATTACCTTATTTTCGTTCATTATTAAGCATAATTACCATCTTATCCCTATTTCATTTTTATCTTTACCATTAGTCCTTGCTTACTCCATTTTCTCTTATTAACACTTAATTACTCATTTTAATTCATTTTTATTATTTTGCCCCCTAGTATCAATCTGGTAGAAATCTCCGAACTAGATATACGGGACGTGAACCCCACAGGTTCACTACGTTAATAGTAAAACAATAACAGTAATAGTAATACAATACAATTACTATCATTGTATAAGTTATGCAGTGACAATATCATTTCAAGTAGACCGTCATTAGCCTACCAGAGCGAGTCATCATAACTCAACCGCAGTATAGTGCCCATATGGCTAGCCATCTATATCTTGAGCTAGATTAACTACCAGACTACTAAGGGCATCTTCATCATTCATTAATTCTCAACATTTATTATAAATTTGCATAAAACCATTCGGTCATTAGGTACTTTTACATTCATTCACTTTCTTTCCCACAATTTTCAATTTCAATTCACTAATTAATTATTTCTAACATCAATTATGTCATTTCTTCTCTTTAACTTATCATTTTTCATAACATTAACTTAGAAATAAAGCATGCTTAACATATAAAATATTCAATTAAACATTAAATATTCCAATTAAATTATCTTACACTCTATTTCACTTATATATTTATTTTTAAGCATTTCAGTCATTAAATTCACAAAATATACTATAAGAAATCTATGATTACCATTCGGCCACATACTTAGTTTTTCACATATTTTTATTTTTCTTCCATTGATCATTCATTTGTCTAAATTACATGTTAATAGTCATGAATACATAGTTATTGTGCATTACTCTTCAAATTATACCTTAAGAATTTTAACATAACCATTCGGCCATGTACTTAATTCTTCACTAATATTCATTTTTCTTCTATTAATCATTAATTTAACTAAATTATATGTTATTTATCATAATTACACAATTATTTGCATTAAACATTTAAATATACCTTAGTATTCCTTAAGTATTCATTCGGCCTATGTAGGGTTTCCTTTCACAAATTTATTCTTTCAATTTTAAACACACAAATCACCATTTTTAACTTCCTTTAACATGTCTATAAGCTTGTTTTCAATTTTACATGTATAATTCACACATTCACATCATGAACATAACATAAAATCATACATTTTCAATGGAAAAAGAAGGATATTGTATCCACTAATCTTGTATTCTTGTTCTCCACTCCTTAATCTTCCTTTTCCTTACCTTAATCTTTTGAAACACGATCACCTCCCTTGTATACCATAAGTGGCCGAATATATTCATCAAAGAAAGCACCATCAATTTGCTTCCTTTATTCAACACAACAACATAAATGCACTCTACACATCCTAAAATACCTATTTGAACCTTGGAATCAAATTAAAATCCTCAATTTTACTCACCTCAATTTTAACACATAAACTTCTCCACTTACTTTGTCACAAATCTTTCACTTCAATGAACTTTAGGGGTTACTACCAGTGAAAAGAGAGGCTGAATTTTACTTAGAATGATTAAATTTGGTGGAAACCATGGAAGAGAAATAAAGAAATCGTGGAAAAATGGAAAGAACTCTATTCGGCCAAGAGAAGGAAGAAGAGAGGTGGAGAGAATAGTGGAAATGGGAGATTTTTCAGCCTTATATAGCCCCTAAAAATGGACCAAACCATGGTCTAACCAATTGGGTTAACCTAAAAGTCCATTTAGGTTTTTAAGCCCATTATTTGCAATCCAAAATAATTTCTCTCAATTTTCAAGCTCAATTCCTCCCAAAAATAATTCCATAATTCATAAAATATATTAATTAGCCTACACAAAAACTTTTAGCCCAACTGGAGTCCATTTTCGATTCGGTTCACTTGAACCGGTCCGATTTAATAATTTTTAGTGTTATCGTAAAATTATTTTTTCACTGTCAAATTATTCCCCATACTATTTAGAGTCAAACTATGCTTTCAGATAATTTTTTAGAGGTCATTTACCATTTCTAAAATTTTGATCAAACTCATGGTCAAACTAGTTACTATTTGAACCGAACTCAAGACTTTTTCTTACTTTTTACTTTTGGGACATATTTGACCTCGTTTTCACTCTAAATTTCATTCTTAGACTAGTCGCGACTAGTATTATCCAATAATTAAATAAATTATTTTTCTCTTTCGAGTGTACTTTTTACCCTGAGAACTTCTCAGGAGGTCACCCATCCCAGTTCTACTCTCACCCAAGCACGTTTAAGCTCGGAGTTTCAATAGGATCCAGTGCATTAATACTGGAATATTCGCACCCAAAAAATACTTTTCACGGCTTTCGCTATTGTAGGCCATTACATACCGGCTATTAAAATTTTGGATCATTACAGATGTAGATGTTGAATCTACAGTTTATCCACAAGGCAAAGAAGCAAACAAGAGAAAGAATAAAGGAAATTCAAAAGCAAAGGTTGTTGCTTCCGATATCAATAATGAGGTGGAAAAGGTCACATCATTTGTGTATTGAAATTAGTTATGCTTCAAGAGTTCATGAATATAAAGAAACAAGAGTTGGCGATTAGGAAGGAGGAAATCATAATAAAAAATAAAAAAATGGCTATTGAACTCCTTAACAAAGACATGACTGCTATGTTTGCGATATAACTTGTCCTTCATGAGAAATTGATAGTAGAAATTTTGGCAAATTACTTGTAATTTACATTTTAGTCTAACCGTGTATCGTTAAAATTTTAAGAATTAGCAGTTGTCATTTTTTTTATTGTCTATTAATTTAAATAAATTTTTATCATTTATAATTATGGTTTATAATTCTGACATCGATTTTATAATCATGTTTCATTTAATTATTATTAATTTAAATTAATACATTTGAAGAATAGCCATTACAATTATAGTCGTTTGAATTATAGCCGTTGTAATTATAGCCTTTAAAATTATAGCCATTGGAGCTATTTGAAATAGAGCCATTGGAATTATATTCCTTTCACTATATAAAAGACATGTATTATCATATGCACTCATTAACATCCTCTTATCTCCATTGATTCACATCCAACATCAATCTTCTAAAAATGGCTGAATATCTTGATCAACCTAACAAATTTTTTTTGGATCTGTTGGACTTGATGGAAGAGTTGTTACTCTATGATACAGAGAAACGTTGTCTTGAACTCTTTAAGCAATTGTATGATGGAACCTATGGGATAAGCTCTTCATCCAAACCTCATAAGAGGATAATAGATAGAGACCACATAGCCGAAAACCAACACCTATGCATGACTATCTTGACAATGATTCGGTCTACCCTCTAGAGATATTTCGGTGAAGATTTCGAATGGAACGAGATGTGTTCCTGTGCATTATCCATAACCTCTCAAGTGTTGATCCTTATTTCCAATAGTTGTTCGATGCAGCAGGTAAAATAGGCTTATCACCACTGCAAAAAATACATAGTTGCTATGCGTATGTTATCGTACATACTATCAGGTGATGCTGTTGATCACTACTTTTAGATTGGGAAGAGCATCGCACGCGAATGTTTGTAAAAGTTCATCCAAGGCATCATCTATATTTTCAAGAGTCAATAATTGCGAATACCTAATACAAATGATGTTAAATGCTTACTATGGGTAGAGGTGGCCCGTAACTTTCCTAGTATGATGGGCAACACTGATTACATGCATTGAAAGTTGAAAAACTACCCGAAAGCTTGGCACGATATGTACAAGTGTGGTCACCATAGGTCTCTAACTTTGGTACTTGAAGCAGTAGCTTCAGCTGATCTCTAGATTTGAAATGCATTTTTTGAATTGGCCGAGTCAAACAACGACATCAATGTTTTAGACTGATCACCAGTTTTGATGATGTGCTAGAAGGTTGCGCTCTTGAGATAAACTACACTATCAATAGCAACAACTATACCATGGGATATTATTTAACAAATGGTATATACCATAAATGGGCAACATTCGCCAAAATAACTCCCCAACCGTAGGGAGATAAGAGACAGTTGTTCGCAAAATATCAAGAAACCACATGAAATGACGTAGAACGTCCATTCAGAGTGTTTCAGTCTCGCTTTGCAATTGTATATGGTCCTGCTCGATCATGGTTCAAGGAGAACCTTAGAATAATTATAGGAGCTTGCATCATATATATTGCATAATATGATTGTTCAGGATGAGAGGGGCAAATATTTTACTAACTATGATTCAATCAACTCTTGTGATGATATGCACAATGGCTTATCGCAACCAGGGCTCCGGCAGGATATTTTTGCCCCTTGTGAGGATTATATCTGGAATAATATCCAGCTTCAAGATAGAGAAAAACATCGATAACTACAGATGGATTTAGTTGAACATATTTAACAATTTCATCGTACTTGCTAAATTGTCATTATTTGTGTAATTTTTTTCTCTCGATGTCGTGTAATTTTTATTATTATTTCATTGTCACTAGTCATGTAATTTTTTTTATTTCAACATAATTAATCATCAATTTAAATAATCTTTTTATTATTTATAATTTATTTTCTTAATTATTATTTATTTTGATTAATGTTAATTATTATTAATATATATTATTTAAATATAATTTTAGTTAATATTTATTTGAATATTTTTAGTAGTATATGGGCTCTTCATGAGAGACTTAAAAGAGAAACAACTATTGAAGTGAAATGTCTCTTTTTTAGTGTTTAATAATGTAGCAACTATGTGGCAGATATAGGCTCACATCAGAGACTTACGTATGTCTCTTCTACTGCAGATGGTCTGAGGGTGTTCACAGTTCACCAATACACTTTTCATGAACAAATAAGCACCTTTTTACTACCATTCAACTCACACCCCAAGCATTTTGAAAAAGAAGCTTAAAAATTGGAGAAAGTAGTTCCAATTAGAGAGAATAAAATATTTCTTTTGAGAGAAGAAGTAAAATTTTGAGTTGGAAACTCAAAAAAAAAAGATTTTGAAGAAATTCTAAATGAATTTATGAAGAATCAAGGCGATTCGATATTCTTAAGTTGTTAGAAAAATTGTTCAAAGACTATTTTAATCAATTTAGTAAGATCATGAGGATAATTTTCAATCCAAACCTCTATTTAATTTTTTTATTTTCAATTTATCATATTTTAAACTTGTTTTTATAATTATGGCATTTTTGAAATCATAAAATGTGGATTTCATAAATATTGAAAATATTAATAAATTTTTTATGCTAATATTAATATTATGGAAATGAGCATTTCATAGCCAAACATGTTTTTCATATTGGATAGGAATATAGCTTAGTTTTATTATTAATTTTACGATGTTAAGTAATACTAAATTATTTTATTTTTTGTTCTTATTTTTAATTTTTGTTTTAATTAAATGTAAATATGTGAATTAAATTATAAGTTTACATTGCATGATTCACTAAAAAAATAGGAAATTAGCTACTGCAGTTTCTGTTAATAGAGAAAATTCCGTCGCTAATTGATTTTAGCGACGCCACGACTGACCGTTGCAAATAGCTCCGTCATAAGAAGTTTTGCGATTAAAATATAAAACCATTATTAAAAATAGTGATAGCAAAAATAGTCGCTAAAAATAAAAAATTATGTCGTTAAATAACCCCTAAAATTAGTCGCCGTAAATATTAAAAATTTATTAGCGACAAAAAATTCAATCGCTAAAAATATTATAGTTTTTATTATTATTTCAAATTTAATTTTTTATTAGTATTATTACACCTATCTCTGGTCACCGGAGCTTAGTCGGAGCCTCACAAGTGATGACACCGCCACTGTTGAAATGGAGCTCGAGGTGCCAGGAGTCCCCCACCAACGGTCATACGCCTAAGCCATCTGGTCGAAAATACCGTCGACAGCTCATGGGTTCATCAACTCTGATCTATCTGCTGCCGGCAAATGGGGACGATCCATGGACACCGGAAGACTCACCTCATCACTAGGATTCCTCCGCCGCCTTACGAGTAGCCACAAGTCGCCAGAGGTGGCTGGAACGGGAGGGAGGAGCTTCAGCTTAGAGGGAGAGACACCAAATGGGAGGAGTCAGATAAGGCGGGGACGATGGCAGAAACGGCATAGCTGGTAGCAGTGGCAGAAGCTGGGTTGTCATTGATGCTAGCTCGCCCTCTCCCTTTTCCCTGCGCTCTTCACTTTCCCTGTCCCTTTTTGCTTTTTGCGTGTGTTCCCATTTTTGGTGTTTTGTTTTTCTTTTTGTGTGTGTTCTGTACCCATTTTTCTTTTTGAATTGTTGATGAAATTTAGCGATGGCATTTTTTCCGTCGCTAATTAGGATGGATTAGCAACTATTTTTCAAATCCGTCATGAAAATGCAGAATTCAATTTGGTGTCAAATTTTAGCAACTAAATAACGACGGATTCAAAAAAACTAGTCGCTAAATGTTGGCTGCAAATAATAGCACCATTTTTTGCGACGGACTCTTTGTCGCTATTCCGTCACTAAAGTATCACTTCAATCAGCGACGGAATAATCCATCGCTAAAAAAGGTGAAATTATTTGCCGCCAATATTTAGCGATTATTTTTTTAATCCGTCGCTAATTTTGACACCAAATTGAAAATCTGTATTTTCACAACAGATTTGAAAAATAGTCGCTAATCCATCGCTAATTAGCAATGGAAAAAATGCTGTCACTAAATTTCGTCGCTAATTAAAGTTTTTTTTGGTGATCGCATTAGACTATTAGGCACAATACTGAAAATCACCCTTAAATTACTGGACATATAATAAGTAAGTGTTGCCAATTAACTTAGTCTCAAAAATCAATAAATTCGATCCCTATTTAGTGTTAAAAAACTTACGTAGATTCATTCGATTCTTGGTTGTGGTAAAGCCCCAAATTTAAAGGTTTGTATCTAGTGAGACAATGTCATATATAAGGAATGAATATAAACTAAAAATGGTGTTAAAACTGGACTAAATTGAAATTTTGAAAATATAGGCATGAACTTTATTGCATAAACGTAAAAATTTTGGGGCTATGGTGAAATTTAACTAGAAGTAATTCTAAATGAAGGATAAGTTTAATTAAGTTAATACTTGGGACTAGATTTTAATAATGTATGATTATGAGAGTAGATATGTGAGTGGCAAATAAAAGCATGTGTTGATGCCACCTCATCACATACAAGCAATAAAAGAGTGAAATTCAAGGGAAAATTTAAGAATTTCCCTCGCACTCCTTTCTATAATGGCCGGTGCTCCTATCCCTTTTTTCTTCATTTATCCTTTAAATTTCTTACTAAATTATGTAAAGTTCGTAATTTTGTTGAATGCTTATTTTAGTATGTTTATGCTCACTTTTCATGTATATTTTGATGATGATTTTTCTTGAAAATGGAAACTTTTACATTATATATATATATAGGTTTTGTATTTTTACTCAGAATTTGGCAGAATTTATGCAAAAGAGCATTTTGGAGTTGAATTGAATCTATTTTGAATGAGCTACTGAAGTCTGGACCTAATTCAATAAGAATTGCTGCTCGTTTTCGGAGTTTGACATCTTAGCCTTGGGCAAGGCTAAAGCCAATTTGACAGTGCAGTTCTAGATTTTTAACTATTGATTTTTATTTAGTTTTGTCCTGTCGCCAGCTATTTTCCAGAGGATTTTTAAGGATGATTACACCACAATTTAGGATATTTGAATATTTTAAACTTTATGTTTTAAATTCAGTAATGTAACACCCTTATACCCATAAATGATACGGATACTGAATATCACAACACTGCACTGACAGTCACTACAAAGCACTCGATAATTTTGTACAATTTTTTTTTTCAATGATAACAATCATAAACATACATATACAAAACTTAACAGTACACTAACATACACTTCAAACACGTATACCATAATTCATTTCTTCCTTCTACTGCGGTCGTATACATGCCATGCCAATCCTTCTATTCTTGCTGTCGAAATCTTCTTTCTTGTTATCACTGCATCTTCGGCCACATCAAAATCTATCACAACCTGCGCACAGTAACACTCTACGCGTTGAGCTTTAAAAATGGCTAGTGGTGGATACATATCCTAAATTTTTCACACTAGTACTATATGCATGCACACACACAAACATTTCTCTTTATTTGGATTATGGGCATATTAATTTCTAAGCCTTTTAGAGATTTTTAACCTACTTTTACTATAATCATTATCTTTACCTTTGTCATTATCATTGTAATTACATTAACCATTATTAATACTGTTATCAATAATACTATCACTATCACTTTCACTATTAACTTTTATGATATTTTACTATTACGTTCTTAATTTTAGTTAATTATCACTATATCCTTTGTTTGTGTTTCTGTAACTATTCTCTAACATTTTCAATTCGATTATCAATGTTACTATTAATTATATTAAGACTCTAAACATTATAACACTACGATTGGGTTGTCCATTAACAATCAATTTCATTAGTAATCTTTGATATTACCTTGTTTTTATTTTCTGCAACTATTCATTATCAATTACTTTATCTTGTTATTCTAATATCAATATCTCTATTGTGTACACTAATAATCTCAATACTGGTTATATTAAATTCGGTCTGTTTATTTAATAATCAATTCTATTAACGATTCTTTTTATTATTTTATCTATATTATCACTTGTGGATTCCTTCCTTTTTCCTTTAACTTATATACTTAATTACAATCTAAATTCGGACACTTTAATGTTTACTGAATCACTTATTAGATGACATTGATTTCTATGTTAATGATACTGGTTTACTGTTATGATTTCCTTTATGTTCCTAACACTTTCTTAACTCTTTTGCATTACACTAACTCTTTGCATTTATATCTTTTCACTATATCAAATCTTTCACTAGGTTATTTAACTTTAATCAATTACGAGTCATTTTATCCTTGAATGGATAATACTATAATTCAATCTCTAGCTTACTTGGATGCTTATTATTCGATCACTATTTCCTTATTTATTCTTAATCAATGTTGTTCCTATTATTGCTGACATTTTCATTACTCCTATTATTTACTCTAGAAATCACATGTTAATTGATTCAATATTACAAATCAAACATTAAAATTAACAATTATCTTAATCCATTTTGTTTATATTATGATCATTTTTGCAGTTTCATTATTAATACGTACATCCCTTTTCAATTCCATTCACTTATATAATTAATATTATAATGGATCTATTAATTTCTTTTTATATTATCACTTTTTTATTACACTACAATCTATCATTTTTACCCTTCACTTGTTATTTCCCATTATATTTACTTGAACTCTTTTAATTTCTAACTTTTAGCAATTACACAATTAATTTTTATTTAATAATCTTGCACTATACTTTAATTTACTATGACCCCTTAATAATCTTACCATAACTAATTCACAATTTATTCCTCTATAATTATCACAATTACAAATTTACCTTTCCTTTTCACTTTATTAATAATATTATTATTGTCCTCATTATTAAGTTTATTAATTTCTATTATCACTCCCCAATTAACCATCATGTAACCAAATCAATGTTTTTACAATTTCACTTAATAGTCCATTTCTTTATCACTTTACATTTAAGTTCATTCTTTTCCACTTATTTACAATTACTTCATTATCTTAAACTTTATTAAGATACACATTCACAATCAATATATATGTATAAATCAATTATGATTATTATCCATTCGATAATTATTCATGCAATTATATTCTATGCTTCTTCAATTAGTTATTCACTAATTATCAATTTCGCATTTATTACCTATATCATTAACTAATTTACACTTTAATCCCCTAATTACCCTCAATATTGTAATTTTACAATTTGGTCTCTAAACTTTATATTAATTTACAATTTTATTTTTAATTGTTTCATATTTGCAAAAGTGCCCATAATTAATTTCATTATTTCCTTAAGTTATTACTTGGCATACCAATTTCTATTTAGCTATTATCGTAATACTCTAAATCAAATTACACTTTAATCCTTGTTTTATCCTTCAATTTCAATATTACCACTCCAATTTACTATAATTACAATTATACCACCAATAAGTCTTAATTTCACTTTAAATTATTATTTTTATATTCGATTAAATCATTAATCATATTTAACCCATAAATTTATCAATTTAATTACATATTCACTCATTATATTATATTATTCAATATTTATATTTTAATCTTTTAATTAAACTTATCATTCCATCATTTACATTTAAGTCCTTATTCTTTTCCTTATTTTCCAATTATGTCCTTATCTTTTCTCATAATTCCATATACGTCCCCACTTTTACAATAATTCCATCCATATCCCTTCTTTTCAATAATTCCATTCATGTCCTCACTTTCCACTTAATTACCAAAATACCCTTAATTATAATCAATTTACAATTTTAACCTCACTTATTTTTATTTTCCACTTTTACCCCTTTTTATTACTTTTAATTACCAATTTACCCTTTTTACACTTAAATTCCACTTTTAACCTTATCAATTCGCTAAATTACATTTAGGTTCTTAAATTACCACTTTTTCACCAAATTACCATTTTAATCTCATATTTTGTCTAAATTACCAAATTACCCTTACAATTATACTTTTTACCTAATTTCACCACTTTTTACCTAATTAATATAAATTTACCATTTTACCCCTAAACTTTTCATGTATTCCAATTTAATCCCATTTTTACTCATTTTCATATTTATTTCTCTTTTAGCCAAATTTATCACATAATTTCTATTATGCCCATAGTATTTACCCGGTAGAAAATCTACCGACCGGATACGCGGGACGTAGACCGCACAGATCCACTACACTATAAAATGACCCAAATGGAATCATTTATCACTGCACTGTACTACACTGATCACTTTAAACACTGAACACTGCACTGAGATAGACCGTCATTGGCTTATCAATAGTGATTTGCCATGACTTGTACCGCGGTGTGGAATTCCTATGGCTAGCCAATTATTTCCTGAACTAAATTTTACTACCAGACTATTACTAAGGGCAAATAATATTAGATTTTCACTTATATCACTTAATATATCAACATATACCATTTAGTCATCAAATACACTTCACTTTAAAATTTTCATATCACTTATAATTCACTTTCATTTCTCTTATTTAATCATTTTAACACTAATTATCTCATAGTACTCACATAACTTAACATATTTAATCAATTTCACTTAAATTACATAATATGTGGGTAGGCATCATTCGGCTATGATATTACTGTCACTTATAAATTTGCATACACACTCAGTTATCATTATTCAATCATTATATACCATAATATATAATTAAATATCAAAATACACATTAAAATCTCTATGTATCCAATTCAGCCAACACACTAACTTCTCATTATATTCACTTTAATTTCATTTAATCATTCAATCATACAATTTACATATTTTACTCATTATAAATACCAATTATATACTTTATTTCACAACATCTCTCATTATTTTCGTTAGTACCCATTCGGCCAAACCTATATAAATTCATTATACTTGTTTTTCATTCCTTTAATTATTCCATCATACACTACACAAATTATGCACATAATAAACGCCATTCATATGCCATAAACACTTAATATTCATTATATTTTCCTTAGATTTCTATTCGGCCAACCCTAGAATTTTCATACCATAATATTTTAATTATTCTAAGCATATTTATACACTTATTTAAGCCCACTAATCATGATTGTCAAGTTAGATTTAATTAAACATGCATTAATCACAATTTTACACTTAAACATAACCTAAAACACATACACAATCAATGGAACAAGAAGGATATTGTATCCACTCACCTTAGATCCTTGATCTCCACTCCTTAGGCTTCCTTTCCATAGCCTTAATCCTTTGAAACTCTTTTCTTCATAAACTTTCCTTAAGTGGCCGAATCTTCAGGAATATAAAATCATCATTTTCTTTACTTCTAAATTCAATATAACATCATAAACATACTCTACACACCTTAAAATACCTATGGGAACCTTTAAATTAAATTATAGAACCCTAAATCACTTACCTCAATGTTGACACATAACCTTTATCTCTAACTTTTTCCCACTTCTAACCAACCAAATGGACCCAAATTACCATCACCATGTTGTAGAGGAGTTAAACTTTACTTGGGAGTCTAAGATTTGGGAGAGATGAGAAGAAAATGTAAGAAAAATGGAGTAAAAATCAAGAAGAAACATTCGGCCAAAGAGGAAGAGAGGAAGGACGGTGAAGGCTAGAGAAATCTGGCCTCTTTACTTCCTTATATAAGCTGAAATTGAACCGAAGCATTTCAACCGATTTGAACCAAAATTTTGATTTTTCGATAATTTTTCACTATTTCAAGGCATCTATGTGTTCCTCAACTTATTTTCACTTCCAACCAATTTTATTGTTCTTAAAACATCAAAAATAGCCTCCTAAAAAATTTCAACTCAATCGGAGTCTATTTGGGGCTTGATTCACCTAAACCGGTCTGGTTCGATTCAGTTTAATTCTGCCGTAAAATACCATTCTAAAGCTGTCAAAAATTATTAAAAATTATTTTAACCTTGTAAACTTACCACATTACACCCTTTAGAGCTCAAAATTATTTTCTAAAAATTCAGTCAAACCTTGGTCAAACTCTAGTTCAATTGAACCGAACCAGAGGCCAACTTCAGAATGACTTTCGGAGGCCTAATTGACTCCGTTTTCACTCCAAATTATACCATCAGACTCCTTATAACTTATACTTTCCAAAAGTCCAATAAAATATTTTTTACTACTGACTTCTCGGGAGGTCACCCAACAGGGGCTTTTTTTGGCTTGAGCACATTTAACCTTTCTCCTTTACTGTCTTTTAAGGCACAGTCACTGATATTTTCACATGAAATTCACACTACCTACTCTACATATTTCACTGATCACTGCTGACCCAGTATTCGGGTCATTACAAGTTAGATCCTTTATTTTAATTTCCTAGTTGAGCAAGATTCTTATCTCTTTATATAGGAATCATCTACTAGGGTTAGAGAGCTTCCACTTTAGAAAATAACATTTGTTTAGTTTTATTTTCATTACTTGTTCTGCATTTTTGTGGCTAAACAATTATTTTCAACCAAAGATTGATTTGAAGTTGAGGTTCTTCATGGATTATGATATCTAATTGTGTTACTTTTCTTTAATTTCTACAACATTTATATTATTTTGTTTTCTGTGATATAGAGAAACACTATCTCTATTTTTATTTATTATCTTTGCAATAAGAGCCCATTGTTCATGTATTTTATTATCTTTGCAATAAGAGCTCATTGTCCATATAATTAAATAACATATAACCAATTGAAGATATCAAATCCATAATTGTTTGATAAATTAAATAACAAGTGGTAATTAGTATAACAATATTGAGATTGGATGTTATATTAAGTGAATGTATAATTTGGTTTGAATCAATCTTGTTAGTAGATTGGTTAGCTTAGGTTAGGTTTTTCTTGATCATAACACTTTTAATAAATTGAATTTTTTCACTAGAAAAAGGGTTATTTATTAATTATGGTTTAATTATAATTTTACTTAATTGACCTAATACTAAAGAAAGATTGGTTAAAAGTGCTTGTCCAACTGCTATATTCAGTATGTTGTATGAAATTATTGAGTCATATTTGAATTTGTGATCAATTTAAAGAATCTTATACGGAGAATTACCTTTGGTTAGATCTCTCCAATTGATTTATTTGAATTAATATAAGATATCCCTCTTTTATTTTTTGTCTTTTAATTTCTCGGTACTTAGAAATTAATTAAAAGTAATTTTTGTGTATTCTATCATTCTCACCCTATTTATAATTTATCTGATTAGAAAAGAGAATGAACTATTTTTTATGGTTTGGACACCTATTAAATTTTGGTACATTCTTTTTGAGTAATTTTTGAAATCTTGATAATGATGAGTTGGGAATATGTATTGAGTTAAAATAATGTGAAATTCATGAAGGAGAAAAGATGGGTATGAGGAAATAACAAGGAGTATAAGCAAGGACTTTTTTTTGAAGATTCGGGCTCCATTTAGGTTGGGGCACTTCTTAATTTCTTTAAGTTGGGGCAGTTCTTAATTTCTTGCTTGTGTGTTTGATTGTAATTCTTATTTACGTAGTAAAATTTCCAATTTTTCTTGATAAGGCATTTTGAGAAATGAACAATGTAAGTTAGATAATGGAATTGCATATGATTAATTGATAAGAGAATTTGATGTTTGAATTGTTTTTGTTGTTTATTTTGGAATTTTGGTATAATTGCATTATATAATATTGTATTGAGTTGCAATTCCAATCTACCTTATGGTGTCCCAATTCACACTCCAAATCGATTATGAGCAACATAATAGGAATTCTATGAAAGCCTTCTTGTCTCTCGATACTTGAATTGCTCCGATTGAGTCCACTAATGCAAAGTGATCAATTTTGGTGAAAAAACTCACATTCTTTTGAATCTTCCTAAAAGTGGAAAATTCAGCAAGAGGAAAGAGGTTGATGACAATCAGATTTTTTGGGTCGTCTTCTTGAATAGGTCACCTGAAAACACAAGAAATCCAATTGATTTTCGACAAGGGAGACTCTAACGATCAAGTCAGTGAATTGACCAAAGTGTGATGACATTTATCAGAAAAGTCTAGAGAGCCAAAATATACCTGATTCTTTCCTTTATATATGGCTCTTTCCATAGACAAAATTGGAAATAGAATTCTAAATAGGAGAGAATTATTCTAAATCCTTGATTGGCACTTGATTCCTGATTTACAGGGATTTATTGAGTGATTCTCGAAAACTTCCATTATTATGAGATTTAAATCTGCTGAATATCCTAGAAATCTCCGTAAATATTAACTTTCCAAATGCTAATTCTGAGCTGTTAGCATAGACCGAGCTCTTGCTGTGGGAAATATCAGGAAGAGCTCGTTTACCGAACTCCTGAATAGGGTGTTCGGTTATGATAAGTCCTCCCCAAGTAGATGACATTTATGTCATTTGGGCGCCGAATCAACATTTGAGGGATATAGCTGTCAGGCACATGAAAATCATTCTAGGGCTCGTTAAAAGCAGATGGGCATGTAGCGCCTTAACAAGTGGGTACTAATGCCTCGTCCAGTGTGACCCGACAGCTAGGGCAGTTACTGCCATTATGACGCCTCTTCGGCTGTCACGTGGGAAACAACTATTATAGGATTCACCAACCAACGCTTGCCACTTGTCCGAATATCAGTGGTTCACTCTGCCTATATAAATCATTTCTTTCCCTATTCCCCAATTTCTGTTTTGCTTGTTGTTTCTTTGCAATTCTTTTCACATATTTCTTTTCTTTCATTCTCCTCTCACTCTCGGTTCTTCCACTGTAAACTTTTGCAGATCTTCTTCCTTTATAAGCGAATTCTCGTCCTCAAGTCTTCTTGCTTATCGTCGTTCTAGATTTCCTCCACAATTTTTCTATTTGTTCAGGTTCGCACTGCTTCTTCCTTCTTTTACCATGAGTACCTCTGAGAGTTCCAGTGAAAGAATTAGAGTAGAGGAGGGCCTTTTACACGACGATATTTTGGAATCACCTAGTACCAGTTATCCAGGTCCATCGAGAAAGAAGGAGCCCTAGAGACTTCCTAGTGTGGGAATTATCAGCTCAGCTGTAAAGAGTGGCGAGACGGTCGATCTTCATGACCGTTTGGGCATTCCTAAAAGCTACAAAATTCGAGCTCCCGGGATGCCAATTTTTGGGCAAAAAAATCATAGTTGTCTACGAGGCATATTTCGAGGCTAGAATGAGCCTTCCCTCGACCGAATTTAAAGTCGAGGTGCTGAATTATTATGGTTTCACCATGGGCCAAATTCATCCAAACGCATGGCAAACTATTTCGGCATTGTAGATGTGGGCAGTCGACAATGACATCGACCTGACCCTCCGACTTTTCCAGGCTACCCATGTGGTTGGGCTCCAGGTAACTACTGAGGACCGCAACTACATTCAAGCCCGAGCTGGCTATGAAATCTTTTCAGAGAACCCGGAGTCCTTGAAGAACTGGAAGAATCGCTTCTTCATTGTGGATAGCGATTATTAGTTTGGTTTCCGAATAACCTGGGGCCGGTATATCAACAAAAATGACAACCCCTTGTATCTTTCTAACGAGGAGGAATGAACTCTGGTTCGGTGAAAGGCCTTGGCCAAAAACAAAGTAGACATCAGGGAGAGCTCCAGTCCGGCTTAATCCCAAAAGAATCATCTCGGCGTCCTAGAAAAGGTATACTCTTTTAGCAGTTCTTCTGTTCTAATACTCTCTCATTATTTTCCTTTTTGCAGCAATGAAGAGGACTGACCAACCCAGCATGGCCGAGATGATGAAGGCTAAGAGACAAAAAACCCAAGTGAGCCGAGCACCTGAGGTCGAGCCAGCTATCTCGTCTCCTAGAGCTAGACCAACGTCCTCAACACCAAGCTCAGTTCCTATTGATGTGGAGGATAATTCTCCACCCCAAGTGCCGAACCCTACCCAGGAGGTCACTGAGCAAGGGGTCACTACCGAGCACCACCACCACGGGAACAGGACAGAGGCTGGGGCATCGGCGTCTCAACCCTCAAGAGACAGGAACATACAAACCCTCGCAAATAAGTGGGCTCAATTTTGGGAGGAGCAAGGGGATGATGCATGCTCCAAGGATAACAATGAGTTCAACGCCTTTGTCCATCAGCTCGCCTGCATACCGAGGGAGGTAGCTCCTCTGATGAAGATGAATGCCGAGCAGCTGAGCTATGCTCTCAAGAAGTACCAAGTGGAAGTAAGTTTCCATTAAAAAATTTCAGCGATCAATTTCAACCCCCGATTTTAGCTGATATTTTGTATTCTTGTATGCTTTCTTGCAGGGATCGATTGTAACACCCCAACCATCACCCCCGTTGGAAGGACGCCGGCGGGCGCGCTACCCGACGTTCACTCACACAGATATGCATATGCACAACGCGGAAGCATACATTCATACATAACATACATACGAAAATACGGGGTAATTAAAAACTTGACTCACCTTGCGGACACAGACTGATCATGCAATAACCCCCACACACACAGGCACTAAGCGGAAGCATAAAGCGAATGATAAAACAAAGGAATAACTCAATATAAAAACATACTAACGTTTACATTTCCCAAAAGTAATCTCAAGATTTTTACATATAATTATATATACAATAATACAGAAATACAAAAGCTGAAGTACAGAAGCTGAACAAAATACAAAACTTCTAACTCCTATGTGGCCGACCTTGCAAATGCGCGACTCGATCCGAACACAACATGCCACCTGCACGGGAAGAGAGCCCGTGCTAAGCGATAAACGCTTAGTGGGGAGAACACACCAGAATATGGACGGCCATTCATAATGGTCGCCGAGGTATAACACATTCAAATGGCAAAAGTGGATATTCATAACACGTATATAATCAGACTTACATAGTAAAGGAATTCATTCGAGAACTCACATTTATATCCATATACTTATGTCAAAATAAGTCATAGCAAAAGCAATACCATACACAATACAAATATCATCATGCAGAACTACACACAATCTCACATTCATATACTTACTGGTTTCGCCGAGGTATCAGATAGCAACACTTCACCATGCATAAACTCTTGAAAATTTACTCATGCAATTATCATACCAAGATACCATTACCTTAGAGAAACCCGTTTACATGCAACCCAATTACTAATCATTACTACACCCAACTATCATGCACCACTACGAGGTACTAAAACATACTTTCATCATGTCACAAGACTCATACACTAAATAAAACCTAGTGCATAGCATCAAACCACCACACTTTCACTGCGCAACTCTACTCCATACAATATCATGCCATGAATTGCAAACACACAACAACGTACCCAAACACTGCGATAACTGAGTTCGAAGGAACATACAGCATATCATTACATTATGGCACATGCACTTACCGGACGTCGATCCACATGCATTGCATCACAATAAGACAAATACTCATTCACACATTTAACCAAAGTATTCAATGATGCAAGCCAGCATACTTATACATACTAGTTCGCATGCTTACACTCCCAACTGATCAATTAAATCCATTCACAATACAATATAGGCGTAAAAGCATATACAAATACATACTTGGGTCACATTCAGATCACTCAGACTTTCATGATCACATTCAGAAAGATAGCTGATTCACATTACTGAAATCTTACCCAAACGGTTATCATATTATCATATTCATATCAGACAAAGCGAATAGAATACCTGCTGACTCAAAATAGTGGATAACGAGCAATCAGACAGTGCCTCGCTGGCACGATCGGGGGCACCTTACGGGTACGAATCGACGTAATCACATAAATTCTCATTCGAAACACTTTCACAATAGGGGATCTTAAGCAAGATCCATACACATAAAAAGGTTCGCGAGGAACCAAACAGGGACCTGATCAGGGTCCAAACGTTCAAAGGGCTGCAGCTAACGAAACTCTATTAGGCATGCCTAACTATCCATTAGCTGACTCTAGCAGGTCATGCATAATACAAATCATGTTGTGAGTCACATAATATAATTCGACATGCATAAACCAGAGTATAGTAGACATATACATAAGTTCATAATGTCAATCATGCCTCATATAATTCATATTGCAAAGTATATAATATAATACAGTCAACACACTTTAATATTATCCAAAATTCCAAAGCAAATTGGAGATAAACATAGAAACACTAACATGCTAGTGATTATCAATACATAATCCTACTCATGCGATAGATGAGGATAACTAAGTATAAACCATTCATAAACTAATCCATTCATCCCATAATATTCTAAATTACATACATATATATATAGGCATATTCATATCCTGGATTTAGATTCATATAATTCATAAGTTCACAAAGATAGGGCTTATGGTCACCAAAGGAAACAGGAGTTCAAAATCACACGCACACGCCAAAAGAAACTCATTCTGCAAACTGAGACTGTCGCGCTCGCAATGTCTGTCGCGCTCGCGACAGAAACCATAGTCAAGGAGGGGAAAGTCGGGCTCTGTCGCGCTCGCGACTATGTCGCGATCGCGATAGAGAGTCTAAGTTTGCCATCGCGGGCTCGCGATGGATCGCCTGCTCGCAATAGAGAGCACATCAACTTTTGCTATCGCGGGCTCGCGACAGCACAGGCCAAGATCACCGATCTCTGTCGCGCTCGCGATAGTGTCGCGATCGCGACAAAGTCGAGATTCACAAAATCTGCAGAATTCTGCAGATTTCTCCCTCTTTCAAAACACACCCACAACACACAAATCACCTTCAAATGGTCTCTTACCTCAAATCCAGCCACCCATCAACATCAATAGGCACAATATAACATTTATCAACAATTAATTTCACACCAATTATCAATTCAAACTCACAATACCAATGATTTCCAAGACCCACAAATTACAGCAAAAACCACATCAATTCTCAAAATCACTACAATAATCCCAAGCTCATGCAAAATTACTTACCCAAAACAAAAACCCAGGACATACATGCCTCATTAAGAACATCTCACAACCAAAATTCTAGAAATTATCAAGAACACATGCATAAACACATTTACATACAAAACAATAGATTTCTTAACTCACATTCCTTCAATTCAATCCTAATCATGCATTCTAACACCTCTACCCACATCAATCATGCATATACACATGCCAAAACACTCAAAATTCCAGAAATTTAAACAACACAAACACATTTACAACCTAAGTGAGAATTAGGCAAAACAACTCACAACGTCAAATTCATAAATCAAAGCTCCCAAACCTGATTTCTTTGTAGCTTTAAAACCCAATCTTCACCTTCTCTTTGCCCTTGAGCTTTTTCTTGTCACCCAAAACTTGCACAAACCAAACCCATAATTACTATTCCAAAAACCCCAACTTAATTAAAACCGAAGAAGAAGAAAAAGAAGAAGAAGAAGAAACCCCACAATAAACACAACCACTTACCTCTTACAATCCTTCAAACTCAAATCCTAACTCAAAAATGGTAGAATATCCACATGCAAAGGAAGAAGGAGCAGAAAAAAATGGGAATGAGAGGGTAGAAGAGAGAGGACGTGAGAAGAGGAAGAGGGCACTCCAAATGGTTTCCACGGGAAGCCGCCCCTTCCCTTCTATCCTCTCTTTCTCTCTCTCTCAATCACATTAATTGCCCCAACTACCCATACACATGTCACTCTACCATAGGTCCATAAACCCCACTCTTTGACTTACCACTCCAAGCACCATACACCATCCACACACAAGCATTTCTTGAATAAAAATCTTCAAGGCACCAAAGTTGAGCCACACCAAATCATTCCTTAAAACCCACTTACATCCAAGGTACCATACATACAAATCCACATTATAAAACCTCTTAACCCACTTATATCCTACTTCCATACATCACATGCACCCTCTAACATTTCTCTTCTTAACATACTTAATTAATTACTTTGCCATTAAATCCTTATTATCCAATTTTCCTCAAGCACAAATTACCAAAATACCCTTGAATTCCCGATTTAATGCGCCAATTCCGACCAGGCCTGATTTGGGGTGTGACATCTATTCTCGGAGGAGCTGTGATTGCCAAGATGAATAGGCTGATCATGGCTTGGAAAAGAGAGGCATAATCTATTGTCGGGCAGAGATTCTGGGCTAATGCGGCCAAAAGCAAGCTAGCTGATGCAAAAAAAAGGGCCCTCGAATATGAAACTAAGGCGGCTGATGCGCTTAATAAAATGGTGATTGTCGAAAGAGGGGAGCATCTGCCAAAAGAAAATGCTCAGAGGCCATGGCCGAGCTGGATAAGTGCAAGTCTGAGCTGGAGGTAGCCATAAAAGAGAAAATCGATCTCAAGGAGAAATGTATTGAGCTGGAATACAAGGCCTTGGACAAAGCAGTTGATAAATTCCTTGCATTCAGTTCTAAACTATCCGCTGCTGTAAAAGGACGTCATCCAGACATGGACTGGTCTTGGTTGGATGATGTCTACCCTGATGAGTAGATAGGGTTTTACTTTTCCCAAATTTTGTCTCTGTAAGATTTTTCATATTAATGGAATCAAAATTTATTTGATCTCCAAGCGCTTTGAATTATTATCGTAAATAACCGCATTGTCCGAGCATGTTAGTACCCATGCGCAAATAGAAGAATACTTGGATTGTGGATAACAAGTACTTGTTTGTTTATCTGAGCGATAACACAGAATAAATGGCTAAAAAGCCTAGCAGTATAATGTATTGAGTTTTGATAGGGGTCTTTATTAATATAACTGATAATACTGTTGCTTGAATGGCGATATACTAGATGATAAACAGTAGAATAAATGCTCGGATGGCTATTGTCACACATCGGGGTTGCTCAATGGCAAAACTGTCGAGTTTGGGCGACTGTTTACTGATAATACTCTTAATAAAAACACCGCTTTTTCCATGAATATACCTCTTTATTGATAATTTAGCTAGTACAATTGCTTGAATGGCGATACAACTGAGTTAAGCGAAATACAATACTAGCTAAAAATGCTCAAATGATGATACAGCTGAGTGAGCGATAGAAAATGGAAACCGAACTATTAATGAACAGTGATGCTTGTTACGAAAAACTGCCGAGCTTTGGATGAGAGACTACTGATAATAGATCTTCAAGTTGGAGACTTTCCATGAACGGGGAAGTATTTTTCCAGAGAAATCTTTTAACTTGTAAGCTCTACCTTTGACTTCATGTATCAAGTACGGACCTTCCCAGTTTGGGCTAAGCTTTCCTACCCTTGCCACTGTCTGGGCCACGACTACCTTTTTGAGAACGAGTTATCCAATTCTGAATCACCTTGGCTTGAGATTTCGATTGTGGTAGGATGGCACTCTCTGCTTGTATTGTAACACCCTTATACCCTATACGTATACTGCTGACCTAAAATATACTGTGCGATTACCATGCTCGTTTAAAGGTCAATCTAAACTCAATGCCAATTGTGGCTAAATTTTTTTTTTCCAACACTTAAAACTTTTATTCACTAGATTATTCAATTCACTTAACAAATTCGCTTAACAATTTCATTTAACATTTTCACTTACTAACTTAGTTGTCGATGACCTATAACTGTCTAAAATTACTATTTATTTGGTCAAAATTTCGGCAGTATAACGGCTTATATTTCTCACTACCCAAACCTGCAAATCTGAAACTCCACAGCCCCGGCAAGGGCACAACAATATATCATTCACAACCATGCCATTCCAAGTCTAAAACGTCCATCCATGAAATCACATCATTCACATACATAAATACATATAAACCATCGCATAATTAAATTCCATCTTCATATACATGCCAATACAACAATACCAAAACATACAAAATATAACTTCACTCCTTCTTCGGTGCTTGCTCCACTCCGACTGAGGTATGCTGCTCTGACCTATGATGTACCTACACACAGTCAAAACAACTACGTGCTGAGCATTAATATGCCTAATGGTGGTTATAAATCCATAAATTTCAACTACTACTAATTATTCAATTAACTATTCTACTTTATTCTATTAACTATATTATTATTATTATTATTATTTGATCAATTAATCCACTAAATTAACCACATAATTAAGTATTAAACCTCATTATACACTATTTACATTTAAATCCTTTTTATTAAATTTACTATTCCACTAATTACACTTTTACCCTTAATTGCCTTGTAATTAAAATTATACTTTTATTTACTATTATTTCTTATTAATTATCTTAACTTAATTACTCAATTAACTTATCAATTAATCACATAATTAAACATTAAAATGTATTACACACTAATTACGGTTTAATGGGTTGATTTCACTCATGGTCACTCAACTTATCACTTATCGCTCAAAAGTAACCGACTTTTTTTTCTGACTTAAATGTCACTGAACTTTTAACATTTTTGCAAAAAAGTCATGTTGACCGGAATCTGGCAAGAACCCTCGCCGGATTGATGACATGGCATGCCATGTCAGAAACTACATGTCGTTTAACAATATTTCCAACAAATGTTACATTTAAATCAATTTCACTCACGGTCACTAAACTTATCATTTATCGCGCAAAAGTAAACAACTTTTTTTTTCAACTTAAATGTTACTGAACTTCTAATATTTTTGTAAAAAAGTCATGTATTTACTATTCGTCGCCACGTGTCATATGCCATGTCATTAATCCGGCAAAAATTTTCGCCGGATTTAGGTTTACATGATTTTTTTACAAAAATGTTAGAAATTCAGTGACATTTAAGTCAGGAAAAAAAAGTCGGTTACTTTTGTGCGATAAGTGATAAGTTGAGTGACCATGAGTGAAATTGACCTCGGTTTAATTCTTTCATTCTAACTCTTATTCCCTTATTTACATTTTTACCCTTAATATTTTTCCTTGGTTTCCAATTTTACCCTTATCTTTTTCATTAATTACATCCATATCCTCACTTTTCACTTAATACCATTTATGTCCCCACTTTTACACTAATTCCATTTATGTCCTCTCTTTACACATAATTACTATTTTACCCTTAGTTATTCTTTATTTACATTTTTAACCTCACTTAAACTTATTTTCCACTTTTACCCCTTAATAACTTCTTTAATTACCAAAATACCCTTTTTACTTTAAATTCCACTTTTAACCTTATAATTTCTCAAAAATTACAATTAGGTCCCTACTTTATCACTTTTACACTAAATAACCATTTTAACCTCATATTTTGCTATAATTACCAAATTACCCTTACTTTTACACTTTTTACATAACTTTACCACTTTTTACCAACTTATTGTAAAATTACCGTTTAGTCCCTACATTTTCACTCATTTATATAAATACCATTTTTTAATTACACTTTTCACCTATTTAACACTATTATTACCCATTAAGCACACAATTATAATTTTACCCTCAAACTTTCTATTTCTATCATTTTAATCCTATTTTCACTTAATTTTTTATTTATCACTATCTTAATCACTTTAATTACATAATTACCAAAATGCCCCTATATTATTATCAGATTATGGTATTGCCCTTCTTTTCACTTTAGTTACAAATGTGCCATTATCTAATTATAATCCCACAATTATTTACTTTTCATTTTATAATATATATTAATTAATCCACTCATCACTCACTTTCATATTAAATTACATTTTAGCCCTTAAACTTTTATTTTCTTCAAATCAGTCCTTTCTTTACTATATTTTACAATAAATCTCTTTTTAATCAATTCTTTTCAACTTTGCCTCTAGTAATACCCAGAAGTTATCACTAGACTGGATATGTGGGACTGGACTCTATAGCCCTAACCTACCGAAGTGGCCACTAGGGGGCCAAATTACACTTCGGTAGTGTCGGAGTGGCACTAGGGTGCCAAATTACACTCCGACGACTCTATACATCCACTTTACACTACACTGACATATAGACCGTCATTGGTCTAAGTTTGCAAGTCACCATGACTTGCCACCGTGGCTTACACTGACATCCCTACGACTAGCCATATATATCCTAAACTAGATTTCACTACCAAACAAGTACTAAGGGCAATAATTCATCAAAGTTCATATAAATATCATAGTATATTAACACACATATTATAACATGCACTTCATTTTCTCTTACCACTTTACATACACACTCATTTATCATTATTTAGCCATTATATACTATTAAATGAGATATATCATCAAAATACACACAATATATGTCATGTGTACCATTCGGCCCAAATGACATCTTTTCATATCTTGCACTATAATTTCATTTAATCACTCACTCTTTACATGTTAAACATACCATAAACACCATTTACATGCCATAATTCATTATATATCTCAATTAAACCCTTAGTTAACCATTCGGCCAAAGGGTTAGGTTTCCATTGTGTTCACTTTAATTTCATTTATCCACTTAATGATCCTCTTTACATATTATACATGTTATAAATAGCAATTATAAGCCATATTACACAGCATATCCCATTTATTTCCTTAATAATCCATTCGGCCAAGCTTATATAAATTCATTAAGTTTGTTTTTCAATCGTTTAACTATTCCATTATACATTACACATGTTATAAACATTATAACCATCACTTATATGCCATAAAACTCATATATACCTTATGAATTTCTTGAGTTACTATTTGGCCTACCTTAAGGATTTCATATCAATGTGTTTTAATTTAATCTAAGCATGTTTGTACACTAATTTAAGCCCACTAATCATGATTATGAAGTTAGATTTAATTAATCATGCCTAAATTTCATACTTATACTTAAACATAACCTAATATTGAACTTAAAACAATGGAAATAAAGGGATTTTGTAACCAAAAACCTCAAATTCTTGCTCTACACTCCCTTAAGCTTCCTTTTACTTCACTTTGGCTTGAGAAAACTCCTCCTCACCGTGATAACCTATTACGGCCGAATTGAAACAAGCTCATAACATTAAAACCAAGTTTCCTTTTTAGAAAATAACATCATAAATGAACTCTACACCCTCAAAAACCCCCATAGGGACCAATAAACCTAATTAAAACCACTTAAATCTCTTACCTCAAAATGAATCCTAACCTTTGAACACTTGAAAAATCCCACTTCTAAAGCTTCAAATGGACTCCAATAACTTCTATTAGGTTGTAGAGGGACTGAAATTTGTCTAGGAGGCTAGATTTTGGGGAAAGATTGAAGAAGAAATGAAGAAAAGTGGAGAAGAGAGGAGAAACTTCAATTTGGCCTTTAAGAAGAAGAAAGAGGCGATTTATGGCTGGATTTCTCTAGAGAAATCCAGCCTCTCCTTCCTTTATGTAGGCCATAAATGAACCAAACCGGTCCAACCGAAGTGGTCCGACCTGTTTGAACCAAAATTTTAGTTTTTCGGTTTATTTGCACTATTTCAAAGCATCTATATGTTCCTCACCTTATTTTCACTTCTAACTAATTCCATCATTCTTAAAATATCAAGAATAGCTTCCCTACAAATTTTTAGCTCAATCGAAGTACATTTCGCCCCCGATTCACTTAAACCAGTTCGATTCAACCACTTTTTGTTTTGTCGTAAAATCCAATTCTAATGCTGACAAAACTTACAGGAAATTATTCTATACCTTTATACTTCCCACTACAAACCCATTAGAGCTCAATAACTATTTTTAAATGCTCAGTCAAACCTCGGTCAAACCCCGGTTCAATTTGAACCGAACCGGAGACCAACTTTAGAATGACTTTCGGAGGTCAATTTAACTCCGTTCTCACTCCAGATTTCACCACTAGATTCCTGACGACCCACAGATCATTTTTACCAAATTAGAATTTTTCGGTCGACGGATGCCGGGCCGACTGTATGGCTACCCCAAAGTTAACTGTCCTAGAATTTCCATACCACAAACACACTTTGCACTCAATATTATTGCACATATTCATACTTATGACATCACTCTACACTAATATCACACTAGAGACACTGAAATCTTACACTAACACTTCCAGACCGGTATTTGTACCACTACATGTATGTTGCATATTGTATTTGCACGAACTCTTTTTGTTCCTCTAGTCTGTCTAGTTGACATAGTAGGCTTGCCTCATTTTTCGCAGCGTCAAACCTTGAGGTTCGGATATTTGGGTTACTGATCTCATATGGAATAACCACTTCTGTCCCATATGTGAGGGAGAAAGGCGTGACTCTGGTTGCCAATATTGGTGAGGTTCGGTAGGCCCATAGGACATTGTACAGTTCGTCAACCCAGAGGCCCTTTAATGAATCAAGTCTTTTCTTTAGTCCTATCAGTATCGTTCGATTAGTTACCTCGGTCATGCTGTTTGATTGCGGGTGGTCTACAGAGGTAAAGCAAAGCCGGATTTTTAACTCCGAACTGTAGCCCCTAAATGCTGCACAATCAAACTGTTTACCAATGTCAGTGATGATGGCATGTGGGATCCCGAACCTTGTGATGATAGACTTCTGGACAAACTTGATTATGTTTGCTGGGGTGATTGTGGCTAGGGATTCTGCTTCTACCCATTTGGTGAAATGATCAACTGCCACAACCAAGAACTTTCGCTGCCCGATAGCCAAGGGAAAAGGGCCTAGAATGTCAATACCCCACTGAGTAAATGGCCAAGGACTATGGATTGGAACATGAGAGGTAGACTTCTGATGCATCATATTACCGAACCGTTGGCATTTGTCGCACTTCTGTATGAGCTCCTTAGCCTCTCTCTTCATACTAGGCCAATAATATCCCTGTAGCAAAGCCTTCCGAGCTATGGCTTGTGCCCCTTCATGTGCACCACAAATGCCTTTATGGATTTCTCTTAGCACATAGTCACAATCTTCCATACTCAAACATCTTGCCCAAGGGGCTGAAAAAGATCGTATATACAATTGGTTGTCTAAGATTGCATGGCGACTAGATCTCCGAACCACTTTCCGAGCTTGAACATGATCCTCTAGAAGAACTCCAGTGCTCAAGTATTGGTAAATCGGTAGTCTCCATCCATCTATTAGTTCCTACAAATGAACCTTGTAGGTTTCGTGAGTTGGAACCGATAGAACTGACCAGATGATGTTCGCCGTATATATTTGGTTCGGAAGGCAAGGTTGCTTGTATCTGCTCCCTCATTCTCTGCTCGAGGTATCTGCTGGATCGACCACGCACATCCTTGTTTCTCCAATTAAGAGAGGAGTGCGGCTATCAGCTCTTTGTATCGGACCATCGTTTGATCCTTGGTCTCGAACTTTTCGAGCAACTGGCTAACAACTAACTGTGAGTAAGAGAAAATAGCCAATGAATCTGGTTTTACCTCGATGGTGAGCTGTAAACCAAAACTGAGAGCTTTATACTCCGTAACGTTGTTAAAGGCTTGAAATGCCATATGAGCCATTCCTCGGATTGTAATCTTTCCTGGCCCACTAAGGATCACTCCAGGCCCAACCCCTATTGACGAAGATGTTCTATCCACAAATAACTTCCAAGAACATGGGGTTGGCTCTGGTGGTGAGGTGTGTAACTCTGCTACAAAGTCAGCTAGAACCTGAGCTTTCATGGAAGGGCGTGCTTCATACCGAACATCGAACTCACCCCACCGAGCTGCCCATTCAGTAACTCTTCCAGATGCTTCAGGCCTCTAGAGCACTTTTCTAAAATTTGAGTTTATGCGAACCACCACAGTGTGCCCCTAGAAGTATGGCCGTTGTTTTATGGCCAAAGTGACTAGGGCGAAGGCTAGCTGCTCCAATATGGGGTATCTCAACTCGGCACCCTTCATTACCATGCTAGCATAATAGATTGGGAATTGTTGGCTACCCTCTTCTCTAATCAAAACCGAACCAACAGCCCCGGATGAAACCGCTAGATACATGTACAGAGTTTCACCTAACTGAGGCCGACCCAACAATGGTGGCGTACTGAGGAACAATTTCAACTCTTCAAACGCTTTCTGACAGTCCGGAGTCCACTCGAAATTTTTTATCCTTTTGAGAGCACTGTAAAAGGGGAGGCAGTGTTTAGCCGAACAAGAAATAAATATGCCAATGGCTGTTACCTTTCCGTTGAGTTTTTGTACCTCCTGAACTGACTTTGTGGTTCCATCTCCAAAATGGCTTGGATCTTTGCTGGGTTGGCCTCTATTCTTTTTTTCGAGAACATGAACCCTAGGAATTTACCGGACTGTACCCTAAAAGCATATTTCTCTGGGTTGAGCTTGAGACCAAACTTTTTTAGGGTCATGAAGTCTCTGTAAGCTCGGCTGGTAGGCTCTCCGCTATCTTGCTCTTGACAATCATGTCATCTACATAAACTTTCATATTTCGCCTGAACTGATTAGCGAACATCCTGTTCATCAGTCTCTAATAAGTGGCACCGGCGTTTTTTAGCCCAAAAGGCATGACTCGGTAACAGTATGTTGACCGGTGTGCGACAAATGCAGTTTTCTGTTCGTCAGCCTTATCCATAGGTATCTAGTGATAGCCAGCAGAAGCATCCAAAAAGGCATATTCTTCAAATCCGGAAGTGGAATCAACCAGAAGATCTATGTTGGGTAGCGGGTAATTATCCTTGGGCCAAGCCTTGTTAAGAGCCGTAAAATCAACGCACATCCTCCACTTTCCGTTGGATTTTTTTACCAATATCACATTTGACAGCCAGTTCTAGTAAAAAACTTCCTTTATGAATCCATTATTCAACAGTATGTCCATCTCCTCCATCATTGCTAACTGCCGCTTGGGAGAATGATTCCTCTTTTTCTGTTTGACAAGTTTGCAGTTAGGTTGGATGTTAAGTGAATGGCACATTACCTTAGAAGATATGCCCTTGATATCCGAGGGCTGCCAAGCGAACACATCCATGAATTCAAAGAGTACCACTACCAGAGCCTCTTTTCCTTTTCCCGTCTTGTTGGCAGTTATTTTGACAATTTTTCTCGGTGCGAGCTCCACCTCTTGAAGTGAATCTAAGGGTTCGACATTCCGAGCTGTTGGGATATCCAGTGCATCCAATGGCAAAGCCTGATTGACCTCTTTTAGCATTGTGACAAATTTCTCTCGTGCTGCAATGAACAATCTTTCAATCTATCATCTTTTTTTTATTGCATGCAAATTCCTCTTTGAATTTAGTTGAAGAGAAGAAAAGAAAATGAGAGGGAGGATAGAAAATGTTGGTTACCCATAAGATGTGGAAAATGAGAGGAATTTTGTCTCCCTCCCTCTTGTCAATTAAAAAAAAGGAAGCTTTTCTTGCATTTGTAATGACACATGTCACGAGAGCTTGACAAATGTCTCTCTTTTTTGACTTGGTACTATCTTACTTAATTAATTAAACTCTTCAATTTATTACTTTAGTCATATTTTAAGTAATTAATGTTGAGACTAGTTTACGAAAATTCACACAATATACCCGACAATTTCATTTTCTTTGATAAGAAACCAAATCCAAATTAGCAAATATCCAACTTAGTCTAGTTTTAAACTCAAAGTAAAGTTACACTGATCTCAATGGCAAATTTGAGATCAAGATAATATTATGAATATTTATGATCATTTGAATGTTTGTATGTTGTATTTAAATTCCTGCATTGCATGTTCTGCATTAGAATTGTTGGGTCTGGAGTATTATACTGAAAACAACATATTTACTATTGGACATGTAATAAGTAAGCATTAGCAATGAACCCACTCTTTGAAAATGTCCTTAGATATAAACATGGCTCCAAATAACAAACTTTCCTTCCATTAGTTTATCGCACATAACAGAGGTTCTGATAGAAATATTACGTCTCTTTCCCATGAAAATATGGCAGTTAATAATTTCATTAATGCTTCAACATTCAACATTACCTTTGTTTCATTCTCCTTTCAACCGAGATTAATGCATTGTTTCTTTTCATAATCTCCAATACATTGTACTAATTTTTACTGGCTGGAAGCCACTGCCTTCACTAATCTACTCATATATGGGAAAATGGGTAACACACCTAAGTCATTTGCAATGCCAAATTGGCCATTATGGGGAAAAAATAAAATTATAAGGAGATTGGAATGGACGAAGATGAAGGCAACATGATTACATGAATTCTAATTTACAAGAACCTTGTACAATGTATTAGGCATTACAGAGGATAACAACCTGCTAATGGAAAATTCAGAACAAAATTATCATTTAGCAGATGGTGTAGATATGAATTTAAGTAGTGATATGTAACAATACTCGGAGGGTGATGGTGGTTATTCCAGTGTGGATGATCTTCCGATGTGAATGCTGATGGAATTAATGATGGGTTGGAAAATATGAATGACCAATCATTTGAAGAGGGCCCACTACAGGTATGGTGTTTACAAATATTGACTCAAAGTTCATTTTTTATAAAGAATTTGCTAGAAGGAAAGGATTTTTTTGTGAGAAAAACAACTTGTAAAAAGTTTGATCAGATTTATAATGACGTGACAATTACTTATGAAAAATCAAATAGATCCTTTTGTACGAAGTTTAGCAAGAGGGCAAATTCTGCCAAGATAAATTCTGAATTGTTTGATGATGGAATGTGGCGGGTTACTAGTGCACTTAATATTCATTCCTGTACTTGGATCCCTCAATGTTAAGGTTAATGAACATATAATTGTGTGTAATTCTTTGAAAAAAAATGTCGAAGCTAAGGATAGGGTAGGTTTGAAAGTAGCTAAGAGCATAAGATTAATGGAAGTTCAATCAGGAGGTACGGGTAATTTGGGATGTATATTAGTCTAAAAGTTAACAATCAATAGAGAAGGAAATATATATAAGTATCATAAGGGTAGTCATAATTAAATTCGGATATTTAGTGATAGGGAGTTTGACTGGTTATTTGGCATGTTGAAGATAAATTTAAATGTTATTTAAGTTTTCATGAGTATCAATAACCAATAAGTTTGATATTCAATTGACTGTTGAACTCATTAAGGGTTCCTATGAAAATTAATTGAATAACTCATCACCATATAAATGTTTATTATTGAGTAGGAATTTTGCTATATTAATACCTACAAGTATATTAGGGTTTTTTTTTTTAATTTTGGAGTTATTTGTTAAAGAATTTTGAAAAGTAGTGCAACAATAAACAATAATGGGTTTATGTGATATTGAAAACCGGCAGAAAGGACTGCCGGTTTTCGTCAGTGTGGGGCCAGCCGGTTTGACTGGCTGGCGTGCCAAAAATCGGCACAGTACTGTGCCGGTTTCTGGCTGATTTTAAGCTACTGTGCTGCAGTTTTGCTTCCGTGAAATTGCAGCCCACTGCAGCTACACGTGAAGCTGCAGCCCACTGCACAATTTTTTTTTTAAGTCTTTTCTTCTCTTATTCATCTACCCTCCCTCCCTCATTCATTTTCATTTTCTTGCTTTCACCTTCATCCCTTTCTTCGTTTATTTCTTTCTTTCTACCTTTCTTTCTTTCTTTTTTTCTTTCCTTACTTTGGTTCATTCATTTTATTTACAAAATTTTGATCCATTTTAATTTATATGTAATGTTATTATGATTTAATAATTATTTTTGTTAAACAAAGTTTATATTAATATTAATCTTATATTCATGTTTAATTTGTACGTGGTGAAGCTTTTGAAGATTATTTATTTTCAACATTAAATGTAAGACAACGCTTTTTTTTCTGTTATCCAATAATTTGAGTTTAATTTGATTAGCTGTAGCATATATATATTTGAATATGAAAATAAAAAAAAATATTATTTGCAAGCAAATATATTCATGTTGTAAATAATGATGAATCTGAAAATTTAATTTTTAACAGATAAATTGCTCGAGTCGACATTGATAATTCTTTTAAGATTAAACATATAATTAAATATAATTCATTAGCTTATATCTATAAGTTATGGAGACTTAAATTATTTAAATAAATTTGTTCGGCATAAATATTTTTTAATGTTTAATTTTTTTTATCAAATGCAAGTTCGGACATGGATTCTTATCATTTAGGAGCTCTACGAATCAACCCGGGTCCTATTAATGGGGAGTTATTAACAATGTAAGGGAAACGTCGATCTGATGCGATATACAATAATTCAGTAATTTTCTTGATTATATATATATATTGTAGATTAATAATGACATTTTTTATTTATTTAATTTGATCTATTTTAATTTTATTCAAAGGTTGAAAGAGATGTATTGAGAACAAGGAGGGGTAGCGTAGATGAGCACTATAGACAAATTGACTAAAGAATTTTACCATATATAAGATCATCTGGGTTGATAGGAATTGCACAAATTGGGGTAATAAATATTGACTGGAATTTAGTTACATCACTTATTGAAAGGTGGAGACTGGAAACACACACAATTCACCTTACATGTGGTGAAACAACAATAACACTTCAAGATGTGAGGATTTTGACAGGGTTACCGATTGAGGATCAACCGGTAACCGGAAGAACAAACCTTGATTGGATGACAATTTGTTATAATTTACTTGGAACAGTTCCTCCCGCCACAGATATCCGTGGTTGTAAAATTAAGATGACTTGGTAAGATAATGTATTTGGTAATGTTCCTAATAATGCGACACCTGAGTTATTGTAACAACATGCTCGTGCATGAATACTAAGATGTTTTGGTGGACTGTTATTTTCATCACAATCATCTAGGATGGTGCACCTAATGTTCCTACCTCTGTTAGAGAATTTGGAAACCGTTGGGCAATATAGTTGGGGGTCAGCATGTCTAGCCTGGTTTTATAGAGAATTATGCAGGGCAACACGTCCAGATGCTAAGATAGTTACTGGATATCTACAACTCCTACAAATGTGGACGTGGGAGAGACTTCCACAGTTTAGGCCAGTACATTTACAGGCACATGCTGTAAGTAGAATAATGTCTTACGGAATCAGGTATAATTAATTTTATAAATATAAATTATAAATTCATTTTTATGTCATCTGATTTCGAATAATGTGACACAGGGTCACATTATATTAATTAACATTTGATATTTATTTATTTTATCAAAAATTTTTTGTAATCAATTACTTTTAAGAATATATTTAATTTCATCCATATATAGTTCCATAACCATTCATGGAGCATACTTAGTGGCATTTACAATTTCCTGCAATTTATAATTATTGCAACTATTGATGGTTATTTTACAAATTAACAATATATATATATATATATATCAAACGTTCAAACGTTCGACATATAACATTTATATATATATATCAAATGTTATTTATCAAACGTTCAAACGTTTGATATATATATATATATATATATATATATATATATATATATATATATATATATATACACATACATATATATACATACATATATATAAATACATATATATATATATACATCTACATACATATATATATATACATATATATATATACATATATATATATATATATATACATCTACATACATATATATATATATACATATATATATATATATACATATATATATATATATATACATCTACATACATATATATATATATATATATATATATATATATATACATATATATATATACATATATATATATACATATATATATATACATATATATATATATATATACATACATACATATATATATATCCGACATTAAATAATTAAATTGTAATTGATTACAATCAAAGTGTATATATTAAATTGACACAAATATTACATGAATCTAAGTATGTGAAAATATAACATTTTTTGATTATACTATGTGTAATTGGATGGTCCGACTGCATTTGGGCAAGTTTTTCTATTATGTCTCTTATTTCTGCATAGTGTACATCGGTTAGGCCTGCTGCATTCTCTACTATCCATTTCATTTCGATATCGAGATGTCCTTGGTCGACCCTTCTTCCTTATAAGCTCCGGATTGGGCACTAGAGTTGGTCCAACATATGGAGGCTAGTAATCACGGTGGGCAAGTGGTTGAAAAAATGAATTATAGCAGCTCAATTCCTCTGAGAGTTTATAACACTTGTTGACATATGTCCACATGTCAACACGTACATGCATACATGCCGCTATAGCATGTGAACATGGCATTTTATACCCTTGGAATTTTCCACATTCATATTGTCGGCAATCCAAATTAATAGATTGTGTGTTATTACCTTTTCTCTTACTTTTTTGATTTTAGTCCTTACTGTGAAAGTTCATGTACGTCGATCAAAACTCTCAACTCTGTGCCCACAAGTTTTTTAAGCGCGCTTTGCCATCTCATCCAAATAATTTTGTGTGTATGTATTACCAGCTACTATCTAAGCTCTATACATGCACCTTCTGTTATCAAAAAATTTGACAAGCCTGGCAAATACATGCTCAATAACATAGCAAACTGGCATCATCTGTACACCCTTTAAAGGACTATTTATGCTCTCAGCAATGTTGGTTGTAGCATGCCCATACCTATAGCCATTATCATGAGACAAAGTCCACTTGCCCAAGGAGTTTTGTATTGCCCAATTGTATGAGTCGATATCAAGCTCCTTGATCTTATCCATTCATTTTGTAAATTTTTGCGGTTGAAAATTATTACCTATCAATAAGGATCACGAATATTAATAACTTTTAAAACAAATTATATATATAAATATAAAAATAATATAAAGGATGGTTAAAAACATACCCGCCTTATATAACATGTCCTTAATTTTTAAATTTCTATGAGCAGTGTTATAGTTGCTTACAAAGTGATGGACACAAAATATGTGGAAAGCTAGTGGCTCCTTCCAACCACTACTATCATCACGAAATAATACCATTATACCCGTGTGCCGGTCAGAAATAACAGTTATACCTGACTGCTTAGTGAAATACTACCTAACGCATGTCATAAACCAATCCCAGCTAGATTTATTCTCACTTTCAACAATAGCAAATGCTACTGGGTACAAGAAATTATTATCATCAATAGTAGTTGCAATCAACAAAGTTTGATGGAACTTTCTTATCATAAACGTTCCATCGATAAGCAAAATTGGTTTGCAATGCGGTAGTCCATCTATGCATGGCTTGAATACACAGAACAGCCTTCTGAATTGCTTACAATGAGGTTTTATACTATCTTTAACAATAAAATCATAGACAGTTCCAGGATTATATGTCTCTATAGCTTTTAGGTACCCCGACAACTTTCCATATGAAGTCTTGTATTTATTGAATATCTCCTCTAATGCCTTAGTCTTTGCATACCAGGCTTTACTGTAGGTCACCTCATAATTGAAATGATTCCTGATATTAGCAATTATAATGCTAACTCTGAGATCAGGAGCAGCACTAACCATTTCCAATATGCAATCACAAATTATTTGTGAATCTAATTATTTATGGTGTTGTGATACTAGTGATGCATTATAGTTATGAGGTTCCTTATATACACTGAAGATGATCCAATAACGAGATGTCCTTTTCTTCATTGCTCGTAGTCTTCATGGACAGCCTATATCGGCAGGTATGCAGCATACAACCCATTACGATGGCTTCGACTCTACAACTTTATATGAAACATTATTCTGAATTGACAATTTTTTCACACAGGCCTTGACTTCATGCTTAGATGTGAACGCCAATCCTTCACATAACTTAGAAAGCCCATCCCATCTTACCAATAGGAAATTATTATACATGTTAATCTCAGTTTTAGCAAAATTAACAGATGTGTGGTGTACATATGCAAATTGAAATTGTGCAATATTGGACTCACCACTGGATCGATCTCTAACCTCATTCATATGTAGATTCTGAGTGCCTTCTATTACATGGATTGAACTATATGGAACAAAGGGATCATCTCTTCCAACAATATTTTCTAGGTTATCATCATTCAAGTCTATTTCTTCATCATCATCATTTGGTTAGAATTTAGAGAAATATACCCATTATTCGTTAGATTATCTTCATCTCTACATGTACCATCACCAGCAACATCTACATTTTCAAAAGAAGAACATGAGCCAAAATTCATTTCATTTTGACCCCTAAACTCTCTAATGGGACTTGCATCTACTGTTTCCAGTTCATCAATATTTTCACATTGTGTTGGAGCCTCAAACTGGGTACCAAAATCAGATTGGGTTACTCTTGGATAATATGAATTATCACCAAATACATTTCTTTCCTCAGCAGTTGGTATAGACTCTCTTTCTCCAGCATTAGCCATCTGATTAATAATATTCAAGGCATTTTCTCCATCTCCAATTATAATTTTTTCAGTTATAACAATTAGCTCTGCAATGCTGTATCCAAGAAATATATCAAAAATTTCGTAAATTTGATCAATGTCATCATCATTAATTACATCCATAGACGCCCAACAAATTGACCCCTGGTTGTAAACTGGACACTTATATATCACCCCACTAACCCTCACAACTGTAAGTAACTCTAATTTAATTGATATTTTATGAACAAGTTCTACAAATGTTGGCTTCCTCTTAATCTTCACTCTCTTTGATCTCGCTGATGGGCTTGAAGTGTCATACTGAAAACCAGATATGCCAAACCCTGATTGTCCTCCGATGTGGATTATAAATGTAACCAAAATCGACATTTTTTTCCTACATTATATGTACACATATTATAAGTATTATTGTTATGTTTACACGTAAAAAACCAAATTTTCAATTTCTCAGATTTATCTGTTAAAAATTAATTTTTCATAGTAATTATTATTTACAAGATAAAGTTATTTTCTTGCACATTGTATTTTTTTTTTACTTTTAAAATTTTTGGTTGTATATATATTTCTGCTAATCATCATAAATCCCGTGCTATTTTTTATAAATAAAATATTAATGTCTTACCTTTAATGTCGAAATTAGATGATCTTCAAAATTATCACCACCTGCAAATTAAACATAAAATTAAGATTAAAAAAATAATCTTTATTTAATAAAAAATAAAAATTAAATTAGATCACATTACCTTTAATTAATTATAATTGGGTTGTATATAAATTAAAATGGTTGAAACCCTTGTAAATACGTTGAATGAAAGAAAGAAAGAAAGAAAGTGAGTGAAGAAAGAAAGTGAAAAAAGGAAGAAAGTGAAGAATGAATGAGGGAGGATTCTTTTTTAGTTTTACCAGAAAAAAAATATATATTTCAGCTGCTCTTCACGTGGAGCTGCAGGCTGCAGCTCCACGTAAAGGTGCAGCCTTTGTCAGAAATCGGTACTGTACTGTGCCAATTTCTGGCGTGCCAATCGGTCAAACCGGCTAGCCCCACCCTAACGAAAACCGGCAGTCCTTTCTGCCGGTTTTCAACACCCCACTGTTGCACCACTTTTCAAAATTCTTTAACAAATAACCTTAAAATTAAAAAAATCCCAGTAAAGTATCTATAAACAATGTAAGTGAGAAATCGTGATTTCAACAAAGTAAAGATATTTATGTATAAACAAAATAAGTGATAAATCACGAGACCAACAAAGTATATAATATATATATAGAAAACCTTTGCTCCACAGTGAGAAAATATATATATTAAATCCTTCGTCGGTCAATGGTCACCGCAGATGCACCACTACTGCCGACATGAAGCCCAAGACACCCGAAGCCCATCACCGGTAGTCACGCGCCCAAACTCCTCGTCGTTTGGTCGAAATCGACGTTGAAGGGTCACGGCTTCCCACTCTCTAATCTCTTTTTTGCCCACAAGTGGGGATGATCCATAGATATAGAAAGGAGCGCCAGGTTGCCAGGAGTCCGGTGGTGGTGTCCATGTCGCCATCCGACGTCGGAGCTGGCCGGAGAGTGGAGAGAAGCATTTCGGGTAAAAGAGAGATAAACGACGGTGTTGCTCTAGGAAAAGATGGCGGTGATGCGACTGGCCGTCGCAGTGAGGGCGTTGCCTGTGTTGGCGAGCGGTCTCTCCTTCCACGGTGAGGGTGCGCCGATGCTAGTGAGCCCTCTCTCTCTCCCCTACATTTTATTTCTCTTCTTTTCTTGTGTTTTTGTTTTCCGTTTTTACTTTTTATGTTCTTCTTCTTCCTTTTTCTTTTTTATTTTATGTTTTTATTTGAGAACCGATTGGACTGAACCGAACCGACCAAAATTAATTCAGTATATTTGGTTTCAGTCCTAAAAATATCGGCTTACGATTCAGTTTTTTTATTTTACAAATTTTGATTTTCGATTCGGTCCAAAATCGAACCGAACCGACCATTTGCACACCCCTAATTAGATCCTTAATTTGATGGGCAATTGTGATATTAGTTATTAGAACTCTAAATAGATGTGAGAAATCAAAATAATAAATAGTAAATGTACAATTATGATATTAGATACCAAATCCCTAAGTAGATGTGCGAAATCAAAATAATAGATAGTAGATGCACAATTGTGATATGATATATTAGATCCATAAATTTGATCATTTTAGATTCATAAGTTGATGCTATAATTTGAGAAGGAAAAACTCATAATTTAGTTCCTGAATTTTAACGTTTTTCCACATTGGATCCCTATATTTGAAAAATTACACATTGAGTCCTTAACTTTAATGTATTTACACATTGAATTCTTATACTTTCAAAACTACACATTGAATCCCTAAATTTAAGTCCAAACGGACGGTAAAAACAATAGTGTTCCATTAAACTACATGTGATTTTAACCGAACTTGTATTACACTGTCGTTTGTGCCGTCCATTTTGAACTTAATGTGCTCTCCTAAAAAATATTTGAGGATTTAATGTGTAGTTTTAAAAATATAGGAATCCAATATGTAAAATCATTAAAATACAGGACCAGAGTATGAGTTTTTCCATTTGAGAATAAACACAAGGTAATATTGTTATCCCACATAACTACATTAAAAAAGGGTTTGAAATTATGAGACTGAACCTTACCCATAAATTATTATGCTTTGGCTCAAACATTTCAATAGGTCTAGCATTAAAAAAGACCAGTAGATATGTGTGATCTTATATAATTCAACCAAAAATGCATCATAATTATATTCATAAGTTCAAATTGACGGTCAATACTGAGTCGCACTTATCTTAATGGAAGATTGTAACTTCCAAATAAGTTGGGATGCTGTGCCTCATCAATTTGTGTTTGTATCATCCTTTCCAATATTTTTCGAAATAAATACTATAGAAAACACCATGATAACTCTAACTAGTGTTTCCCTTACTAGAATTCAAAACAGAAAGGCTACAAAAAACGAAAAAAGAAAGCCTCGGGAAATTATTTACATGATCTAAAAAAATTTAAAGTGCATTTTGGGAGGATTTTGTTTTTAGTTTTTTATTTGTTTTTGAAAGTAAAACCAAAATACATTCGGCATAATTTTTTTCGTTTCGGCTTTTGCAAAAATTTAAAACAGTGATTTTTATACCTAAAACAAAAAATAAAAATTTTCAAAATGTGCCTTTTAGGATTTTGTTACTTTATCCTTATTATCACCACCGCCATCGCTGCTGCCACCACACCGCTACGCCTCCACCGCCACTATCAGCACACCGCTGCCACAGCCGCCATTATCGCCACCACCACTGCCACCACACAAAACCACACTATCACCGCCTCCACTACCACACTGCCGCCACTACCACAACTACACTACTGCTACCGTTGCCTCCACCACCACACCGCTGTTACTTTCACCACCACCACCACACTGCTGCTGCCTCAACTGCTGCCTTCACCACTGCCACTACCACCACACTGCCACTGCCTCTACCCCCTACACCACTGCCGCGTCCATCACCATAGCTACATCACCACCGCCATCACAACCACACCGCCGCCGCCGCCGCCACACTGCCACTACCATTACTACCACAAATATTATTATTATAATGTACATGAATAATTTAAAAATATGATAATATTTTTAAATATATAAAATAGTTTTCTAAAAAATAAAAAATAAAACTAAAAATAGTTTTTGGATTTTAAAAATAAAAAATTAAAAACGTAAAACGTTACTGAACACACCCTTAGTTATTATGCTTTAAAAAAAAAAAAATTTTGTCCACTTTTTATACCATGTTACTTTTTTTTATATAATATTGTTTAAATTGGTATCTTTAAATATTCATTAAATAAATATTAATGTATTTTTTTTATAATTTTTATAAATGAGTGTTAATTTGGTGTGTACACATGTAGCATCGTTTATATGATATATTTTTATAAATGAGAATAATTTTTATAAAAGAAAAAGAATTTTATCCTCAAAATTTTATATGATAGCCAATTTATCATTAACAATATATTTTCTTTTCACTTTTTTTGAGAATTTTTTTCAGTTAAATCATTATAATTTATTTATTTTTTTAAAAGATTATAATTTTTTTGCTACAATTTATACTTTTTTTTTTAATTATTGTGTTTTAAATTTAAACTTTTACATCCCGAAGATACATATATACGTATATTGGGATTAACCTTGAGATAGAATTCCCCCATAAGCTAGTTAATCCAAAATGACACATATAAAGTCATATATTAACACGTTTAGTGTTGTTACTTATTATTATTATTATTATTATTATTATTATTATTATTATTATTATTATTATTATTATTATTATTATTATTATTATTATTATTATTATTATTATTATTATAACTGATAAAGCTGGAAAAGTCTTTATCTGAAGAGAAGAGGTAGGACCGATCAGATGAGAAAAACCCTGCAAGAAAGAGTGTCCGGTCGGACCAGGCGTGAGCACTTCGAAACTTAAGTTAGTAGCTTAGAGAGAGAAAGTGCTTTTAGAGATAGAATGCTAGAGATTCAATACCTGGAGCCATCGTTGACTGGGCTATTTATATGAGATTGTTGAGGGGCACTTGAGTGTCTAAGGAGTGATTACACTCAGTCAGAGTAGGTATTCGGCGATTTGACAGGGAGAGGTGGAAGGCATGGGTGCTGCCTTGTGTCAGACGGATGATGGGACTGGCGGTCACATCATCCGATCGGGCATGTGTGCTGCCTAGGAGCTCGTGCCTGCTACTCTTTTAGGCCTTGGGCCTTGCCAGTCTATTGGGCCGACTAGATGGGCCTTGGTGCAAATGATATTTGCTGGGTTATCACTTGTCCCCCCTCAATAGGTCCGATCGGGCATGAATTTGCCATTGAACTTCTGTTCGGATGGAGTCCGTTTTGAATTGTCCCGATCCGAAGGCATTCGTTGGCGGGATTTTAAATTTTAAAAGGCGGTCATCTGAAGAGACGCGTCTGCTCAGACAACTGTTTTTATTTAATGTTGTGCGTGCTCCGAGGGTGACGCTTCGTTCTTCGTACAGCCATAATTCCTTTAACATGTGGCATTCTTCTAGTGGCGAGATGGTTGGCGTATTCCAGAAGCTTTGGCCTATAAATGGGGAGATTTCTGGAGGATTTTTCTTTACTTTTTGCGATTCCTAGCGAAACTCTGCCAAACTGTTTTCTCGACTCCCAGACTTCAGTAATCATCCTTCGCTTTTCCCTCAAATTTTCTAAGTCTTTTTTACCAAGTAAGTGATTCCTCTTCTTCTGCTTTCTCTTTGCCTTTCATTTTTCCCCGTGCATTCATCCTCTTAGAAATTAGACAATTGCATATTTTCCCCCTTTTTCTTTGTTGAAGATGGCTTCCAGCAGTGGCGAGGTATTAGACAGGTGTTTTTTGGATGGGTACAAAGACAAGCCAGCAGTTGACCTGTGCTCTCGATTGACCACTGGGGAGGTGGCTAAAGTCCTCACCAAATACGGCTTTCCTAACGACGTATCCATGGTAGCCTGCCCGGATTCGATGGCGGTGACAGATGGGCCATTCGGGGGGCATAATAACGAGTGGTTCATCTGTCACCTCTGGAGCTTGGATACCAGCATATGCCTTCCCTTCGACGCTTTTGAGATCGCTGTGCTGGAAGGATACGGCATCGCCCCCTACCAATTGCATCCGAACAAATGGAGAACGGTGGCTTGCTTCAAAATATTGTGCCTTATGGAAGGAGTAGCCCCGACCCTTTCTACGTTTCGTGCCGAAGCGATGGGTCGGAGTTCTTCTTTACCAGCCGACCGAAGAAGAAGCTCATCAACATACCCACTTCGATGAAGGGGTTCAGAGAAAGATACATCCCGGTGGGAAGGAAAGGCAGCTTCGGAGTGAGTCTGGCCCAATCGGCTGGGGCTAAGGTTTTGAAGGACCAAGCCGCCGGTCAGCCTATGTACGAGGTCGACATCCAAAAGTTAATGGATGCTGTGGCCCGAAAGGGGGGGGGCCCTATGAATCAAAACAGTTGTTGGAGGCATTTCAGGGGCCCCCTGCCCTCGGGACCGCTCCAAACGTTGAAGCCACCATATCTGTCGAACGTGAGCATTAGGATCGGGCAAACCAATTTGTTATAGAACATGAACCATGCATTACATTTGCATGAAATAAGCATTTTAACTAAAAACTTATCTTGCTTGTGTTTTTGTTGCAGCTAAAATGGCAGGAGAAAACGACATCACTCGGGAGTTAGGCAGTCGGGTTGCTGCCAAGAGAGGGGCCAACTTGAAGGCCAAGGAAGGCAGCAAAAGGTGGAGGCTCATCAAGGCGTTAGAGGTGGAAACAGGTCGAGGGCTGTCGAGCACTTCCTCCGCTGCCGCGCCCATTCCTGCCAGTTCTTGTCCGCTGCTGCTCCGATCATTTTCGCTCCAGTTCCTGTGGCTGCAACTGTCTTAGCGCCCAGCATACCCGTGGTCATCTCAGAACCTTCGGCACCTCGATCAAATAAGGACGGTTGGACGCCACGGAGGGAGTGGATTTTGGGGAATAAACCAGAGGAGGAGGAGGGGCCTGAAGCTGTTTGCCTTCCTGATCTTCAATCTTTAAGGGAGTCGGCCCAAGGGAGGGCGGCACGCTTGGACGAGGCTGCGCAAAGGCAATTGGAGGAGAATGCCCAAAGGAAGGTTACAGAGATAGTGGCTAAGGTAGACGCTCGGGTGGCTGCTAAGGGTAAGGCCATTGCTTAAAGTGAGCCACACCGTTGAAGTGACAGGCGTCCGAAGCCCGTGAAGGAGTTCTTGCAGGAGAACTTCGTTAGTGACTGGTCGATCAGACAAGTTGCCAGTCACCTTTGCTGGGGTATGCTCCAGGAAGGCGACTTCAAGGAGATTAATGATGTTAACTTACTTTCACGGGAGCACAGCATGTTCTGTAGCCAAGTTATGGAGGTAAGGATTTACTACGTCATCACATGAGACGTAACGAAGTTTTTCCCCCACTAATGAAGTGTTTTTTACTGTCTTAGCTGTCTAGGAGGGGCTTGCGGCTACACGGCATGGCACATGTGCTGAAGGGCAAGGCTGAAGATGCTGCTAGGCTACGCGCCGAGGCAGAAGCTAGCCATGACTCTGCTCGAAAGGAGGTCTCTTCCCTCCGATCGGAGGTAGTTACCCTGAAAAAGGAATGTTTCGCCCTTCGATCGGAGGCGCAATCGTCAAAGAGGGAGGCTGCTCAAAGTACACAGGAGCTGAAGGCTCGCCAGGCTAAAGTGGACCTGCTGAAAGGAGACGTTGCTCGCTTGGCCGTCTATAGTGCCCAGTGTCGGAGGTTCGAGTGAACACACTGGTTGCCGAGTGCCAAAAGCTGAGCGGAGACAATGCTAAACTTAAGCTGGAGCGAGCCAAACTCAGGACGAAAAGAGACCAAGCTCTGGCAGAGTGTGGCGAGTTGCCCACCGAGAGGGAGGTACTGAGAGCATCTGTACAGGAGAAGGAAACATCTTAGAAGGAGAAACTCGATGCGGAGCTCGCCTCTCAAAGGGAACAGCTTCTCGATCAGCTGGCAGAGGCACAAGCAACATTACTTTCACGCTTAATCTATGAAGCTGGAAGGCTTTTTCCTGATGCCGACCTCAACTGGATGGAGGATCCACTGGCCTTACCCGATCCTCCTTCTAGCAAAGATGAGGAAGAGCCCCCGAGAGAGGAGGCTGCTGAGAGAACTTCGGAGGGAGGTCCTTTGCTTGTCGAGGTTGAGCCAACTGTACCTTCAGTGGGAGGAGCTAAGCCGGGTCTGCCCGTCGAGCCCGTCTCCGAGGGAGCAGCTGAGCCTTCCCAAGGCGTTGTCAGTCCCTCTCAGGCTGTCAGTGAGTCCCTGGTGGCGTCGGATGCCAATCGCCCTCATTCAGTCCTGGAGCCAAGCATAGAGCCCCCCGAGAGCCAGCCCTCGACCCCTGCCGATATAACCATTGTAGATATAGAGAATTAGCTTAGTAACTTAGATTAGTTTTTTTCTTGTACATTCCGTTGTTGTAGTGAACTTGTAAATTGTTCATCCAATTTTATTCAATAAAATGGTCTTTTTTCTTCGTAAAGCGTGAATAGCGACAATTAAATTTTGTCAAAGTTAAAACCTGTGGACTTGCTCATATTTAGCTAATCTTAAAATATGATTTGTAAAGTTACATGAAATTTGCAAATACTTCCTGAATTAGAAGATCTTCAAAGTTTGGTCATAATTTGATTGTGAGCATAGTCTCAATCCAGGTTGGATTTAGGACTGGGCGAATAGTTTCGTTCATCAAGCCAGTGCTTAGTTCGCACCGTGATCAGTGACCATTGGTGGGCACTTTAACTTGGGAGAAACTCGCCTTAACCCCATTCCTCCTCTTGCATTTTTGGTTTGGGACATTTGTTAAACCTAGCGAATGAGATGGGGTGATTAAAGTTGTTTCCGAGTTTTCAGATCGAGAATGTCATCGATCCTATCGGACAGAATGCGTTCTTTCAGGCGTTTTCGTATCTTTGGATTGGAAGCGTCGTCGACCCTAATGGACAAAGAGGCCTGCGGTTGGCCATTTTAGGAGTACTGGATCGGGAAGACCGTCGATCCCAACTCCTCCGATCGACCCTTTCCATATCTTTGGATCGGGAGAATCATTGATCCTAATGGACGGGTCATCGGGCGCATAGCCATTTCCATATTTTCGGACCGGGAAGAGCATCGGTCCTAATGGATTAGCTTTATTCTTTGAGGCAAAAAATTGTAACTTTCGCGTCTACAACCTGGGATGAACATCAAGTCTAGCGTATAAGTTATATCATGCATAAATTAGACAAGGATGGAAGAAAAACCTTTTTATTAATCAGACATTTGTCGAATTTGGATACATCACTACAAGTGGTACTTTTTAAGTACTTCGACATTCTAGCTTCTACCCTCTATAGTTCGGAGCCTATATGTGCTTGGGCTTAAGACTTTGGAGACCTCGTAGGGCCCTTCCCAGTTTGGCATGAACTTGCCCACTCCGGCATTTCCCGAGCCTAAGTCCGCCCTTCTAAGCACTAGATCGCCGACATTAAAGGCTCTGGACCTCACCTTAGTATTGTGGTATCTAGCAACTCTTTGCTTATAGGCAGCGATCTTGGTGTAGGCGTCCTCCCTCTTTTCTTCTATCAGATCTAGATCTTGGCGTCTTTCTTGAGTATTCATCTGCTTGGAATAAAGCGCTGATCGGTAAGATGGGAGGCTGACCTCTACCGGTATCATCGCTTCGGAGCCATAGACAAGGGAGAATGGCATTTGATGAGTGCCCATCCTTGGCGAAGTTTTTTACGACCACAGGACACTCTGCAGTTCCTCAGTCCGATTGCTCTTTGACTCGCCCAGTCGCTTTTTTAACCCTTCCAAGATGGTCCGATTAGATACCATGGTCATTCCATTGCTCTGGGGATGAGCGACTGACGTAAACCTCAGGTTGATGTTAAGGCCTTGGCAAAAATTTCTGAAAGTGGAGCTGTCGAACTGCTTGCCATTGTCTGCAATAAAAACATTGGGTAAGCCATACCTGCAGATGATGTTCTTCCACGTGATGTTCTTGACCCTCTCGGCTGTGATTGTGGCCACAGGTTCAACCTCAATCCACTTGGAAAAGTGGTCAACCGCTACTAAGAGGAACTTCATCTGCTTCTTGCCTTGGGGAAAGGGTCCCAGAATATCAAGACCCCACTGATCGAATGGCCAAGTGATCCCGATCAGCTGTTGGTCTGCTCCGTGCTGCCTTATGATCCTCCCATGTATCTGACATTGCGGGCATCTTCTCACTTTTTCTTGAGCATCTTTGAGCATGCTAGGCCAGTAGTACCCCGTCTGGAGGGCTTTTCTCGCCATAGCTCTGCTCGCCTCGTGGATGCCGCATATGCCTTCATGGAGCTCTCTGAGGATATAGTCTCCCTCTTCTTCCGTCACGCATTTGAGCCAGGGGTGACTGAAAGCTTTCTTAGAGCTTTTGTTATACACACAATGGTCTTTATCAATCATGTTGAACCCATTTGACATGATTGTTTCATGAAATCTCAAATACCATTGTCTAGAAGACTGTTTCAGGCCATACATTGATCTTTTCAATCGGCAAACCTTATGTTCACTGCCTTTTTCGATGAAACCTACAGGTTGTTCCATGTAGATTTCTTCATTCAGTTCTCCATTGAGAAAAGCAGTCTTTACATCCATTTGATGTAGCTTTAGGTCTCCTCATAGTTAATCCCTTCCTGTTGTGTGAACCCCTTAGCGACTAGCCGAGCTTTATATCTTTCGATACTTCCATCAGCTTTTCGCTTCACCTTGAGAATCCATTTATTCCCAATCGGTTTGCGTCCTTCGGATAGATCAACCAGTTCCCAAACACGGTTTGATCTCATAGATGCTATTTCTTCTTCTATTGCATTGATCCATTTTTCTTTAACTGGGCATGAGAAGGCCTCTTTTATATTTTTAGGCTATTCCCCTCTTGTGGGGTAATCAAAAGGGCTTCGTTCAAGCCTTCGATCTCAAATCGTCGGCGAGGAACACTTATCCTTTTAGAATTATGCAGTTCCGAATCTTGATAAACATGTCTCATATATTCATCGTAATTCGGAATACTCCCACTGGGACCATGTTCCATACTCCCACTCAAATCAGGGTCTCGAACATCCGAATTATGTAGAGGAGGAAGATCTTGACCTTCTTCCTCTAATTCCCTCCCACTCGGATGGAGTGATCTTGACGGTTCATCTTCCTGAGTTTCATAGAAAGTGAAATCTTGATTCATTTCGCCCAACTTTGGAAACTCATTTTCTAAGAATATGACGTCTCGTGATTCAAATTTAGTCACAGAACCATTCTCTTGCTCACCCATGAATACGTATCTTTTTGATACTTCAGAATATCTCACAAAGATACTCTTTTTACCTCTTGGTCCCAATTTACCAAATTTACTTGAGGTATCATGGACGTAAGTAGCACAACCCCAAGGTCATAGATGGCTTAGGTCAGGCTTCCGATCAGTCCACAACTCATAAGGTATCGATGTGACTGATTTTGAAGGCACTCGATTTAGAACATATGTGGCAGTAAGTAAAGTATCTCCCCAATAGGAGATGGGCAAATTTGCTTCTGCCATCATAGATCTAACCATATCAAGGAGAGTCCTATTTCTCCTTTTCGCAACACCGTTTCGCTGTGGAGTTCTGGGAATGGACAACTGATGTTCAATCCCTTTTTCATCACATAAACCTTTAAATTCATCTGAAAGATATTCCCGACCTCGGTCAGTTCTTAAAGCTTTGATCTTTTTATCTAACTGATTCTCAACTAAGTTCATAAAAGTTTTGAAGCAACTCAATGCTTCTGACTTGTGAGAAATCAAGTAGACATGACCATACCTTGTATAGTCATCTATAAATGTGATGAAGTAGTAGGCCCCATGCCTTGCCCTCACATTCATTGGACCACAAACGTCAAAATGAATTAATTGCAATGAAAATTCAGCTCTAGTTCCTTTTTCGAACGATTTTTTCACTAGTTTTCCTTTAAGATAATGCTCACAAATAGGTAATTCGACCTCATTCAAATCACCTAGTAAACTAGCTTTGGCTAACCGACTCATTCGATTTTGCCCAATATGGTTTAATCTAGCATGCCATAATTTCACATGATTCTCATTATTATGTGAAGTAGAAGAGATTAAAGAAAAACTATTATTATTCATAAAGTTAGGATCGATATCCAAAATAATGAAATTGTTCGAAATAAAACCAGAACCATAATAGACATCATCCAAACATAAGCGCACACTGTCATCTTTAAAGTGTTAATCAAAACCAAGTTTTAATAACACAAGAATAGAAACTAAATTCCTACGAATATCTGGAGCATAAAGCACATCATGTAGGAGTAAGGTTCGGCCTTTGTGTAAGACTAATCTACACGCGCCAATCCCTCGAATCGGCACTCTTGCATCGTTTCCCACACATATATATTTTGCTCCATATGGTATTCGGCGAAATTCTATAAAGGCATCTCGATCCTTTGCTACATGTTCCATTGCTCCTGAATCAACCACCCACAAAGGATGAAATTCAGTTAGTAATACAGAACTAGATACACAAATTTCACTCACTCTTGAGTTAGAATAGTGTACCTAATTGGGCACAGTGCAGTCTCTTGCATAGTGTCCTTTCTGTTGGCAGTTAAACATTTCACTTTTGAAATGTTTATCTTTTTCTTGCCTTTGGACCTTTTAGAATTCTGCTCCTTTTTCTGCCTTTTGTTTCTCTTGGCAGGTTCCTTATCCTGACTTTTGAAGCCCTTCCTTTTGTTCTGGTTTGAACTTGTTCCACCAGAACGGGACTGTGCCACGTGCACCTCGGCATTGACCTTAATCGATGCCAATCTGTCCTCTTCTAGCTCTAAATGTCTTGCGACATCCTCAAATGTCTTCACACTATCCATATGAGTGAGTTGCATTTTCATATGCTCCCAACTCTTGGGTAAGGAACGGATGACAGCTTGCACTTGCTGCTCGTCGGTCAACTTATGACCATATTCACTAAGCTCGCACATCATGTTTTTCATCTCCCTAAGATGTTTTCGCATTGAATGATCAGCCTTCTTCTGATAAGTATCAAACTTGATCGTCAAAGATCGGAGCTTAGTTAGAGTCACTCCTCCAAACTTCTCCCGCAAAGCGATCCACATATCCATTGCGTTCTGATACTTGCGAAATTGCTTAGTTATATCATCCTCTATAGCACTCAGGAGAATGATATGAGCAGTGGAATTCTTTTTCTTCCATGCTAGATATACATCTCGGTCCTGCCTATGCTGGGCCGTGTTGCCATCCTCAGGTTCAGCCATAACCGAACTCAAGGTTTCAAAAGCCTCTTGCTCCTCTAGCACATACTGGATCTTCATACTCCAAATTTCAAAGTTGTCGCCATTTAATTTCAAGTCTTTGTTTAATTCAGCGATAATAGATTTGGAAGCAGATGTCATTTGTATCCTCTGATTCAAATGGATCAAAGTTGCACGTTATTAGTGGGAGATTAGGCAATACATGCAATTTACTATACACCTAAAATAATAACCTAATAAAGTTTTCTATTAGACTCAAATTCGAAAAGGTTACTTAGAGTACCAATTACCTTCTAAGTTCTAATGTCCAACTTTATAGGTTAATATTTCATGCATAGTAAATCAGAATTATTAGATTATTTAAGTTCTTAAACTTTTGAGGGATATTTTATTGATTTTATTTTATTAAGTCTCTACTTAATAAATATGCAAATATTTTACTCATAAAATATTGCAAGGCAATTAACATTTTAAAATAAACACATTTATTAAAAAAAAATAATTAAATGCCATAAGAATAAACTCATTCATTCAACTAATAAATAAATCCAATAATTCTCAAATAAGACACACATGTCAAATAATAATAATAGGAAACATAAATCCTATAAAATCAAACGCTAACTATAATTGACACTCATGTCAACTAATCTAGAAAACTAGATCTCCTCAAGACCTTTACTGACACAGGGACTGATTCTTTGGCCAACTTCATCAATTCATAAGGGAACTCAAAAGTTCGCTGATGAAGCCATGGACGATGCACTTTACGTCCACTTCTTAATTTCATCACAGATGGAATATTGCTCCTCAACACTCCTCTTTTGGCAACTCTAGCCAAAAAATGGATGATAGATTTCTTATAAACTCTATCTCCTATGTACCAAGTAGTTTTCAAAAGCTCCCTCAAGACTGGATGATATTCAAAAGAGTTAACCAACGCTTTGATTTTATCTCTGTCATCCCTTCCTAAGCTTAAACCTCCTATCTAAATGCACTCCTGAATTTGTTCATGCACAGTCAATATATGACGCACTATAGCATCAATATCATCAGCTCGAATGTTCCTCCGCATTGTCATTGAGCTTAGTGAACGCACTCTTACATTTCTTAAAGCAATCCCATGCGGGGTTTTAGGAATCATAGGTATCCTTATCATCATTTCTGAAACACATTACAGAAATTCAAATGGTTAATACACTTATGTATAAACACATATGATTGAAATACATTTCAATCAATAAATAAGGACATGAAAACACATAAAAAAATTTTCAAAATATTTTTAAAAATAGAAAACACATTTTTCATAATTATTTTATAATATTTATTTCAAAAAATAAAGAAAAATATTTTATGGTCATCAAAAAATTTTGAAAAATAGACCAATAAATCAGAAATATTTTGAAAAATATTTTCGTAAAAAAATAGAGCTGATTTGGAGGCCGGAGAAGCACCCATGCGCCGACGAGAGAGAGGGGGACGCGCTCACACGCCCCCACGCACCACACGCGCGACTTCCCCTGGCCGGAACGTGTCAACACCACAGTGTGACATGTGTCCGACTGTTACGGGTCCACGTGGCACCCACGTGGCACCATGTGGACACGTGGTTGCCATGTGTCATGCCACGTGGCAGTGACTGGCTTGACACGTGGCAGACTCTGATTGTTACATGTGTACGGTGATAACACGTCATCATGACACGTGGCAGGCCTCAGCGTTGCCACATGTCAACCCCCAATTGGTCCACCTGGCGCCCACGTGGCACCAGGGGGGGGACACGTCGGATCCACGTGGCATGACCTCAGTCTGCCACGTGGCTCACGAATATTGGGCCACGTGTCAAGGACGTGTCACTCCTTGAGACGTGTTTGCGCGCGTGTGGGCCACCGCCCACGCACACGCGCCCAACATGTGGTAGCGCGTGCAAGTCACGCGCCACCTACCCGGCTGATTTAGGTCTCCGGATTTCGGCCGGTCGGGGGTTCTCGGGGTCTATGAATACAGTGGAATGGTTAAAAATAAAAATTCCAATTTCTAGACTAGCATTTCGAATATTCAATTTTATCCCTCGAGTTTCGGTGTACACATACACGAAATTGAGGCAAAATATACACGCATATATATTTTTCACACAAAAAATAAATTTTTGTTGCGTTTCATGCTTACTAGATCTACAAATTTTACTCATAAAATTTTAGATCAATTTTAAGCCGCATGCCAGGACGCAATAAAACGTGGCTCTGATACCAATGATGGAAAAATAATAAAAGAAGAAAGTAAATACATACTTGTTGTAGCGCGATAATCACGTTGCGGAAGCGGTACAAGGATCTTCCTTTATTGGTCACCGGTCTGGCTTTTATCCACTCGGGATAATAGCAGTTAGATCACAATCTAAAAGTTCCTGAAAGATTAACACAAAAAAAAAGAGTGGGAACGAGCAGGCTTGCGGCGTATACGTTTTCTCGTTACCAAATTATGAGTATGTCACCTCTATTTATAGAGGTACTAAAGGCTAGAGTCTTAACTCTAATTTAACTCAGAATCCTTTCTAAAATAGGATTTGGAAATTTAATTCAGATTACATAACTCAATTTAATCTGAATAGAAACTCAATCCTATATAGAGTTATGAACGTATCCCAACTCTATCAAAAACGTTTTTGTCACTGAATTGGTAGTTTTTCTAAATTTAATGCAAGTTTGAATGAGAAGATTAACATTAATAGTAAATACAGAATTTAAAATTTTATACGGACATTTTCTAAAATTCGTATTCTAGAAATATAAATTTCAGAGAAGAGGATATAAACAATTTTTCAAATTCATCTCACATGCCATATCATGCATTAATTATTTATATTTTCAATAAACAAACAAATAGTGCGTTCCTCTATTGTCTGTGCACGTGTGTCTTATCGAAAATAAAACAGGCCTAAATAATTAAATAATAATTTATCAAATTAACGAAAGCAAAAATAAATATTTTTCTTTTTCAAATAATAGAAACTGCTAAACCTTCTCAAAAAATTTTGTCTTCACTAGATAGGTAGATTTTTGCTTCAAAATAAATTTTTAGCCCTTTTTACCTTTAAGCCATTCAATTAGGTATCTTTTTTGTAAGAAGAATTTAAGGAATTCACGCACATTATTGAAAATGAAATGGCATAAACTACACGCTTAAATTCGAATAGCATATTCCACAACTTACACTCCATGTTTACGACTTATAGGCGAAGGAAACTCTCGGCGTCTGTGCCCTTTTTAAATTTCGAACTTGTAGAAGAGGATTTATCAAAGAGGGACGAAGATAAAAAATGGGAGTCTTTTCTAATAAAATCTCCAGAGATCAGCTCAAACCAGGAGATCACATCTACTCTTGGAGACACGCTTATATTTACTCCCATCACGGTCTGCTCTCTCTCTAAATTAAGATAATTTTATGGGCATTATAATCTAATCCGAATCTTACTTGTTTCTGTTTGATTTAAATGCACATTTTATTTTCAATTTATATTTTGCATTTTGTTTAACTTTAAATGTCATTGAGCTACGCCGAAAATTTGAATGTGATTGAGAATTTGTTCAACGATCATAATTCGATTGATGGTGAATAATATTATGTTTATTTCTGTTTAATTTCTACATGGTTGGGATTCTTTTGGCAGTTCTTCATTTCTATCTCCATTTGTTTCAAAATTCTGATGAAATTATGTCCGTTTGTTACATCGTCTTTAGGAATTTGGCCATTGTAGCATGGCTGCTTGTTTGTGGTTTGTTTTTAGTATTGATTGAGTTGCTTTCTTGTTAGGAAGGTGCTTGCAATATGGTGATGAACGGTGAGAGAGGGATAGGCCACATTTGATATCAAATTGGACCTGAATAGAATTGGCGTCATGGCAGTGTTATTAGGATCAATGGAAATTTGAAATTTGTAAGGGTAGTTAAGATGTGCAATGGGATCTTTAGAATATGAGACTACTAGTTTGAACTTTAAGGAATTTGATGAACAGCTACCAGAGTAGGCTTATTTGTTAATGGGCATTCTGTGGGTGGAGGCAGAGTGAGTGGAGAAAGAATTATGAACTTGAAATTACATTCCTTCTCTAAATAGACATGTGGTACTTCATATCTAGTTCCCTGGCGATTTAGGTGCTATAGATTGAAGAAGAGCTAGAGTCTCTTTCCAAAGTTAAAGATACATGGTGCATACTTCGTATTTGTTGGTATACTGGCAATCTTTTGTTGATGAACTAATTGTTTGTTACCTGGTAGATTCTCTATTTGGATGAGCCACTTATTTTATACCTGTTGGTATCATCTGATGCTCTCCAATACATTTTTTGTTTTCCATAAAAAGGGTTTAGAAATTCATTAACAAGAAAAGATATAGATATATGATCACAAACTGAATGTTTTCCTTAAATGGATATTTTGAAGATGGTTTGTCTAAATTCTGCTATAAATTATGCAAAGAAGAACTGGATTCACACCCTTGTGTTTATACGAAATGCACCAAGTAATATAGGAAATTACCTGCCCAGCGAGTAACTTCTTTGAGGTAGCACTCTTCATAAGCATTGCATGAAAGGTGGGAAATTTTCTAGTACTTTGCTCATCTCAAATCTTTTGGGGAGAACACCCAATAATAATTCCAGATGGAAGGTTGCAACAGATTTGTGTATTTTTCTTCTATCCTTGTCTGTTTTTTCATAGCACCATTGCTGCTTGCAGAGAATTTTGTCTCGAATGGTTTGGACTTCTAGCCACTCAGAAAGAAAGAGAAGATTATTTGGACTTGTTTGGCATGCATTAGATAAGTGTGTCAAAGCTCTCATTTGGGATTTGACTGTTATATTGATAAGTGTCAGAGTGAAGTTTAATTGCAATTAAAATGATAAAAAACATAGGAATGTAGAGTTCCTTTCGTGTATAGGGAATGAATGTGTTAGATTGTATGGGCAAAGTATATTTCCTGTTATTTTCCAGGGATTTGGAGCTATTTTATCTTAAAGACTTGGGATCTTAGATTTACTAATGAATGATCTGAAAGGCTTCTCTATTATTGTTGCTCATTGGACATTTTTTGGTGATGAGAACACATATTTTTGTCAATAGGAATGTCCACTAAAATAATTGAACCAATTGAAATTGATTTGAAGATAAAGACCAAATGGAACAGTACAGCCACAATTTTAACAGTGATGATTCATGTACTTCTGAAGGTATACAGCAGATAAGTAGAACATAGATATGTTGAGATTTACATTAACTCTCATGCCAAGAGTAAAATGAATAAAATCACCTGATTGGGCTGTTATAACATCAGTGGAGCCTGGCATGGGCGACCATGTGAATGCTCTCATTACAATCTCAGAGAAGCATGTTTCCTTGAAATTGCACTTTCAAGTTTCAACTCAGGATGTGACAAACAGAATGATATTGTTAGTAAAAGGTGTTACTAAATAGATTGTTACTTGGAAGAATAACTTAAACTCTCCTAAGTTCAATGTCTAACTGGTTTGTTTTCTTGGCCTCTATTCAATCCCATGTTAAGCCCACTTTTCTACTGTCTCTTACAATATAAAATCAATAACCAGCCACCAACTTTATAGCTAGTGTTTTTTCTGTTGCAATTTTTTGCACAAGATTGTGGATTCTCTTGAGAAGGAAGTGCTCAGGTTTGTATGCTGTTTGCATGAATGGGAATGGAGAGTGTTAGGGAGATAATTTGTGGAATGAAATAAGCAAAGTTATCCAGCATGAAATATCATTTTCATACATGGAAGGGGTTTCTTTTTATATCATCTATTGGTGTATTATTTATGTAGTGCTTTAATCTTTTTTTGCCAATTTATTTTTCTCCGCAAGTTTGTAATATTAAATGTTTTTGTTATTTAATTCTGGTTGCACATTGACTCGGCTGGGCATGTGGTATGTTTTTATGCAATTCCCAATTCTAGCACACTGAAGCTTTCAGAATCTCTAACCTTCATCTGGTTTGACACCAGGGATATATGTTGGTGATGAAAAGTGATCCACTTCACTCGTGGAGCAGGTCATGAAATTGGGACCGGAACTGTGTTAGACCGTATTATTTTTAGCTCTTCCCGCTCTGATTCTACAGACAATCCATGCCCAAAATGTGGTGATCAATCAAGAGTTGATGGTGTCATCTCATCCTGTTTAGACTGTTTCCTTTGGGGGTGGAGATTTGTACCTCTTTGCATATGGTGTCTCACCAGCTTTGTTTCTTGCCAAAGCTAGAGGAGGAACCTGCACACTTGCTGCTTCTGATCCACCAGAGGATGTCCTTCATCGTTCTAAGTTCCTCCTTGAAAATGGTTTTTGGTGTCTATAACATTTTCAAGAACAACTGCGAAGATTTTGCAATATACTGCAAGACAGGTCTTCTTGTATTCACAAGCATAAGTGTAGGTCGAAGCGGGCAGGCAGCATCCTTATTGGCTGCTGTCAGTACTATCGTTTCTTCGCCACTTCGATTTCTAACAACGAGCATTAGTGGACTTACGGCTGTGGGTTGTGGCTTGTATTGTGTCAGCAGGTTTGTTTCTGATATTGGAATACGTCGTGATGTGACCAAAGTCCCAGTTGAGAGGCTTGTTTCTCATGCTAGCTTACAGGAATTGGAAGTTTCAGCTGATGTAGCTAAGGAAAATTGATCTTATTTGCCAACAGCTCATTGTTGGATAAATATAGGTACTGCCTAGTAGCTGGTTGTGTTTGCGTTTGCGTTTGCTAACTATTGGAAGTAAATTGGACTGTGATTTTCAGATTTCCCCTAGTTGGTGATGATTTTGTCAAATGTCGAAATATGGATATGTACTCCTGATTCATGATCTTACTATCTATGTTTAAGTTTACTTTTGTTACGCATTTCTTTCGTACAAAATATATATGTGCGTAATTGTTGGTATTATGTACATATACTAATGAAACATATGCAAACTCGTATAGATGTTTCTACTCCATGTCTGTTCGTGTACATATTAATCAATTTTTTTTTCTTTCTTTTGAATATGAGAAACACATGCACAGCTAATGTTCACGACATAGTAATGGAGACCAAATAAAAAAGGTAACAAGTCTTGAATATTTGGAAATCCTAATAGGATAAATGTAGGCAAAATATATCACCAAGCCCCCTTAACTTTTTAACTTTTTGCTATAATATCGTTATGTTTTTATTTTGCAGCATTGAAATTCTAAATTTTTATTTTTTACATATTAAACTCTCGATGGAAAGAAAATAAAAATTAAATTGTGAGTTCCGTTTGACACGTTTTTAATATTTACATTTAAATCTCAATTTGATGTGTCTTTGTTTATTTCATACGATATTTAATCATGAGTTTGGGTACCGGCCTAGCCTAGCCCACAAAATTACCAAACACGGATAACTATTTTTGCATACAAGCTAAGCCCAAGTCCTAAAAAAATCTGCTTTTTTAGGGTGGGGATTAGGCTTGGTTTAGTTCAGCTCGACCATATATCAGTTTTATATTTTTTTTTTCATTAATTATATAATTTAAAACATGTAAAAATGTAAAAAAAAAAAAATTAAAAGAATAAAATTTCGTGATAAATATCAAAATGTATAACGTATATTAACATATTAAATTTTTTTATAGTATATTTTTATATTTTTAATATAATATAATACAACAATTTATACAATAATATATTTTTTATTTAAATATTTTTAGCGGGCTAGCCCAACCTGCACAAAGCCCGCTTTAGTCTTGCATTTCACTTATATGGGCTTGGGTTGGGCTTAGACAAAGGCAAAAAGATTAAAAGTCCGGTAAGACACGGCCCAAATTCGACTTGAATCCAAAAATGAACAGGTCTACTTCTTATTAATTTTAAATTAACTAGTATTCTCAATTGGTACTCCAATCTGAAACTGATAAGGGTATTAACTACTATAAATCAAATTGAAGTTGGGGTGCAGATAACAAAAGCGGGTGAAATGGAGAGTACTGTTCAATTCACGTTTTCTATCCACCAAGGGCTTAATGTGTAAAAAAAATAAAAATTCAAGGCTCAATTTTGTAAAATAAAAGTACATGGACTTAATAGCAAAAATTCAAAGAATTCAAGAATTTAATGATACAGCTTTCTTGTGTATGAGTACAAGTAATAGTAGGAGTTTTAATAAATATAGGAAAAAAGGTACTGTGACGCGCCCGAACCCCACTCGGCATCCGGGCCGCTCCCAGGAGTCCGCTTTTAGGACCCGAGACCGGATGGAGGTTCATTAAAACTTGTGAAAGCTGTTCGCTTCGCAATGGACAGAGATTCACCCCCATTCTATTATTGGCAATCAACTTACGAGGGCGTCTGTTGGGCATCATAAGGTAGGTATCACGGAGTCGTCACCCAATAAAATATTGAAAAATAAATTCTAACCTTATGAGGCCAAAACAAAGAGAGTTCGGGACCTCACTTTTATTCATACATTTGGTTAACGTTATATGAATGAGTTTTTAGAGTCAATTATTTTATCTCTCTTCTCACACGATTCATGCAATAAATTTAAAACGCATTACAAGCACACAAAAAGGCAATAAATAAAACGATAAATATAATTGCAATTATCAAAAAATAAACATGAAATTCATAATAGTGACAGAATGAAAATACATACATAAATCGGGGCATTCATTTAGACGAGAACATTTGTTCCCAACTACTTGTTTTACAAAAAAGGTACGGAGTTTTCAAACCGACTTTATGTAAAAAGGACAAAGTGATCTTGTTTTAATGAAAACGTAAACCTTTTATTTTTGGGATGAAAATGCGGACATTGGTTCAGTTTTATTAACAAATTTTCAATTTTAGTAGAAAACATTTTGTGTGGTGGTTCTTTTTAAGCGCGGTCGAAAATCCATTATTATTATAGTCCTCAAGCAAATGAAAGAAAATAAAATAATAAATACATATTTCAAAATAATAAATAAATCCTAAACTATTCGCCCCGACCGTGCTTCGCCTAGCTCCATGGACCACATGCCCCTCGCGGTTGTGATCACGACAAAAAATAATATTGGTCAATAATAGATTAAATTAAACTAAATGATAAATAAATATTCAGATGAAATATATTGAGAAAAATAATCAATCTAATGCAGTAGAAATAAAATAAACTGACTCAATTAATGAACATGAAACACAAATGACATAATTATAATAATCACTGACAATAAAAATAACAATTATAGCAGTAATAATGATACAAAGTAATAACAGTGAAAACAACATTCATTCACACAATAATAATAATAATAATAATAATAATAATAATAATAATAGTAATAATAACACTAAAACGAATACTAATAATAACAATAAATAATAATAATAATAATAATAATAATAATAATAATAATATAATATTAACATAAGACAATAATAATAATAATAATAATAATAATAATAATAATAATAATAATAAAACAACTAGCAATATTAATGACAATAATTAACAATAATAGCAATAATGCAATATAATAATAATAATAATAATAATAATAATAATAATAATGATGATGATGATGATGATGATGATATAAAATAAATAAACATAAAATAATAATAATAAATAAATAAAATAATAATAATAACAATAATAATAAAAACACAAAATAATCATGATGATAACATAAACACAACAATAATAATAATGATAATAATAATAATAATAATAATAATATAGTAAAATGAACATGAACTAAATAATACTAACAATAATAATAACATAAAATAATACTAATAATAATAATAATAATAATGATGATGATAATAACAACAACAATAATAATAATTATAATATAAAATAAAATAAACATAAAATAATACTACTAATAATAAGAATAAGTAACAATAATAATATAACACAACAATAATAGTCACAATAATAATCATAACAATAACATTAACACAATAATAATAATAATAATGATAACAATAATAATAATAATGTAAAATAGTATTAATTAATAATAATAATAATAATAACAGTAATAATAATAATAATAATAATATAAAATAATAATAAAATTAAAATAAAAGAAAAATAAAAAATAAAAAAGAAATATAACCACTTACCGGTTTTTCTTCACCGGAGCCACCGGAGGACGACGGTGGTCGACACCGCCACTGCTGGAAGACAGATAGCCGCTCCCGGAGCTTGTCGCCGTCGGTCACGAGCCAGAAGGACGCAGGGGTTGGTCGAAAAATGCCTTGGAACGCCGCGGAGCAACCACCTTCGATCTCCCTACTGTCGGCGGGTGGGGGAGACCGGCTACCGTCGGGATGATCGTCTCGCCGCTGGGAGTCCATCGCCGCCGCGCGTGGCGCCGTCCGACGCCGGAGGTGGCGCCGGCCACCTCTTTCTTCTTCTCCCTTTTTTTTCCTTTCTTCCCTTCGGTTCCTGCGTTCTCCCTATTTGGTCCCCTCTGTTCTCTCTTCATTTGTTTCCCCTTTCTATTTTCTTTTGCCCTCCCTTTGGCTTTCTCTTCTCTTTTCTTATTTTATTTGCTCATCTCATCTCCTTAGCCGAACCCCCTAATTTTGCTCTATCTTTTTCTTTTTACACCCCAAATTTAGGCTTGTTTGGCCCCTAATTCCCTCATTGATTTTCTCCATAATTTTTGATTTTTTAATTTTATTTTAACTTACTTAAATTATCACCTATTTTACTTAATTAAACACTCTATATTTATTTTATTTTTCAACTTTAATTATCCTATAATATTAACTAATTAATTTAACCTAATCTTAATTTTTAATTTTACGCATATATATATATTTTTTTTATTTTTAAGTTTTTATATTTTTTTTCGGAGAAATTATCAAGTTTGCCTGGAGAGCCAAAATTGCCATTTTTTGGATAGATATTACCCTTGACTCAGGACCCGGTATCTACAATTGCCCCCAATTTTGGGGAAGCTAGTGCCTAGACGCCTAGGTGAGTAAAAATTCAGAGAAGAAGGAAAGAAGGGACGCGTACCTGAGGCAGTTGTCGTTCCGATCTGAATGAAGTTACTGGGGTAGTTACCATCTGCTTGTCGACGTGTTAACCCTCATCGTTTTAGCATCTAACTTGTGCGGTATCTAGCCTTTTATTCGGTGTCATACCTCCGTCGTTTTGGCATCTAACCTGTGCGGTGTCTAGCCTCAACCGTTTCGGTATTTAACCTATTGGTGCGGTGTCTAACCTCCCTCGTTGCAGCATCTAACCTATGCGGTGTCTAGGCTTAGCCGGGTTGGTATCTAACTTATCAGTGTGGTGTTTAACCTCCCTCGTTGCGGCATCTAACCTGTGCGATGTCTAGCCTTAACCGGGTCGGTATCTAACCTATTGATGTGGTGTCTAACCTCACTCGTTGCGGTATCTAACCTGTGCAGTGTCAAGTCTTAGCTGGGTCGGTATCTAACCAGTTGGTGCGGTGTCAAGTCTTAGCTGGGTCGGTATTTAACCAGTTGGTGCAGTGTCTAACCTCACTCATTGCGGCATCTAACCTATGCGGTGTCTAGCCTTTGTCGGGTCGGTATTTAACCTATCGCTGTGGTGTCTAACCTCCCTCGTTACGGCATCTAACCTATGCTGTGTCTAGCCTTAGCCGGTTCGGTATCTAACCTGTTGGTGCGGTGTCTAACCTCCCTCGTTGCAGCATCTAACCTGTGCGGTGTCTAACCTTAGCTGGGTTGGTATCTAACCTATCGGTGTGGTGTCTAACCTTCCTCATTGCGGCATCTAACCTGTGCGGTGTCTAACCTTAGCCAGGTTAGTATCTAACCTGCTGGTGCGGTTTCTAACCTCCCTCGTTGCGGCATCTAACCTGTGCGGTGTCTAGCTTTAGCCGGATCGGTATCTAACCTATCAGTGTGGTGTCTAACCTCCCTTGTTGCGGCATCTAACCTGTACGGTGTCTGGCCTTAGCTAGGTCGGTACCTAACCTATTGGTGCGGTATCTAACCTCGTTGCGGCTTCTAACTTGTGCGGTGTCTAGCCTTAGCCGGGTCGGTATCTAACCTATCGGTGTGGTGTCTAACCTTCCTCGTTGCGGCATCTAACCTGTCCGGTGTCTAGCCTTAGCCGGGTCGGTATCTAACCTGTTGGTACGGTGTCTAACCTCCCTCATTGCGGCATCTAACCTGTGCGGTGTCTAGCCTTAATCGGGTCGGTATCTAACCTGTTGGTGCAGTGTCTAACCTCCCTCGTTGCAGCATCTAACCTGTGCGGTATCTAACCTTAGCCGGGTCGTTATCTAACCTGTTGGTACGGTGTCTAACCCCCCCTCCCCCCGTTGCGGCATCTAACCTGTTCAGTGTCTAGCCTTAGTGTAACACCCCGCCATCCCCGTTGGAAGGATACCGGAGTGCCACGAGAGCAAACACATATAACGAATCCATATACACATGTATAAACAAAAAAACAAATGAGATGTAAAGAAACTTTTAATCATGTAATGGTAAATCCTTTTTACATATAACATATATCAATATCGTTTTACAAAAAGAGGCTCGTAAGCAAATACATATACAAAAATAATATTTGTTCCTTTACAAAAATTTACTTTGCTATACACAAGCCATATACAAAAATTACAGCGAAAGACTTCAAATAACTTCATTCAAAAAGACTCCTAGTGGCCGACCTGCAGATATCCGACTCTGAACCGAACTCGCCACCTGCACGGGAAAAGAGCCCGTGCTAAGCGATAACGCTTAGTGGGGAGGAACAAAACAAACGCACAATATGAAAATACAATATTTATAACAATACAATATTCTAAAGATTCAAAATCAAAGGCATCAAAATTACATGTAAACATATCTCCCAAAAACCCTTAGTTGACATGTATAAATATATATTCAATACTGGCAATTAAGTATACAATTCACAAATCTCATCATTCTAAGTATACAGATTCAAGGTGCATAATATAGAGTTATGCAGGAATTCATGTACATCATATACTTGTAATCATGTCAACAATGCATTTCAACATATGCAACACATTTAAACATATAGCCTGACTAGTCTGAAAATATTCTCTAGAAGTGGATGCGGTCAAATGGATACTGATAGGACACAGTATCCCAAGCATATAGAGACATGAGTGTCAAACATGTACTTTTCATATAGAGACCGAAGTCTCGCGTTAAATCCATATAGACCAAACATGGTCGAAACCAGGATCCAAACGGACCCACGTAAAACGTTTTATCATATAGCAGCTGCACACACACACTGACCTAAGTAAGCGCTTACTTATCCACTACTATGACTTGTTCAGGCTTAAAACTCAACTCAACAATTCAAACACCAATATCAATATTAAATACAACTAAATGCAAATACATATTTCACGTGTACATGTGTCTAGATCAAATTCAGAAACATTTAAATATATCCAGTATCAATTATTGGAGGCAGAAGTACAAATAATTCACATTCAAGTCAATTTATGTTCATGTAAAATATAAACTAGTAAATTATGTACATTAATTATTTAATCAAGTATACTACTAAATATTAAGCAATTATTAATTACAATTCAGATTTTAAACCCAAACTTTTGTCATGTAGTGCAAAAACCCTTGAAATCAGAAGTTAAACTTTATTTTTAAGAAACTAGGGCAGCAGGGGAAGGCTGGTCACGAGACACCCAGGCAGTGGTGTCTCGTGACGCTGATTTCTCGCGAGCGCCACACCAAAGAACAAGGCAGTCACGGCGTGACCATCAGTCACGTCTCGTGACGCCTAAGAGGAGAGGGAGAGGTCACGAGATCCTGTCTCGTGACATGCAGTGAAGAGGAAGGTCACGTGGCGTGACTCTCCGTCACGTCCCGTGACTTCCCAGGGAAGGGGATCACGGCGTGATGCCCCATCACGTCGCGTGACCTTCTTCAGGGAAGAGGGTCACGGCGTGATGCTCCATCACGTCTCGTGATCTTCTTCTCACACTCCTTCTTCTTCTCAAAACTAATCTTCAGAATTCCCAGAAAAACGTGAAAAAAAAACCAGAAGGTCCAGAAAACAGAGTACTCCCTAAATTCAAAACCCCATTTTTGTCTAAAACCATTTTCATACAAAAATCATGCTAACACATACCTTCAAGTCTCCATGACACATATACAACAATTTAATACAAATTAATCACATTTTCAAACAATCAGATAGTATTCACAGAGGGTCACCAACCCAGAATTTTTCCTTTTAACGCTCATATATATGAACTTCCATGTACCATGCAAAACAACAGAACATCAACACCACCAATCATACATATAAATTCTATTACTTATGCATTTGATAAAACAAACACACACATAAATGCATTAACAACATACATCAACCACGATCCGAAATTTAGAAAGGCAGACACTCCCAAACCTGTTACTGAAGTCCCAAAAACGTCCACTGTACTCTCAGTCCACAACCTTCTCTTTCCCTTTATCTTTTTTCTTCTCTTCAACAGATTACATGACCGACAAATAAAACCCAATATCAATCTAAAGAACAGCAACTAACAATCCTTAAAAAGAGAAGATGAAGAATCACATGAAACTGACAATTACTCACCTTCTGAACTTCAAAGCTTAAAACCCAACCTCAAGACATATGAACATGTACATGCAAACAGAAAGGACATAAACACAAGAGAAGAGGAGTGGTTTACGTGTGAGAGAGCAAGAGAGAAAAACTTCAGGTCTTTTGTTTCAGCCAACTAAAACTTTCTCAGACTTCTCCTTTCCCTCACCCACGTACACACACTTACTCTCCACTTGGCACACATGCACAGCTTCACAATCCACTTAATTCTCTTTTACTATTAAGTCCTTGACAAATTACTTTCTCCTCACTAAACTAAAACTCTGGAATTAATTACTTTTATTTCTTTGCAATTTAATCCTCTTTCCTCTTATAAAATACCAAATTACCCTTAATTATCCAATTTAAAATTGTTAAATCCAATTAGGCCACTTATGGGGTGTGACAACTCTCTCCCCCTTAAGAAAATTTCGTCCTCGAAATTTCCTTGCTTATCCAAACACATCTCAAATACCAAAACCGAAACGAAACAAAACTTAACATATAAACACTTACCCGAAGGTCCTGCAGCACCCGTCACATTTTTAGCAGTCATAGCATATGCCCGATGCCTAGTATGATCTTCTATAGCACCAGGTCGTTGCACCATCTCTGATGGTGCCCTCCAAGCTCTACTTGCATCCCGATTGCTTTGGATGACATTGGATCTTTTACTCTCTTGCTGATTCTGGTCCGCTTGTCGATCAGGGCAAAATGCAAACCGATGTTCCATACTTCCACACTTGAAACATGCCCCGGTAATCTTACGACACGTACCCCAATGGTACCTATGACAATGCTCACACTCCGGTGCTCGGTTTCCCTTGCTAGCATGCGGTGCCACACTACCTACTTCTGAAGGTACCTGAACAGACCCTCTATTTCCTTGCTCAACTGGAGCACCCTTAGACTTCTTAGTACTCACAATTCCCCCTTCTGGTGCTCTCCTCTTCTGTGCCATCTTCTGTTTAATCTCCTCAGATTCCTCTAACTTCATTGCTGCAGCCACAAGCTGATAATATCCCACTGGTTGTAAGACTACCATTGCAGACAAAGGACCTCGGAACACCTCACGAAGTCCCTCAAGAAAGTGTCTACATCTGAACTCACCAGTCAACAACTGCTCGGGCACATACTTACTCAGCCTATTGAACTCCTTGTCATACTCACTCACTGTCATACCTCGCTGCTTCAAACTGATGAACTCTCTCCACTTCGCTTCTTGGTAAGCCTTCGTTATGTACTTTTGCTCAAATTCTTGCTTGAAATATTCCCATGTCAACTCAGCTGGCCTCTGAGGATTCCTCATCACAAGCTCCCACTAATCATATGCTGATCCCTGAAGCAACGAGATAGCACATGAAGCTCTCTGATCTGCGGGACATCTAATCTCTTGCAGAATTCTACCTACTCTCTTGAGCCAAAACTCAGCCACATCCGATTCATCTAAGGCAGTCCCATGGAAATCCTCTGCTCCTCTTTTTCTTAACAGTTCAATTGGAGCCTTAGGAGCAGTCAACCTATCAACCACTTGCAACAAACCTTGCACTAATGCTGGATCAAAACCAACTCCTCTATTTGCACCCACAGCTGGTGCAGGTTCCTGTGCAGGCCTATCCTGTCTCACTGGATCACCTCCTCTGATCGGACTATCTCTACGACCCATATAGACACTGTCCATCGTGTCGTCCATATACTCACTTGGATCCGACTCCATATAAACACTACAAAACACAAGACATCTGCATTAGGCCACTATACAAAACTGACTCTCATGCATAGACTCGACTCTATACTCAAACAATCACAACATAACCCAGAACCATCAAACCAGGGCTCTGATACCAAGCTGTAACACCCCGCCATCCCCGTTGGAAGGATACCGGAGTGCCACGAGAGCAAACACATATAACGAATCCATATACACATGTATAAACAAAAAAACAAATGAGATGTAAAGAAACTTTTAATCATGTAATGGTAAATCCTTTTTACATATAACATATATCAATATCGTTTTACAAAAAGAGGCTCGTAAGCAAATACATATACAAAAATAATATTTGTTTCTTTACAAAAATTTACTTTGCTATACATAAGCCATATACAAAAATTACAGCGGAAGACTTCAAATAACTTCATTCAAAAAGACTCCTAGTGGCCGACCTGCAGATATCCGACTCTGAACCGAACTCGCCACCTGCACGGGAAAAGAGCCCGTGCTAAGCGATAACGCTTAGTGGGGAGGAACAAAACAAAGGCACAATACGCAAATACAAATATTTATAACAATACAATATTCTAAAGATTCAAAATCAAAGGCATCAAAATTACATGTAAACATATCTCCCAAAAACCCTTAGTTGACATGTATAAATATATATTCAATACTGGCAATTAAGTATACAATTCACAAATCTCATCATTCTAAGTATACAGATTCAAGGTGCATAATATAGAGTTATGCAGGAATTCATGTACATCATATACTTGTAATCATGTCAACAATGCATTTCAACATATGCAACACATTTAAACATATAGCCTGACTAGTCTGAAAATATTCTCTAGAAGTGGATGCGGTCAAATGGATACTGATAGGACACAGTATCCCAAGCATATAGAGACATGAGTCTCAAACATGTACTTTTCATATAGAGACCGAAGTCTCGCGTTAAATCCATATAGACCAAACATGGTCGAAACCAGGATCCAAACGGACCCACGTAAAATGTTTTATCATATAGCAGCTGCACACACACACTGACCTAAGTAAGCGCTTACTTATCCACTACTATGACTTGTTCAGGCTTAAAACTCAACTCAACAATTCAAACACCAATATCAATATTAAATACAACTAAATGCAAATACATATTTCACGTGTACATGTGTCTAGATCAAATTCAGAAACATTTAAATATATCCAGTCTCAATTATTGGAGGCAGAAGTACAAATAATTCACATTCAAGTCAATTTATGTTCATGTAAAATATAAACTAGTAAATTATGTACATTAATTATTTAATCAAGTATACTACTCAATATTAAGCAATTATTAATTACAATTCAGATTTTAAACCCAAACTTTTGTCATGTAGTGCAAAAACCCTTGAAATCAGAAGTTAAACTTTATTTTTAAGAAACTAGGGCAGCAGGGGAAGGCTGGTCACGAGACACCCAGGCAGTGGTGTCTCGTGACGCTGATTTCTCGCGAGCGCCACACCAAAGAACAAGGCAGTCACGGCGTGACCATCAGTCACGTCTCGTGACGCCTGAGAGGAGAGGGAGAGGTCACGAGATCCTGTCTCGTGACATGCAGTGAAGAGGAAGGTCACGTGGCGTGACTCTCCGTCACGTCCCGTGACTTCCCAGGGAAGGGGATCACGGCGTGATGCCCCATCATGTCGCGTGACCTTCTTCAGGGAAGAGGGTCACGGCGTGATGCTCCATCACGTCTCGTGATCTTCTTCTCACACTCCTTCTTCTTCTCAAAACTAATCTTCAGAATTCCCAGAAAAACGTGAAAAAAAACCAGAAGGTCCAGAAAATAGAGTACTCCCTAAATTCAAAACCCCATTGTTGTCTAAAACCATTTTCATACAAAAATCATGCTAACACATACCTTCAAGTCTCCATGACACATATACAGCAATTTAATACAAATTAATCACATTCTCAAACAATCAGATAGTATTCACAGAGGGTCACCAACCCAGAATTTTTCCTTTTAACGCTCATATATATGAACTTCCATGTACCATGCAAAACAACAGAACATCAACACCACCAATCATACATATAAATTCTATTACTTATGCATTTGATAAAACAAACACACACATAAATGCATTAACAACATACAACAACCAGGATTCGAAATTTAGAAAGGCAGACACTCCCAAACCTGTTACTGAAGTCCCAAAAACGTCCACTGTACTCTCAGTCCACAACCTTCTCTTTCCCTTTATCTTTCTTCTTCTCTTCAACAGATTAATTGACCGACAAATAAAACCCAATATCAATCCAAAGAACAGCAACTAACAATCCTTAAAAAGAGAAGATGAAGAATCACATGAAACTGACAATTACTCACCTTCTGAACTTCAAAGCTTAAAACCCAACCTCAAGACATATGAACATGTACATGCAAACAGAAAGGACATAAACACAAGAGAAGAGGAGTGGTTTACGTGTGAGAGAGCAAGAGAGAAAAACTTCAGGTCTTTTGTTTCAGCCAACTAAAACTTTCTCAGACTTCTCCTTTCCCTCACCCACGTACACACACTCACTCTCCACTTGGCACACATGCACAGCTTCACAATCCACTTAATTCTCTTTTACTATTAAGTCCTTGACAAATTACTTTCTCCTCACTAAACTAAAACTCTGGAATTAATTACTTTTATTTCTTTGCAATTTAATCCTCTTTCCTCTTATAAAATACCAAATTACCCTTAATTGTCCAATTTAAAATTGTTAAATCCAATTAGGCCACTTATGGGGTGTGACACTTAGCCAGGTCGGTATTTAACCTATTTCAAATTTGAAGTGGTGCCTTCTGAGAGCCCCTTGGTTGATTGCCCTCCCCCCTGAGAGGTCCTTGGTTGGTTGCCCCCTGAGAGGTCTTTGGTTGACTGCCCCCTGAGAGGTCTTTGGTTGGTTGCCCCTTGAGAGGTCTTTGGTTTAACTGCCCCCTGAGAGGTCTTTAGTTAATTGTCTGGATTGACGCCTCTAAGAGGACTTTGGAGAATTTGCCTCTTAAGAGGACTTTGAAGGTTTGTCTCTTAGGAGGACTTTGAACGGTTTGCCTTTTGAGAGGACTTTGAAGGGTTTGCTTCTTGAGAGGACTTTGAAGGGTTTTCCTCTTAAGAGGACTTTGAGATTTTGCCTCCTCAGAGGACTCAGAGAATGCCCCTTAAGAGGACTTAGAGATTGCCTCTTTAGAGGACTTCAAAAAATGTCAACATGTGAAGTCACGGTTGGGACTTATGTACACCATTTAGTAGGTGCAGGGCACCATGGAATGCATGTGAAAAGCTATGCATGTATGAAATGACATGCGAAGTTATGCATGTGTGAAATTTAAGCACAGAATTGTTCATGTGAAATATTAAATATATGCAAAAGATTATACCTATGGGATGCTTAGAGTGCGACATGCGACAACTATAAGGAGTTGTGTATGTGAAGTGTGTACTGTGCGTACTATGCATGGACTACGAACATGAAATGCATGCAGAGAATTATGCATATGACATATATGCCACAGTCACGTGCATGGCTTGTATACATGTAAAAGATTATGGAATGTGCACAAAGAATCGTATTCTGTAAAATGTTTGCAAATGATCATGAATGAGAAATATATGCCAAGGATCAGGCATGAGAAATATATGCAAGGGGATTATGAATGCGAAATATATGCAAATGATCATGCATGTGAGTCGTTCACCGGCATAGATGTAAAGAATCATATGCGATGATAGGTGGAAAGTCATGAAGGCTATGTAAAGAATCGAGTGTGTGTGATGTGTGCATGGATAACTATGCATATGAAATACATGTAGAAAAAATTATATATATGTGTGTACAGAATGCATGCAAAAAATGTGCATGTGAGACACATGCGAAGGATATGCCTACAAAATGCGTGAAAATAAGTGATTATAAAAAATGAAATTTAGAGAGCTATGTACGCCAAAGTATCTGTGAAATATGCTCGCTAAAGATCTTATGACAAAAGACATACACCAAGAGTTATACATGTGAAACTATTTATAAGAATGTTTGCTACAGTCATATGTAAAAATATTTATTGAAAGCGTATGTACAAAGAATATTGCTGGGTGTATACACAAAGTATCACTTTCATGAGTAGCAATAAGTACCCCAAGATTGTAAAATGAGTGCAACCTATTAGGTACCCCAAACTCGAGTTTCTATCTTCCCTTGAACGCACTGAATGAACCACATTTTCAATCGATTCAATTTTAGCAAAAGAATTCAGGAGTCATTCCCAATGAAGGGCAAGAAGATAAACATGTAGATATCAAAGTTTACTAAACCAACACGTAAATACAAGGCATACCATGCAATCTCTGTGTGTGTGTGCCAAAGGCCAAAACAGAATTTTTCACCATTTGAAAGCAAATCCTAGATACAACGTTGGGGATGAGACTCAACTCGAATGCATAAATGCACTCATGGCTTCCCGCTTGAAGCTCAAGAAACACCATATGCCTCTTCCTACGTAACAAACCTTATTAGAAGGCCATCTCTGCTAATTAGATAAGTACGAACCAAGAATCAATAGGTCTTACTTAGGTTGTAACATTTGGCTTAGGTAGATGGTTACCAAGAAAGGATCAAGTTTCTAGAGAAAATGGCCGCAGCGTTCACTCGACGGATGAAATGACCATTCTCAGCCCAATTGCGTGCTATCTAGGTATTCTCGAATTTGGACTTGGTAATACTTTAGCTCATCAAGCTCAGCATAACAATTAAGTTAAAAAGACAGCTACTGAAACTCATTAAGGGCTACTATCCTGAGCTCTACTTTTTCTTTTTTTTTTGCTTCTCTCTTTTTTTTTCTCGCAAGCTTACGTCTTTAATTACACAAAGACAATGATTAAACCCCTTTTCTGAAGTGTAAACCCATCCTTATCAAGGTGATTTTTAATAGCCCAAAAAAATTGTCAGTTATTGAAACTCTCTTTCCGAAGTGTAAACCCATTCTTATTAGGGTGATTTTTTTATAGTCCAAAGAAATGCCGTAATGTACATCCATCCTTACTAGAGCGTCAATTCTTCTAAGGGGAAGCCAAGATCATTTTAGGCGAAGGGTAGTTTTAACATGTGTAATAATAAAATCGGTACGCATTTATCATACCAAAATAAAGGCTCAACGGGCTAGCAAGCGATTGCACGTTTAGAGAGCTATACAAAGAAATGGTTACCTAAATCATTTTCTAGGTTCAGTCTTATCCAGGGATCGCTTTGACGTGTAATCAGAAAGGTTCAAGTGCTCTTAGTAAGTTTTCGTCCAATCCTCTAATTGTAACTAGTTTTTTCTCAGTTTGTTTCCAAAATGGGCCAAAAGTGCAATGAACTTAGAAATTACATGGTATAGTCAAATGTTTTCATGTGATCCAGCTCTTAGAGACCAAACATATTTACCCTTTGCTTAATTCAAAATGGAATGAAACGCAGATTTCTAGAGCTGACATCAAAGCCATTCATGGTTGAGAACTACTTAGGCAGAGTCGAACTTTGAATTAAGGGTACTTTAATAAGGTGCAATCATGTCAACGTTTTAGGGAACAACTTAACACAAAAAAATTGTATTCTATCAAAATTTATATACACAAGAATCATATAGGCATACAAAGAATTGTTTGTAAAATATGTGCAAACTATGTGCTAAGAATTATATACAGGGAAAGATGCATGCAATAGTATCATACATATTAGTAATGCATGTAAGGAACTATACGTGCGAAACATGTGTAAAAACATATTGTGTAGGAATGCGTACATGAAATATGTGCAAGGACGTGTGCGCGCAAAACACCTATAAAAAATTATAAGTGGGTGTGTAAACACTGCATGACAAATGATGTGCATGCATAGATTTGTAGTGTTCATGCAAACAACATATAATGAAGGTATAGGTGCAAAATATGGCACAATATGAGAACGAATGTTCATGATACATGGTGCATGTGCACATGGCATGATTTAGACATGATAGGGATACATGTGTGATGTAAGATGAAGATGATCTGGCATGATAATGTGTACTAATGAGTCGTGAGGAATGGCAAAACTCTCATAGATAAAAGTGCAAAATATATACAAATAATGCACATGACATGGGACACAGTATAAGAATGATTGTGTATAGTGAGCGGCATATGTGTGCGATACAAGACATGGGATGGAAGTGGTTGCAAGAAACGAATGACATTTACAAAGTATGTGTATTTACATGGCATGCATATATAAGACATGCACTGGTATATACAATGACTAACATACATGATGTAGGATTCATATGTGCATGACATAACTCATGTATGAAAATGCATGTGCATGATATGGTCTACAATGTGAAAGATGCAATGTGTCTGCCGTGCATGATGTGTATAATGCCCGGCCTAATGATGTATGCTAATATGTGTATATTATGACATGCAACGGTATGTACATGCTCTAGCACACAATGCTTATGTGCATATGCAATATGAGCACACTAAGACATATGTACATAATTAATTGATTTGATTTTTTTTTCTTTTATGTATGTCCATGTGTACTTTCCATGCTATATGCTTGATGTAATGATTATGGTACATGACAAATATTATGGATGTCATGATGAATGTTAATATGTATGTGTTGCGATAAGCATCGCTATGTACATGCATGACAAATACACGTTATATTTATACTTACAAATTATGATACAAGCAATTTTACATACAAAGTGCACAGGCTCTATAATTATACATGAGACAAAATGCATATGCTTTATTTACTATTATTGTTCATGAAAAATGCGCGAGCATGAATACACATGTACAAGAAAAAAAACTCCTCCCAACCGTATTTCTCTCACACAGGAGGTCGTCCGGTCTCTTTCCTAGGTGGGTTTGACCCATGGGTCAATGGAAAACCCAATGGGCGTATACAGTGTGCTGCAAAAAACAACAGCACAAACTCTCATTACTAAAAAGCACATGCAAATGAATTTTTAGCCACCGTGTATTTAAACAATCCGAATAAACCGAGACGCGCCCCTTAGGGCATGAAAACCTTTAATGAGCGGACATCTAAATTTATTTGGATTTGTTCAATACACAAAACCCACTTCACAAGCAACGTATTATGGCGCATGCCCCCTAGGAGAAGTATCTATTTCCATTACATGAGTTTTGGTCAAAGATGATGATATTTTAGGGTTACCCAAGCATGATCCCTGCCAACGGATCTAGCTCGTCATGAGCATAGCAACCGGTCGGATCATCATTTAATATACCGTAATGGTACGAGACTTGGACTGGTGATTATCCTTAACACTTCCCTACATTGAGTGAATGTAGAGTCACGCTTTGGGATTGCACCAGGGTTAAAAGAGGGACACACCTAGCATAATTCTAAGGCTCTAGTAAAATGCAATGCAATTTTTCTAAAAGAGATAAAATTTCTTGATCCTAAATCCATTTACATTAGATTAACCAAAAATACTTTCGGAGCAAAAACTCATGATGTCCCTAGTGAAGTCGCCACTGTGATGCGCCCGAACCCCTCTCAGGATCCGGGTCACTCCCGGGAGTCCGCTTTTAGGACCCGAAACCGGATGGAGGTTCATTAAAGCTCGTGAAAACTGATCGCTTCGCAATGGACAGAGATTCACCCCCATTCCATTGTTGGCAATCAACTTACGAGGGTGTCTGTTGGGTATCATAAGGTAGGTATCACGGAGTCATCACCCAATAAAATATTGGAAAATAAATTTTAACCTTATAAGGCCAAAACCAGAGAGAGTTCGGGACCTCACGCTTATTCATACATTTGGTTAACGTTATGCGAATGAGTTTTTAGAGTCAATTATTTTATCTCTTTTCTCACACGATTCATGCAATAAATTTAAAACGCATTACAAGCACACAAAAAGGCAATAAATAAAATGATAAACATAATTGCAATTATCAAAAAATAAACATGAAATTCATAATAGTGACAGAATGAAAATACATACATAAATCGGGGCATTCATTTAGGCGAGAACATTATTTCCCAACTACTTGTTTTACGAAAAAGGTACAAAGTTCTCAAACCGACTTTGTGTAAAAAGGACAAAGTGATCTTGTTTTAATGAAAATGTAAACCTTTTATTTTTGGGATGAAAACGAGGACATTGGTCCAGTTTTATTAAGAAATTTTCAATTTTAGTAGAAAACATTTTGTGTGGTGGTTCTTTTTAAGCGCGGTGGAAAATCCTCTATTATTATAGTTTTTAAGCAAATGAAAGAAAATAAAATAATAAATACATATTTTAAAATAATAAATAAATCCTAAACTATTCGCCTCGACCGTGTTTCGCCTAACTCCATGGACGAGGCACATGCTCCTCGCGGTTGCGATCACGACAGAAAATAATATTGGTCAATAATATATTAAATTAAACTAAATGATAAATATATATTCGGATGAAATATATTGAGAAAAATAATTAATCTAATGCAATATAAATAAAATAAACTGACTGAATTAATGAATATGAAACACAAATGACATAATTATAATAATCACTGACAATAAAAATAATAATTATAGCAGTAATAATGATACCAAGTAATAACAATGAAAACAACATTCATTCACACAATAACAACAACAACAACAACAACAATAATAATAATAATAATAATAATAATAATAATAATAATAACACTAAAACGAATACTAATAATAATAATAACAATAATATTAATATAATATTAACATAGGACAATAATAATAATAATAATAATAATAATAATAATAATAATAATAACAATAATAATAATAATAATAACAACAACAACAACAACAACAAAACAACTAGCAATATTAATGACAATAATTAACAATAATAGCAATAATGCAATATAATAATAATAATAATAATAATAATAATAATAATAATGATGATGATGATGATGATATAAAATAAATAAACATAAAATAATAATAATAAATAAATAAAATAATAATGACAATAATAATAATAGTAACAATAATAATAAAAACACAAAATAATCATGATGATAACATAAACACAACAACAATAATAATAATGATAATAATAATAATAATAATAATAATATTAATAATAATATAGTAAAATGAACGTGAACTAAATAATACTAACAATAATAATAACATAAAATAATAATAATAATAATAATAATAATAATAATAATAATAATAATAATATAAAATAAACATAAAATAATACTACTAATAATAACAATAAGTAACAATAATAATATAACACAACAATAATAGTCACAATAATAATCATAACAATAACATTAACACAATAATAATAATAATAATAATAATAATAATGTAAAATAGTATTAATTAATAATAATAATAATAATATAAAATAATAATAATAATAATAATAATAATAATAATAATAATAAAATTAAAATAAAATAAAAATAAAAAAGAAATATAACCAATTACCGGTTTTCTTCGCCGGAGCCGCCGGTGGTCGACACCGCCACTGCCGGAAGATAGACCGCCGCGCTCGGAGCTCGTCGCCGTCGGTCACGCGCCGGAAGGACGCCGGGGTTGGTCGAAAAATGCCTTGGAACGCCGCGGAGCAACAACCTCCGATCTCCTTGCTATCGGCGAGTGGGGGAGACCGGCTGCTGCCGGGATGATCATCTCGCTGCTGGGAGTCCATCGCCAGCCACCTCTTTCTTCTTCTCCCCTTTTTTCTTTTTCTTCCCTTCGGTTCCTGCGTTTTCCCTGTTTGGTCCCCTATGTTCTCTCTTCATTTGTTTCCCCTTTCTATTTTCTTTTGCCCTCCCTTTGGCTTTCTCTTCTCTTTTCTTATTTTATTTGCTCATCTCATCTCCTCAGCCGAACCCCCTAATTTTTCTCTATCTTTTTCTTTTTATACCCCAAATTTAGGTTTGTTTGGCCCCTAATTCCCTCATTGATTTTCTTCATAATTTTTGATTTTTTAATTTTATTTTAACTTACTTAAATTATCACCTATTTTACTTAATTAAACACTCTATATTTATTTTCTTTTTCAACTTTAATTATCTTATAATATTAACTAATTAATTTAACCTAATCTTAATTTTTAATTTTACACACACACACACACACACACACACACACACACATATATATGTATATTTAAGTTTTTATATTTTCTTCAGAGAAATTATCAAGTTTGCTTGGAGAGCCAAAATTGCCATTTTTTGGATATATATTACCCTTGACTCAGGACCCGGTATCTACAGGTACTAATTTGCCCTCCAACTTATTTGAAAAGATCTGATATGCTTTTATCATTTTTTTAGAGAAAAAATGCCATTCAACTTACAAAATTCGGACAAATTTACCCCTCTATTTAACTCCAGTTAACTGGGTGTTAACGGCCCTGACGGGACATTGACACGTGGCAAAATATATCACGACAGCACTACGTGTATTTTAATTCAAAATGGACAAAAGTACTAAAATGCCCCTGAAGTTATCTCTAGGGTACTAAAATGCCCCTATAGTTAATTTTGGAACAAAAATGCCCCTAATGTTAATAAAAAGATACTAAAATACTCCTGAATATTTATATTTTTTATATTTAATTTTATTATATTTTTTTCTTGCAAATATAAATATTTATTAACTAGTGATAATATACAAACTATCATTTTTCTTTTGGGCCGAAGTCAAGCTTGGTCCAAGACCCAACAAGGAGCATAGGCTGAGAGTCTTAGAAGCCTAATGCCTCTAAGGCTTGACACGTGAACACACGAACGTATGCGAAAGGCCAACGGGCTAGCCGATTGGATTGACATGGCACTTTCCCCAATAGTCCACTGACATATGCTACCGCTATTACTCCTGCCTTATCCCCGTCACATCGCCACCTGCTTACCTACTCTGACACCAGATATAAAATGACCTAATATTTATATGGACGGGAAGTCCAGTTGAGTGTTCTACTCCAGTGTCAGAGTAGGTAGGCAAGGGGCGATATGACGAGGATAAGGCAGAAGGAATGACGGTAGCATGTGTTAGTGGACTGTTGGGGGAAGTGCCCTGTCAGTCCGATCGGACAGCCCATTGGCCTCATCTCTTTGGTTCCTGCGTACGTCCGTGTGTTCACGCGCCAGGCCTTAAAGGCATTGGGTTTTTAAGACTCTCAGCCCATGCTCCTTGTTGGGTCTTGGGCCGAGCTTGACCTCGGCCCAAAAGAGAAATGAAAATTTGGGTACTATCACTAGTTAATAAATATTTATGTTTGTAAGAAAAAAATATGATAAAATTAAATATAAAAAATATAAATATTCAGGGGTATTTTAGTATCTTTTTATTAACATTAGGAGCATTTTTGTTCCAAAATTAACTATAGGGGCATTTTAGTACCCTTGAGACAACTTTATGGGCATTTTAGTACCTTTGTCCATTTTGGATTAAAATACACGTGGCGCTGATGTGACATATTTTATCACATGTCAATGTCACGTCAGCGCCGTTAACACCCAGTTAACTGGAGTCAAAAAATACTATTAAACAGTAGTAGCAACACAAGATAGCTTGTCATGAGCAGCAAAACAATGGTAGATTAGGGCATAAAATGAAACAAAAATTGAGAAATACAATATGCAAAGAGTAAATATAGTGAAATACAATATCTACTATACGCTACTTAATTATTATTTTCAGTTTCACTTTTTTATTTTTTTTCTTTTATATTTTGCTTCTTAAAACATAACAATTAGAAATTTTTCTTTTTTTTTTTTCAGTTAAATCTATTTTTTATATAAAAATTGGATGGAAATATTAATAAAATAGTGCAGTGCTAATATATATATATATATATATAAACTATAATTTATAAATGAATATCATAGAAAATAAAATTTAATTTAAAAAATGGAGTCACACGCTCAATTCAATTTTAAGTATTTTCAAGTGAATTATTTTGGGTTTCAAATTCAGGTTCGACTATAATTTTTAGGTCATTCAGATTTGTATCGCTATTTTCGATCGAATGTGGATCGAGTAAAAAATTGTCAAGCCTAAAAATATATTTTTAAAGCAATACATTTTAGTCAAATTTACATTTTAATATGTAAAAATGTATTTTATATGTTATTTTAATGTGCATGAATAAAAAAATAATAAGATTAATGTTTTTATTAGATAATTATAAGTAATAATAACAAAATTGTAACGGCCCGAAAGTCGAATTAGTCGTAAACAACATTTTTTGATGTCAATCAGTGGACTCAGGGTGAAATTTTCATCCGTGGGTAGCAAATATTTTATTTAATCATCAGAAAATACAGGTTATTACGAGTCCGTATGCAAAAATTTGAGGTCAAACAGGTCCGGAATGGCCAAAGTAGTGAAAAAAGGGGACATCTGTCCTCGATAGATGGCTGTCTGTGGGGTGACAGACAACCAAACCTTCTATTGAGGGACGGCCAGGCCATTTGTGACTTTCGATGGGCATCTGATGGCTCCTCTAGTTCGAATTGACCTAATTTTGACTAGTGTATTGACCGGACCATATCTTGAGATACGGATCTCAGAAAAGTATTTTGAAAATATGAGCGCGCTCGTAATAATGAGTAGAAACCATTGGTATAAAGAAATTAATATTTTAATGATAGTGAAAAGTCAGCTATCGAAAAGGGTAAATAATTACCGGATCGGGAAACGATATCCGATTGAGCTAAATTTTTAAGTACAATCTAATAAAAATATGTCGTAAATTATAGAATTGAATTTGAGTGAAATTAAACTTGGGAAGTGGGAAAATTAAATTGTGATTGGAAAAATGGGTTTTAAGTTTATCTGTTTATTGGACCAAGTGCAGAGTCAAACCTAATCTTCACCTACCACTATAAATAGCTAAATCTATGCAGAATTTTCTGGGAGCCTCTCACATTTTCTCTCTTCTTCCTTGTTCTTCTTGCTAGCCAAAGCATATTCATCATTTCTTCTTAATCTTTTTCATTTTGCCTCCATCAATCCTTCAATTTCAAGCCCCTCTACTAGAATTTAACCCTCTTTCTGCTAATTGGTAAGTGCTAAACCTCATTTGGGGAAGTATTAGTGAATAAATTCAAGGGTCCCAAGTGACGGGTGTAAAGTGAGGTAAGTGAAATTGATGGATTTAATTAATTTAATGGTTCAATTAAGTAGTTTAGGGTGTGTATAAGCTAATTATATTGTTAGATTTGATTTATGAAGCAAAATTTTGATGGGTTTTTCCTTGATGGAATTCAGCCATTGAGGGGAAAAAGAGAGAGAAGGTTGTTCAAAGAGGAAAGGGAAAAGAGAAGGAAGAATAGGAGGCTAAAACGAGTAAAAAAGGTTTGTGGTTACTAAATTCAATTGCTTCCCTTGAAATTTTATGATAATTAGATTATGTTTTTTAGTAAATTGTGTGAATTGGATGTGTTAAATTGTAATTAATTTGAGAATTGGGATTTAGGAAGTTAGAAATGAATTGTAAGAAACTTAAATTGAAATAAAAAAAATTGTAGGGTAAATTGCTTTGTTGGCCGAATGGTGTAGGCATGGAAATGATAGGTATATTTGAGGTTTAATGCTAGATATTGATAGATTCAAGTAAATTGAAGTGTAATTTAGTGAATTGATAAATAAAGGAATAAAAAGAAAATGATAGCATTAAGAGTATATTTGATCGAATGGGTTATGACATGTATTTCTAATATATGTTACTAATTTAAGGAAAATAATGGTGTAAAGTGATTACAGAAGACATTTGATGTCTATAATAATTTTGTGGAAATTATTGAAATTAATTGATTGAGATTTTATTAAAAAGGTATTATGATTGTAAATGAATAAGTGAGTATGTTCTGATTTAAAGTGAATTTAAGGTATGTTAAGTGTTAAATTGATTAAATAAGAAGACTGAAATTGAGTTAACGGAAGAATTTATATGATATGAATTTTTCTACCCTTAGTAGTATCTAATAGTTGATATAGTCCAGGATTTGATGGCTAGCTATAGGATAACTGTACTGCGATGGGGTCATGACGACTCCATTGTAGGCCAATGACGGACTACCATAGTGAAAAGTGATAAACTGCTCAGTGATATTATTGAGTGGTCCTTCGGGGTCACTCTATATTGTTGTGGACCATGGGATCCACGTCCCGTTTATCCGGTTCACAGATTTCTACTGGGGTGATACTAGGGACAATGTGATGAAAACTAAATTGGAATTAATTAATTGAAAAATGATAGGGAATTGTAAGAATAATTTAAGAATCTAAAAATGAATTGATATGTTCGTAAGAATTTATTTAGAAATAAGATTAGTTAATGATAGTATTGAAATTAAAGTATGAAATTGTAAGTCAAGTTAGCAATATGAATTAAATAGTAGATATGATAACGATGGTTATAAAGCAAATTGTTATGCATGTGTGCATGAATAAATAGTTAGTGGAAAGTTTTGAATTGATAACCACCACTGAGTATTTTTAATGCTCAGCACGTAGTTTAATTGACTGCGTGCAGGTACAACGGGTTTTTGCAAGGAGTAAGCATACCTCGAGATGTTGGAGTTGCAGAAGTATAGCTAGTGAAGAATCTTTTGTATGAATTTTGGGGATATGTATATGGATTAATGTAACTCTTTTGGATATTGTAAAAGCATGTATATGAACAAATGTTTATGGTTATATATAATTAGTAAAAATCATGATGGTCTTTGATTGTTGGATGGGACGTTACATTTGTGATTGGGGTGCCCGAGATAGGCTATGTATTGTTTGTGTTGCAGGGTGGTTTGTTAATATTATAGCCGTTATGCCGCTGATTTTCTCCTAGACGATCATTGACCTTTAACATTACTAAGTCATTAATGAATAACAAGATTTAATTAAGTAAGATAATTGAAAGGATATATTGTTTTTTTTTTTTTAAAATTACGCAAATATTTCCATAGTAGTCAAGCGCTCATAATGTGTGATAGGTATGAGGATAGTAAGGGTGTTACATTTTATTGGTATCAGATCGGGTTTAGGCAATTTTGAGATTTAAGTGGAATAAAAGAAAATTAATTGAATTCATATACATGCTAATTATTGGATGAAAAGTGTTATGAACTTGATGTATGCTTGCTCCTTTTGTTTTATAGTGAGCGATGGCCTCCGAAGAGGGACATCGTGGTGGTGAAGCTGAGAGTGCACCTTCCATCAGTGTTGAGTGGACTGGGTCACTATCAGTGTAAGCTACTCCACCAGTGGTGCCCTCTCCGCCGCCTCAGCCAGACTTTCTTAATGTGATGGCAGACTATATACAATATTGACTACAAACACAGCAGGGTCAGCTGCCGCAGCCTCTAGCTCTACCAAAAAGGAAGTCAATTTTGGAACAGTTGAAGAGACTGAGGATTGAGAATTTTTGTAGGCGTGACCCATTGACGCCAGTCCAGGCTAAGGAGTAGCTTTTTAAGGTTAAAAGAGCTTTTGAGGTTACCCAGAGTCCTTCTGAGGAGATGTTGTTGGGGACAGTGGCCTTACTGCAGGGTCCAGCCTTTTTGTGGTGGGACGCAGTTAGGAAGCATATTCCAGCTAATCAGCTGACTTGGGGTTTATTTCTAGTTCAGTTTGAGAAGAAATACATGGGGTCTGAGTATTAAGCCTCTATGCAAGATCGTTCTGGAGACTAGGGCAGTCTAATAAGACAGTGGCAGAGTATGAGCGCGAGCTTGAGCGCCTGAGTGCCTATCTAGATGAGGGGCAAATGTCTGAGGGGAGATTGTATCAGAAGTTTGAGAGAGGCTTGCTTAATAGAATCAGGCAGATTGTGGGTGCTCAGAGGCATCTAGACATCCGTTCTCTGATAGAGGCAGCCACAAAAGTAGAGTTGGTTCAGGCTGATGGAGTGGAGAGGTAGACTAGATTTTAGCAAAAGAGGAGACTGGGTCAGGCCAGTAGTGTTAGGAGATAGAGTAAGAAGCCAAAGGGAGCTCCTTTATTGTAAAGTTGTGCTTCTTCAGCACTAGATCGTACCTAGAGGAATCCAACCAGTAGTAATGCTCATGGGACTTCTGTTGGTAGTGCACCTAGAGGCCGGAGAAGAAAAACCGTTTAGACGTGTGATCATTGTAGCAGAAATCATCAGGGGGAATGTAGGTATTGGACCAGAGCCTGCTTTAGGTGTGGGTCTAGTGAACATTAGGTCAATGATTATCCTGAGGCTCAGGGGTTCTACGGTTAAATCACCAACACAGAGGCCAGGGCCAATGGCTATTAGAGGCAAAGGTAGGGAAGTGGCCCTTAGTCTAGCCACCTCCAGACCTCCTGCTCTGTCAGCTCAGGTCAGGGGCGAGCTAGAGGCCGCACTTATCCAGTCAGAGCCAGAGAGGATGAGGATGCGCCCGATGTGATCGTAGGTAAATTTACATTGTTATCTGCTTCAGTTTATGCTCTTATTGATCCAGGCTCTATGCATTCTTACATTAATTCTGACATTGCATATGGGAAAGGGTTGAGAGATTCCTGTCTAGATCAAGATATTGCAGTGAGTAACCCTTTGGGGCATAGTGTTATAGTGAATAAGGTGTATAAGAATTGCCCTATTAGTGCTCAGGATCATGTCTTTCTAGCCAACGTTATTGATCTTCCCTTCCGGGAATTTGATGTCATTATGGGGATGGATTGGTTATCGGCCCATCAAGCAACCATTGATTGTAAACGAAAAAGAGCATCTCTTAAAGTGTCAGATGATCAAAAGATTATGGTAGTGGGGAAAGAACATATTTTCTTTCTGATGTTATATCAGCCATGGCTACAAAAAGGCTTTTGAGGAAAGGATGCATTGCCTACCTGTGTTATGCCATGGAGTTTAAGAAGAAGGGTTCTAGATTAGAGGATATACCTACAGTATGCGAGTTCTCTGATGTTTTTCCAGAGCCCAATCGAGAAATTGAGTGTACCATTGATGTGGCTCCATGCACTGCACGCATTTCTATTGCTCCGTATCGAACGGCGCCCAAAAAATTGAAAGAATTGAAGATTCGGCTATAGGAGTTGCTAGATAAGGGCTTTATCCGACCGAGTGTATCTCTATGGGGAGCACCTGTTCTTTTTGTAAGAAAGAAGGATGGGTCACTTAGATTGTGCATTGATTATAAGTAATTGAATAAGGTGACGATCAAGAATAAGTACCCATTGCCTCGGATTGAAGATTTGTTTGATCAGCTTAAGGGAACTGGTGTGTTCTCGAAAATTGATTTGAGGTCAGGTTACCGTTAGTTGGGAATTAAATAGGTGGATGTACCTAAGCCCGCTTTTCGCACTAGGTATAGCCATTATGAATTTCTGGTCATGCCTTTTGGATTAACTAATGCACCTGCGGCATTCAGGGACTTGATGAACCTGGTCTTCCATCCTTTCTAGACCAATTTGTGGTAGTTTTCATAAATGATATCTTGGTATATTCCAAGACACCTGAGGAATATGATCGGCACTTGAGAATTATTTTTTAGACTCGAGAGAGAAGCGACTGTATGCTAAGTTCAGCAAATGTGACTTTTGGCTGAATGAGGTATCCTTCTTGGGCCATGTTATATCCGCAGAAGGTATTAAAGTGGATCCTACTAAGATTGAAGCAATTTTATATTGGCGAATGCCCAAGAATATCATAGAAATTAAAAGCTTTCTGGGTTTAGTAGGATATTATCGGAGATTTATGAAAGGGTTTCTCCACGATTGCAGCCCTATTGACTCGATTGTTGCAGAAGGATGTGAAGTTCGATTGGAATGCTAAGTACCAAGAAAGCTTTAAAAGATTGAAAAGTATGTTAACAGAAGCACCAGTGTTAACTCAGCCAGAGTCTGGTAAATATTTTATGATCTATGGTGATGCCTACAGGATTGGTTTGGGTTGCGTACTGATGCAGGAAGGCAAGGTGATTACATATGCCTCCCGGCAGCTTAAGACTCATGAGAAAAACTACCCCACACATGATATTGAGCTCGCAGCCATTGTGTTTGCTTTAAAGATCTGGAGACATTACTTATACGATGAGCAATGTTACATCTATACAGATCATAATAGTCTAAAGTATTTGCTGACCCAGAAGGAGCTTAATTTGAGACAGAAGCATTGGCTCGAACTTATAAAGGATTATGACTACTTCATTAACTACCACCCAAGGCAGGCAAATATAATGGTTGATGCATTAAGTAAGAAATTTATGACAGGTATTTAGACTACCTCAAGCATAAAATTTTCTTCAATGTATAGTATGTATATGAGTAATTGATGTTAATGTGTACAGCTTTGAGACCATTGAATGTTAAGCTAAGTATGGCATCGGATGGAGCAATTTTGGCCGAAATACAAGTGAGACTTGACTTCCTCAAGCAAGTGAAGGAGAGCCAAAAGCTTGATGATCGGTTATCCTCTGTGATTAGTCAGGTGAAAGATGGAAATGATGATGGGTACTCTTTGAGTTCAGACAGCAATCTCTATTATAAACAGAGATTGTATGTTCCAGATCAAGCTAAATTGAAGAATAAGATTCTGACGAAAGCTCATCATAGTAGTTATATTATGCATCCGGGCAGTACTAAGATGTATCAGGATTTAAAAGTTTCATATTGGTGGCCTGAAATGAAGCATGAGGTGTCAGAGTTCGTGAGCAAATGTTTGATCTGCCAACAGGTGAAAGCTGAATATTAGGTTCCATCTAGATTGCTTCAGCCTATTTTTATTCTGGAATGAAAGCTGAATGTCAGGACTACCACTCACAAGAAGGAAACATGATTCCATTTGGGTGATCATTAACAAGCTTACCAAGTCTGCTCACTTCTTACCACTTCGGATGGATTATCGTTGAGTAGGTTGACATAGATCTATATTGGAGAGATAGCCAGATTGCATGGTGTGCCTTCTTCCATTATATCCGACAGGGATTTGAGATTCACCTCCAAGTTCTAGAAGACATTAGAAGAAGCTCTGGGCACACGACTTCATTTTAGCACTGCTTTTTACCCCTAGACGGATGGACAGTCAGAGCAGGTGATTCAAATACTTTAGGACATGTTAAGATGCTGCGGCCTTGAGTTTGAGGGTAACTGGGAAAAGTACTTACCGCTGGTAGAATTCACGTATAACAACAGCTACCAATCCAGTATCAAAATGGCTCCGTATGAAGCTTTATATGGAAGGAAATGTCGAACACCGTTGTGCTAGACTAAGTTGGGTGAGAAGAAGTTAGTAGGGTCAGATTTAATTCGAGAAACTAAAAAGAAGGTACAAGTGATCAAGAACAGACTGAAAGAAACCATGGATAGACAGAAGTCCTATGCGGTTCTAAAGAGGAAAGATATAGAGTTTCAAGTTAGGTATCAATTATTTTTTAAAGTTTCTCCATGGAGGAAAGTGCTGAGATTTGGCAAGAAGGGCAAGTTAAGTCCCCGATTCATAAGCCCGTATGAGATCTTACAGCTAGTGGGCCCCATAGCTTATCGATTGAAGCTACCACAAGAATTGGAAAAGATCCATGACGTTTTTGATGTATCCATGTTGCGGAGGTACAGATTAGATCCTAGTCATGTGATTCATCCAGTAAAGATTCAAATCCGGCTAGATTTGACTTATGATGAACGGCCAATGCAGATCATAACCAAAGAGATCAGGCGGCTCAGAAATAAATAGATCTCTCTAGTAAAAGTATTGTGGAATCACAATATTAAAGAGACGACTTGGGAGCCTGAAGCTGCTATGAGACAACGGTATCCTCAATTATTCAACTCAGGTAAATTTCGAGGATGAAATTTCTTTTAGTAAGGGAGAATTGCAGCGGCCCGAAAGTCGGGTTAGTCGTAAACAACATTTTCTGAGGTCAATCAGTGGACCCAGGGTGAAAATTTTATCTGTGGGTAGGAAATATTTTATTTAATTATCAGCAAATATTGGTTATGATGAGTCCGTAGGCGAAAATTTGAGGTCAAATGGAGGTTAAACGGGTCTGGAATTGCCAAAACAATGGAAAAAGGGGTTTTGGGGCGTTTGTCATCAACAGACAGCTGTCTGTGGGACGAGGGATGGCCAGGTCATCTGTGACTTTCGACGGGCGTCTGATAGCACCTCCAGTCCGAATTGACATAATTTTGACCTGTGTATTGATCGGGTCATATCTTGAGCTAAGGACCTCAGAAAAATATTCTAAAAATATGAACACACTTGTAATAATGAGTAGAATCCATTGGTATAAATAAATTAATATTTTAATGATAGTGAAAAGTCAGCTATCGGACAGGGTAAATAATTACCGGATTTGGAAATGATATCCGATTGAGCTGAAATTTTAAGTGTAAGCTTATAAAAATATGTCGTGAATTATAGAATTGAATTTGAGTGAAATTAAAGTTGGGAAGTGGGAAAATTAAATTGTGATTGCCAAAATGGGTTTTAAGTTTATCTGTTTGTTTGACCAAGTGGAGAATCAAACCTAACCTTCACCTACCACTATAAATAGTTAAATAGATGCAGAATTTTCTAGGAGCCTCTCACGTTTTCTCTCTTCTTCTTTGTTCTTCTGGTTGGCCGAAGCATATTCATCATTTCTTTTTTAATCGTTTTCATTTTTCCTCCATCAATCCTTCAATTTCAAGCTCCTCTACTAGAATTTAACCCTCTTTCTGCTAATTGGTGAGTGCTAAACCTCATTTGGGGAATAATTAGTGAAGAAATTAGGAAGAATAGGAGGCTAAAGCAAGTAAAAAAGGTTTATGGTTACTAAATTCAATTGTTTCCCTTGAAATATTTTTATTATTAGATTATATTTTAAGTAAATTGTGTGAATTGGATGTGGTAAATTGTAATTAGTTTGATAATTGGGCTTTAGTAAGTTAGAAATGAATTGTAAGAAACTTAAATTGAAATAAAAAAAAATTGTAGGGTAAATTGCTTAGCTGGCCGAATGGCGTGGGCATGGAAATGATAGGTATATTTGAGGTTTAATGCTAGATATTGATAGATTCAAGTAAATTGAAGTGTAATTTAGTGAATTAATAAATAAAGGAATAAAAAGAAAATGATAGCATTAAGAGTATATTTGACCGAATGGGTTATTATATGTATTTCTAATGTATGTTACTAATTTATGGAAAATAATGGTGTAAAGTGATTATAGAAGACATTTTATGTCTATAATAATTTTGTGGAAATTATTGAAATTAATTGAATGAGATTTTATTAAAAAGGTATTATGATTGTAAATGAATAAATGAGTATGTTATAATTTAAAGTGAATTTAAGGTATGTTAAGTGTTAAATTGATTAAATGAGAAGACTGGAATTGAGTTAACGGAAGAATTTATATGATATGAATTTTTCTGCCCTTAGTAGTTTTGGTAGTTGATCTAGTCCAGGATACGATGGCTATCCATAGGATAACTGTACTGCAATGGGGTCGTGATGACTCCATTGGGTAAGCCAATGACGGACTACCATAACGAAAAGTGATAAACTGTTCAGTGATATTGTTGAATGGTCCTTCAGGGTGACTCTATACTGTTATGGACCATGGGATCCACGTTCTGTTTATCCGGTATACAGATTTCTACCAGAGTGATATTAGGAGCAATGTGATGAAAACTAAATTTGAATTAATTAATTGAAAAATGATAGGGAATTATAAGAATAATTTAAGAATATGAAAATGAATTGATATGTTTGTAAGAATTTATTTAGAAATAAGATTAGTTAATGATAGTATTGAAATTAAAGTATGAAATTGTAAGTCAAGTTAGCAATATGAATTAAATAGTAGAAATGATAGTGATAGTTATAAAGCAAATTGTTATGCATGTGTGCATAAATAAATAGTTAGTGGAAAGTTTTGAATTGGTAACCACCACTGAGCATTTTTAATGCTTAGCACGTAGTTTTATTAACTGCATGCAGGTACAACGGGTTTTTGCGAGGAGTAGGCATACATCGAGATTTTGGAGTTGCAGAAGTATAGCTAGTGAAGAATCTTTTGTATGAATTTTGGGGATATGTATATGGATTAATGTAACTCTTTTGGATATTGTAATAGCATGTATTTGAACAAATGTTTATGGTTATATGTAATTAGTAAAAATCATAATGGTCTTGGATTGGTGGATGGGATGTTACGTTTGTGATTGGGGTGTCCGAGATGGGCTGTGTATTTTTTGTGTTACAGGGTGGTTTGTCAATATTATAGCCATTATGCCGCTGATTTTCTCCTAGATGATCATTGACCTTTAACATTACTAATTAATGAATAACAAGATTTAATTAAGTAAGATAATTGAAAGGATATATTGGTTTTAAAAAAAAAATTACCCAAATTTTTCCATGGTAGTCGAGCGCTCATAACGTGTGATAGGTATGAGGATAGTAAGGGTGTTACAAAAATTATATTTATTATTATTATTATTATTATTATTATTATTATTATTATTATTATTATTATTTATTTAATGAAATTAATTTTGTTATATATTAGATAATTATAAATTTATATACTGACTTCTTTTGAAAAATTCAATTTTATTTTTTACATAGTCAAAAAAGGTCAAAAAGACTAAGCTAGTATTCAATTCATATGAGTAATTTGGATTATAAATTTAAGAACTCATAATATCTATAAGTTTATAGTGACTCTTTTAGCAAATATTACGTAGAAGTTAATTTTTGTGAAAAAAAAGGTCAATCGAGTTAAAAACCATCCAATCTATATAGGTTGTGTTGAACCTACATTACAAAATAAACCCAAATTAGCGACGGTTTTCATATTTGATTGCGAAAATTCATTTTTCCAATCTTGCGGCAAGTTTAGCGACGGAATAGCGAAGGGAAAAAAACAGTCGCTAAAATTTGGTGGCAATTAATAGCGCCTTGTTTTGCGACTAAATTAGCGATAGTTTTTTCTGTTGCTAAAAAATATTCAATTTTTCTATTTCGGATAATAATTTTGCAACGGAATTATGGTCGCTAATTGTTAATTAAATTTAAGTATTGGTCACTAAATTTAGGTTGAAATTTTAGCGCCTTTTTTGCAACGGTTTTAGCGACGAATTTTATTTTGTTGCTAAAGGTGTAAAAAATCTACCCTAACCCAAAACTACGTTGTTTTGGCCTTACTAGTTTCTTTTTTCTTCTCTTCCCTTTCCTGGTTTTTGCCCCGATATCTCCCTCCCCTTCGGTTTCCAGCCGCCATCACCTGCTCTTCTTCTTCCCATCACCGTCACCGCCACTGCCTCTCCGTTTGCCGCTTCTACTAGCTTTTATCTGTGACTCGGAGACTACCTCAGCAGGTCCCATACCGATATCCGAGCTAGCGTCTTCTTTAACTATCTTAAAACTTGGTTCTCTTTTGGCTCTTTCTCCACAGTTCAGGGTATCGAGTCTTGTTGTTTCTCAATTTTTGGTACAACTCTCCCACTTCGAGTGATAGCCTGCACTTTCTACACCGTCTCTTCACCCTCAGAGCTCCACAAGTCTTCCGGCTCATCAACTTTCTCAGCCTCGCTCTCACTTGTTGAATCCCAACAATCTATCATGCCAAGTTGAGGCCTCTCTTCATTGGCCCTCTGCTCGGGATGAATAACGGCCACATAGTCATTGCCATAAAGGTCCCTCAGCACATACCATTCCGGTAGACTGGAGCCTATCATAAAGATGGGCGGGGGAACATCATTATACCTAGCTTTATTCTTCTTTTCTCTCTTTTCGGGGTCAGAGATATGTTTATATCAATCAGGTCCTTAACTCGATCCCTTAAAGTCCTACAGTAATCAGTGACATGGCCAGTGTGTTGGTGAAAGGCACAATATTGGTCCGCCCCTATGGTTCGGCTGGCCAGGATTCTTAGCCGGCCTAGCTGGCAGCGGCTGAGGTTTCCCTTCCTATATTAACCTCTCTAAAACCCAGGATAATAATCTTCTTAGATTTGAGTACTGTTTTTGGCTTGCATCAGTGGCTAAAACTTTTGCTATCTTACCAACTCGATCACTGCTGCTTTCAATGCCACTTAACTTATTTCCTCCTTGAAGCCCATAGTTTTTTTGAGTGAAACTGTTGCTGCTGGTCTTCTTTGCCAAGTACTCTCCTTTGGCTTCTATGGCTATATCTTTTAAGGACTCCCAATCCTTAAGCCCTTTTATCTTAAGCCCTTCCCTTAAGTACGGACTTGCATTCCTAATGAACAGCCTGATCTGATCTAACATATCGGGCTTCCTTTTCATCTCCATGACCCGATTTCTCCATCGAGTAAGGTAATCATGGAAGGACTCACCATGCCTCTATTATAAAAGCTCAAGGTCTTTCAGTGTTATCTCCATGTTAGTGCTACAGTCGTACTGCCTCAAAAACTCCCCCGTCAGTAGATCCCAATCTTCCCTAGACCTCCTATCTAACCCATGGTACCAATCGACTATCGGGCCCATCAGACTAAGGAAAAAATACTCCACTTTCTTTTTCTTTGTCAGCCCCGTGCCCTTCATAATTAGGGCATATTGCTTAATGTGCACAAAAGGGTCTGAAGTACCGTCAAATTTTTGCAAGTCTGGCATCTTAAACCTCTGGGGCAATAGCTCTTCATCACTCAACTCCATATCTTCAAGGCTGATCCCTTTCCTAGCTGATAGTAAACGTGTAATCGCTTCAATCTTTTCTTCCATCTTCTTTACCACATCATCCTCTACCTTGGGAACTTTATTTCTCATAGCCTGAGGTATTACTAATTCATCCTCCCCCACTATGAAGTCATCTTTTGGGTTAGGAATCCTCACTCTCTTTTGCTCAGCTGGTGCCGCTGCTTTGGCCTCCATGACTGGTTATTGTACAGTAGTGTTTGCTATAAGAGCCTCCCCCATAATATGCATTTTGACCTGCTCCACAGCGGGAGCTACAGGTGGCTGCCCAGCATTTGGTGCCATTTGAGCAGCAATGTTTCCCATCATAGCTAGTATCCTCCTCTCAAAACCCTCAAGTCTCTTGTCTAGGCCCTATACTGTCAAAACACCAATTTCTTATAGTAAATCTGCCATTATGGACCCTAAAAATTATAGCAAAGAAAGATCTGAACTTTCATCCCAATCTGATCCGATGTAAGCACTAACCCTGGCGACGAATTTCTAATGAGTTGATCGTCAGATCCCCTAAACCACCCGGATGACTCAATAATGGCTGTAAAAACTCGAAGGGTTAGGATGAAGCATGAATGAAGTGCAATGCATGGCCGTGAGTTGTGCAACATTTACAAACACATATGAGCAAGTAGACCCTTCTAACCTTTTAACTCCCGCACATGCGGTCAATTGGTTCCTTCCTAGGTGGGCTTAATTCATGGGTCAACAGGGGACCTGATGAATATGCATAGTGCATGGCAAAAATTCGGCAGCATAACGTCTCTCAAAATGTGCATACGTATGAGTTTCGGCCATTATGTATTCAAACACTTCAATCGAATTAAGGTGACCTCACTAAGGCATGAAAGCCTTTGATGGAAGTCCACTCAATTCATTTAATTTTGTTCAATACATGATGGCCCACATGACAAGCATTGTATTATGGTTCATCTCACCTAGGAGAAGTATTTATTGCCATTACATGATCTTTAGTCATGGTAATGTTACTTTAGGGCTACCTAAGCATGGTCCCTGCCAACGGGTCTAGCTCATCACGAGCATAACGACCGATTGGGTCTCAATTTGATATACTAAGAGGTACTAGGCTTGGGCTGGTGATTATCCTTAACACTTTCCCACATTGAGTGAACATAGGGTCGTGTTTCGGGAACGCACCGGGGTAGAATAAGGGTACAGACTAGCATAATTTTAAGGCTCTAGCATGATACGATGCAATTCTCAAAAAGAGATGGAAATTTAAGTTTGAAAAACTCAATTATACATTTTAACCAAGATACTTTCAGAGGAAAGGCACAAAGTTCCCCAATGGAGTCATCACTGTGACACGCGTCGAACCAGAAAAGCCCCCGAAGGCCCGCTTTTAGGGCTCAAAGGATTGGTTCGCGTCATTTGATCTTAGGTAACATGAGACATTTTGGAATCCCCACCTAATAGAATATTTGGGAAGTTCATCTAGCTTCATGAAACCTTTAGGAACCTTTGAGGTATTTTGGAGTCGCCACCTAATTTACAAGAAATTAGGAAAGGTCATCTAACCTTTATGGTCTAAACAAGAGAGTGGTTCGGAACTCCACTCTTATTTATTTCTTGATTAATTATAAATGAATTTTTAGATTATACAATTCCATCTCTCTTCTCACGCGATTAATGCAATTTATTTAAAGGCGCAATTTAATCATCGAGAAAAGCGGTAAATGACAGCTATAAAGAAAGCGATAAATAAAGCAATAAATGAAGCAATAAACATGCAAAATAACATCATTACAAGATAAGAATTGTGACAAATACAATCCCCCAAATGAAAAGAAAAGCTAAATAAAATTGTCCCAAAATTAATTAATTACAAGGGCCCACAAGATATATAACATAAATCTAAACAATTAAGCAAAATTGAACAAAAGAGCAGACATGCATAAATCGGGATATTTATTCGGTTTAGGAACATTAGTTCCTTCATGCTCACTTAAAGAGGGATCGAAGAGTTATTTTGGCTATTGGCATGAAAACCGGGATGAGTGATCCCATTTTTAAAAAGTTCAACTCTTCGTTTTAATTCATGACATTTTGCATTCCTTGGCTAAATTTTGAGGACATTAGTCCTAATTTATTAATAAAATCATAATTTAGTCCTAAAAATATTTTTATGATTTTTTAACTGACACGCGTGTGAAATAGAACTATTTGATTGGCAAATAAATACAATCACATAAACAAGGGGTAGGTAAGGTCTCAATCAAGTGATGTATCCTTTTACGCGTCGTGACCCCTTCATCGCGTTACGAAGGTGCTCACACAAAATAAGATCACATTTTAATCCCAAACAAGAAAAACAACAATAAGAAATGTTAGTAATAATTCTAAAATTAGCTATATAAACATGACGACAAGATAAATGCAAAAGATGCTTAATATACATGTCAAAAGTGAAATGGGATAAATTAGACGCGTGAGTTTAAAATGCAAATTATACACATGCAAAAAGATTTAATGAATCATGCAAAATTGACCATACAAATGACATAATAATAATAATGGTGATAATAACAACGTTGGTAAATATAAAAACAATAATAATGATAATAACAACAATAATAATAATAATAGTAATAATAATAATAATAATAAAGTTAACAACAACAACAACAACAACAACAACAACAATAATAATAATAATAATAATAATAATAATAATAATAATAATAATAATAATAATAATAATAATAATAATAATAATAATAATAATAAAGTTAATAATAATAATTTTAACACCCCAATTTCCACCCTAATAGTTTGAGCACATGGGTGTGTGTGTGTGTGTTTGTGTGAGTGTGTATCATTGCATGATTTATTAAGTTTTATGGGCATAATTGTAGGTTATTTATTTTATTATGTGGTTTGATTGGTCTTTGAGGAGAAAAGAAGGATTAGAAGGAAATTTGCCAAAGTTAATACATAAGTTTGACAAATGGAGGGTTGAGATTGAAAGAGAAGGAGTGGGGATAGGGATTGACTTAGTCAAGGGAAAGATAAAGAGAGAGAGAGAGAACAAGATGAGCAGATCCCGTTCTCCCTCTCCCTGCTGTTTCCCTTTTCTGTTCTAGCCCTTCTTCCTCTTCTATCTTGCTCATCATCTTCCCTTCCTTTAGTGGCTATAATTATGTGTTTGAATTGGAAGATTCCAGATTTTGGTAAGTAATCATCTTCTTCTTCCTCTTCTCCTTCTTATTTTTCGTTGGTTTAGAGTGGGTATGTGGCTGTGTGGATTTTTTTACCTAATGTATGTTATGGTTGTGTTTTGGCTCATAGTTGCCTCCTAAAGATCCTAAAGGGAAGGAAATTGTTGGAGGAAGTTCAACCCCTTGATCTCGGAGCTTAGGAGTTCAAGGTTTGGGAACTTGTTCGCAATTGCATAGTTTAAACTTATTATTGTTTTATTGTTTTAATTTTTGGAAATTGAGTGTGAAAGCGTTTATATGTATGTTTGATTGAAATAATTTCTATTAATTGATAGTAGATGAAGTTTAAGAATTGGTGTTGTCTAAATTTTTCATCTTGGGTATGATATTTGATTAGATTATTGAATTAAGTTGCTTGGTATGTTTATTATGAGTTTAACTTGTTTGAGCTGAGTTTTGATGGCAAGATTTGAGTGTGGCATGGTTTTTTGGGACTTTGGGTTTAAGAGTTGGGGTTATAAATTACAGAATTCTGGGTTTTCGTTGTGTTACACGGTGGTAAGGAAAGTCATACCCTCGTGTAATAGTATTTCTGCACATGAGTTTTGCTTGTCCTTGGAGTTACACGGCAGTAAGAGTTTGTCATACCGCCGTGTAAATGTATTCTTTTTTTAAAAAGTGGGTTCCGTGCATTTTTACACGGTAGTAATGATTTCTATACCGTCGTGTAAATGCATTCTATTTTCTAAGAAGTTTTGGCTCGGCAGACCACACGGCGATCAGGTTTTCCTTACCACCGTGTGGAATGTCTTACATAGTGGTAAGGTTTTGTCATACTGTCCTGTAAAAGCCCCCTATTTTGAAATTAAACTTTTGAATTTTCATCTTATTTATCTCTTTTGAACTTAGTATTGCTTATAGATTTTATTTATCGGAGTTTTGCTTGGCTTATGATATATAATTGTAGAGTTTTCCTTAAGCTATGTAAATTCTTATGTGATGAGTGTGAATTTAGTATTGATGCCGAGCCTACAAGAGTCAAGTAAGTGGATAGATAGGCATGCTTATAGAGTTCCGTATGCTGCAGCCTAGTGTTCTGGACCCTGATCAGGTCACCATTTGGGTTCTCGCGATCCTAAGTGTTTGGATCTTGTTTAAGATCCCTTGTGAGAATGTTTTTGTATGAAAATGAAAGATGTTGTTTTTGCTCGTACCTATGGGTACCCAGTGTTCACTCGTTATCCACTACTCTGAATTTGCAGGCATATAAGTTTGATTCTTTTGTGAATGCAACTTGCTTATGTTAAGACATGATGGTGATTAAATACTACATTGTACTTGTGCGTAAAGTATGATATAAGTGATATGTGTATATGTAACACCCCAATACCCCTCGGGAGGAATATCGGGATGTCACACATGCAAACAAATACACTCAAGCAAATAACTAAAGTGAAAGCTTATAAAATAGAACATAAGCAAAAGCATTCATGAATAACATATGTACTTGCATTACTGAACTTATAAAGTATACATATACAAAATCATTACATTTCCATATCAGAATTACATGCCTTTCAAAACATTTACAAAATGTATAGAGCAAAAGCGAGACTATACAAATATAACCCTAAACTAGTACAAAAAGAAGACTTCGACTCCTAGTGGCCAGCAGATGTGCGACTCCAAAATTGAACTAACCCTGCAAACCTACACGGAAACAAACATCCGTGCTAAGCAATAACGCTTAGTAGGGATGAACCAAACAAAGGACTACACAAGCAAGCATAACATTTATATAAACATCATATCAAGACGTAGTCGCAATATCAATACAAAAGTATAACATGTACAATATAATCCTTATCAAACCTAGCATGCTCAAAGCACTATAACATTCTTATTTACATATCACATAATTGAATCTTAATAATATCATGTCCACTTGACAAACATAACCGAGCCAAAAGCATTAATATGAAATGCTCAAAATAATCATTCAATCACTAACATAAGCTTAAACATAACAGATCCAAGCAGAAAGCAAAGAGCCTAAACTTTCATAAATCGTGGATACGGGTACTGAAGATACTGGTTGGACACAGTATCTGAACACACAGAAAACATAAGTCTCGAAATATACAAATACCCGAAGGTAACAAAAGAGACCAAAATCTCTAAGCAAAAGACCCATATGAGTCCACTGAGCAGCTGCACTAAACCCTTTATAAGCATGCTTATTTATCCACTAAATTGATACTTCAAGCTCGCTAACACTCTAATTACTATAACACATATTCACGTATCCAATCACAATCACATTTCACTCAATTCATGTACATGTTAAACAATCCAATATATATATATAATTCCTACTAGCAAATAATACCTATGATATATAATATGCATGTTCAAACATATTCATATAGTTCACCATACAAGTACACATACCATTATGATTCAATCATATATCATCAACATTGCATACCATATCACGTTCAATAATTAAAAAGCATGTATACATTTAATTCCTTTATCAAAGTACTATGCCATAGCCTCATTTACGTATAATTTCCATTGACAAACATTCATATACTCATCTCATAATGTTAAACATGAATTGGATAAGTTATAGGAACTTGTAGAGCAGTTCGGGTGCATTTCGGGAAGGATAAACACACAAAAATACTCAAACTAGAGGGGGGTAAAGGTGGGAAATGATTCATGCTAACCATGGGATCAAAATGTGAAGGAAAATCCATCATATTACTGGTTCTATCGCGCTTACGACCCCTGTAGTTCTCACAACAGTAGGCTCCTACAGGTGCCCAACGAGATTGCTTTTCACCTCAAATATGTACCGCCTAAACCAATATGTAAACCTCATTTTTAGGCAAAAAATCCTTCTTAATAATTTTTTTCTAGGATGTTAAGTTTCTAATGGGACAAATTATAGGTAATTTAGACATATAAAACATAAGATATGACCTAAACAAGCTATACTGTTCCAATGGACCCGCTAGAATAGAGACACTTATGTTATGTCCATTTTTGGGACACTTAGAGCAAGAATGCGATTATGGTCATTTATGGGACTTATATAGATATGGAAGTCATGGTTCTAATGGAATAATAATCACTTAATGTGGAGTTTCTAAACTCCACTTATCACCAAAACATCACATGAAGGTCTGATACAATCTAAGCAGAGTTTTCCCTCACAACTAACATGATTGCTATATTATACTCATGGCAATTCAATTAACAGTTCAACACACATCCATTTTACATTTCAATTATATCAAATATCAATTAACACATTAACATGCATCAATTGATACAACATCACAATTCACTACACATGCAAAAATCAAAGGGCACACGATCCCTACCTCTAGTAGAGCAGCCGAGACACCCCAAATTAGATCTTGTCCTTGCCCTTTTCATTTCTTCTAGCCTTAGCTTCTTACAATACCCAAATCAAAAATAAACACTTAATCCATTTACTCAACCAACAAACCACAAGAAGGGGGGGGGGGGGGGTAGAAATAGAAACACAAATCCAATACACTTACCTCTTAGTTCACATGGTAACTTCTTCAAACCAACCAATTATAACAATAACATAACTTGAAGAATCACAAATCAGAATGAAGAAAGGAAGAAGAGAGAAGAACCAATGAGAGAATAAGAGTGACTGTCTAACACCCCCGACGCCCCCATTGGAAGGATGCCGGGCCGCTACCACACACTCACTTAGAGACAAGCACACATATCAGTAGAAGCGTATCACAACAATACCAATTAAAGCAAAACTCATAATCCTAACATTTAAATCTTAACACGAAGCCAAAATAAATAATACAAAATATATATATATCTATCAGTCAGAATTACAAAGGATCCTTAATAAAAATTACATATGCCATAATACAAAAATAATACATATACAAAAAGAATTATAGGAGGAGACAAAAATAAATAACTCTACTGCTATGTGGCCGACCTGCAGATGCGAGACTCGAGCTAAAACAAAACCTGCCACTTACACGAGAAAAGAACCTGTGCTAAGCGATAATGCTTAGTGGGGAGGAACAAAGACAACAGAACACTATACAATAATCTTATACAATAACACATAAATATAAATATAGGCATAAACATACAGAAATCTCTAAGTAACAAATCAGAGATGTAAGAATCATAATCACTAAAAGAATGCTTAATTTAATAACAGCCCACGCAAAGCAAAATACACAAACTCGAATCACATAATATTCAAAAGACTTCACTATGAAAAAGCCAAAAACTTCAAATTATAGCCTGAATTTCACTAGTGGAGGATATGGGAACACTACACGAGAGATCGAAGCCTCAAATACTTTTTACACCCGAAGGGAGCAAAGGAGACCGAAGTCTCAAAACATTTTTCACTAAGACCTTAACGGAGGTCAACCATAACTACTTAACCCATAGCGGGGTCAACACGGCAGCTGCACTCACTAACCCTTCTTAAGCATGCTTAATTATCCACTACCTTGACACTTCAGGCTCTACACACACTTTCAAAATATGACACTATGCAAAAATCATTATTTCAAGTATACATATTATCAATCCATTGCATAATTATATAAATCATGCATAGACTTCATATATATCATGGCACATAACTTGTATAAGCATGTAAAGATTAAACAAATGCATATTCATAAGTGATTGAACTAAAAATAAATCATACAAGATCCATGCAAGAGTGAGACATGATGCAAAAGGGTTTTTAAGATGCATTTTAGGAAAAACACGGCTTTTAGGGTAGAATGCAAATCCCCCAAAATCAAATACCATTTTAAAGAACTGAATTTCAAAATAGAAGAGGGTTACACGGCGGTATGGGGATACCTTACCGCCGTGTAAGATACCCCACACGGTGGTATGGAGCGAGCCATACCGCCATGTAGAAGGATCAACTATTAAGGGAAACAGAGGCAGTTTACACAGCGGTATGCACTCTCCTTATCGTCGTGTAACCTGTTACACGGTAGTAAGGAACTCCCTTACCGCCGTGTAAAATGATGACAAGGAAAAACACCAAAACATAATAGGATTACATGGCGGTATGCCCTACCTTACTGCTGTGTAAATCGCCCAGAACCCAGATTTTTCAGAAAACACACTTGTTTACATGCAAACTTAACTCCCAACTCAAAACCACTTTAACCCATCATGCAAACTGTAACACCCCGAAATAGCCCTAGAAGAATTATAGAATTTTGGTTCAAGAAAGACTAGTGTTGTGTGTGTGAATTCTGTCGCGAGCGCGGCAAGCGTCGTGGACGCGACAGAACCACTCCGGTGTTAGGGTATGTAAATTGGAATTTTTTTTTAAGTTGTGGCTTGTAGGAGAGTGACACATGGCACTGTAGGGAAGTGACAAGTGGCAATATATTAATTTATGCTAAGAGAGATTAAGAATTAAGAGAGGAGATTAGGATTAATTAAAAAGGGAAAAGAAGATAACTATGTAATTAATTGGGGTAGATGGCATTTATTACCATGGTAATTGTTGGATTGACTTAGACTATCTGCTCTTTTCCTTCTTCTTTTCACGTTGGTTTCTTTCTTTTCCTTTGCCCTGCTCTTTCTTTCGTTTCTTCTTCCTTCTTTACACTGTTTTGAGTGATTCATTTGGGTTGGCTTTGAGAAGAGCTAGTAGAGCTTGAATAGGTTTCCTAAGAAGGTAAGTAATGCTCTTTAGTTAGTATTGGTCTTCTTCTTCTGTCTTATTTCTATTTTTGATTTAAAGTAAGAGAGAAGAGTAACTTTGTTATTTTGAATGGTTTGTGTATGGAAGCTGCGGACAAGAGGCCCAATAAAGGCAAAGAGAAGGTCGGAGCCGAGTAGAGAACGCGGTTCAACGTCCTAGAGGTAGGGATCGTGTGCGGTTTCATTATTTTGCATGTGATGTGACTTTGAATGTTTTGATAGAGACTTAAGTGTATCAGGAAAGGTATATGGAGCTTAAATGAGCTCAATTGTTTTCTAGTGGGTGAAATCATTCTAATTGCTTGTAGTGAATAAATGTTTGAATTTAATCTAAGTAATTTGAGTGTAAATCTAGTTATGAGTACGATTTATAGGGCAATTACATGTTAAAAGAGGGGTGGTTGCATGTGGAAATCAAAAGAGTGGCTTGGGTTTTGTTTGTGTTTAATTGTGTGGGTGAATTTTGCCGTTGGAATTGGGGAAAACGCTTCTGTCGCGAGGGTGACACTAGGCGCGAGGGAAGTGAGTAGGAAAATTGATTTTTTTCAGAGTTGTGAGGAGAGAGTCACGTCACGTGACGAGCAGTCACGCCGTGACCCTTCCCTCGGTGAGGCGTGAGATGGCATCACGCCATGTGATGTCCCTCTCTCTTTGTGAGGAGAGAGTCACGTCACGTGACGAGCAGTCACGCCGTGACCCTTCCCTCGGTGAGGCGTGAGATGGCATCACGCCACGTGATGTTCCTCTCTCGCTGTGAGGATCCGGTCACGAGGCGTGAGGGGTAGTCACGCCGTGATCTTCCTTCCAGGTGGGCGTGAAGAGAAGCAGATCGTCGCGAGCCGCAATCGCGAGAGCGCCTCGCGACGATCTTGTTTCCTTAGGCTACTGTCGCGAGCGCGACACAAGTCGCGATCGCGACAGTGAGTTTTTTTCCGCCTGTTTTGTCTTGTTTTGGCCTTTTATTCCTGTTGTGAATTGTTAAAGGTTTAAATGGATCTTGTATGATATCATTTAGTTTGTTTTTGGTTTTAAATTATCTTTTAAACCTCTTACATGATTAGTGGTAATTAAATGTATATGATTTGTAAAAAGTTATACATGAAATGAAAGGTATTTGAATTACAGTAAATGAATTGATATTAGTGTACAGTATATGAGTTGCTAGAGCCTGATTACCGTTATAGTGGATAGATAAGCATGCTTATAAAGGGCTAGAGCGCAGCTGCTAGAGTTGGCCTTAATTGTGCCCAGAGTTCGGAATACCTCGTGTATTCCATAGAGTTTTGAGTTAATTCTCCACATGTAAGATACTGTAAACAGTATCCAGAGTTACCCGTATCCACCGTAAAAGGAATTCAGGCTTATCGTTATTGCCAGTGTATAGTGAACATGAAATGATCAGATGTAGTGTTATAAGTAAATGTTAAAGTACATGAGAGTAATGCTATGTTTATATGAATTAGAATCCATGGTTTACATGATTGTGAAAACATATGTATGAGTTGTTTGAGCAGTGCATGTGACATGTATATTTTACTAATGACTTCGAAAGAAGTCCCTTGCATTATTTTCATCCCCACTAAGCGTTATCGCTTAGCACGGATGTTTGTTTCCGTGTAGGTTGACAGGTGCGGACCAGTGAAAGCGTTCATCTGCAAGTGAGGGCCACTAGGAGCTTTTTGATGTACCCTTTTTGTATAAGATAGAATTAGAGTTGGGATGTTTTGAGTAACATCATTATGTATATAGAGAGTTTAGTCTCAACATATAATCGTTAGATGTATTTGTATATGTAACGTAAATGAATATGTAATAACTATATAACTTTTGTATATGTATAGTTTATATGTATAATAAAAGTAATTTTGTTTGGGCCCAACCCATTTCTAATTGTTTATTATTACCGCTCCCGCTAATGCATGTACATGTATACGTAAGTGTCCGCGTAGCGCCCCAATATTCCTTACCGGGGGTATGGGGGTGTTACATTTAGTGGTATCAGAGCTCTAGGTTAATTGGTTCAGGACTATAAGATGATAGAGTATAGTACTAGTGTATATGTTTGAGTTGTCTAGAATGTGGCCTAATGCAGATGCTGGTTTTGTAGGGTCTAGATGGAGTCCGACCCGAGTGAGCACGTAGGAGAGACTACAGGCAGTGTGAATCCGGTTCGAGTGAATCCACATGTACAAGCACAAGATAGAGAAGAAAGAGCAAGAGTTGTTCAGGACAACCCGGAGTTGATGCATGGGTTGGTACAGATCCTAGATAGACTGACAGCTCCTAAAGCTCCAACAGATTTGATAAGAAAGAGAGGAGCTGACGAGTTCCATGGAACATCCCTGGATCAATCCGAGATAGCAGAATTCTGGTTAGAGAAAATAAAAAGAATTTTACAAGAGATCAGTTGCCCTCAGAACCAGAAAGTAGTTTGCGCTGTGTCATTGCTGCAGGGTGCAGCATATGACTGGTGGAAGTTGGTGTTGCAGCATCCTCAGAGACCCATGGAGTTAACCTGGGATTTCTTTGTTCAAGAGTTTAGGGACAAGTTTGTAACCAAAGCATATAGAGATGCTAGATGGAAAGAATTTGTGACTTTCAAGCAGAAGAATATGACTGTTGCAGAATATGATAAAGAGTTTACTCGTTTAAGTAAATATGTACCGGAAGGAATGTTAACTGACGATTTTCGATGTAGGCAATTTGAAGATGGATTAAGAGAGAGTATTCGGGGACCTTTGTCTGCTATGGTTGCTTTACAACCGGTGGGTTATTATCCATTGGTGTTGGCAGCGATGAAAATGGAGGAATCCGAATTGATAAAGCAAAAGAGAGAGCAGAAAAGAAGATTTCCAAAAGAAGATGAGAGTGTTGGTAAAGGAGATAGAGCAGTAAAAAGAGGAAGAGATGGGCAAGCATCGGTACAAGTACCAACTTCGGTTGGAAGTGTGAGACCGCCTACTAGTAGAGGGAATATGGCCCCAGAATGTGAACACTGTAACAGACGTCACTGGGGCGAATGTAGAAAGCTCACTGGAGCTTGCTTCAAATGCGGTAGTACAGAGCATTTCCTTGCTCAGTGCCCTAAGACAAGGGAGAATATGGCATCACAAGTACATAAAGAGAAAGGCACTGCTTCTGGGAATGTTAGAAGTGGAAGAGGACGAGGTAGAGCTGATAGACCGCCATCGGAAACGGTTGAGAGGCCATTCCCTACTGAGGATCAGCAACGTGTATTTGCCATGACGGCTGAAGATGTGGAGGCATTGATCGGAACTCCTAGTAAGTCCTCTTATTAGTTTATACAGTGTATAGTTTGAGTTAGTTGTTCGGTAGCGGGGGAAATTTCGAGGACGAAATTTCTTAAGGGGGAGAGATTTGTAACACCCCGAAATAGCCCTAGAAGAATTATAGAATTTTGGTTCAAGAAAGACTAGTGTTGTGTGTGTGAATTCTGTCGCGAGCGCGGCAAGCGTCGTGGACGCGACAGAACCACTCCGGTGTTAGGGTATGTAAATTGGAATTTTTTTTTAAGTTGTGGCTTGTAGGAGAGTGACACATGGCACTGTAGGGAAGTGACAAGTGGCAATATATTAATTTATGTTAAGAGAGATTAAGAATTAAGAGAGGAGATTAGGATTAATTAAAAAGGGAAAAGAAGATAACTATGTAATTAATTGGGGTAGATGGCATTTATTACCATGGTAATTGTTGGATTGACTTAGACTATCTGCTCTTTTCCTTCTTCTTTTCACGTTGGTTTCTTTCTTTTCCTTTGCCCTACTCTTTCTTTCGTTTCTTCTTCCTTCTTTACACTGTTTTGAGTGATTCATTTGGGTTGGCTTTGAGAAGAGCTAGTAGAGCTTGAATAGGTTTCCTAAGAAGGTAAGTAATGCTCTTTAGTTAGTATTGGTCTTCTTCTTCTGTCTTATTTCTGTTTTTGATTTAAAGTAAGAGAGAAGAGTAACTTTGTTATTTTGAATGGTTTGTGTATGGAAGCTGCGGACAAGAGGCCCAATAAAGGCAAAGAGAAGGTCGGAGCCGAGTAGAGAACGCGGTTCAACGTCCTAGAGGTAGGGATCGTGTGCGGTTTCATTATTTTGCATGTGATGTGACTTTGAATGTTTTGATAGAGACTTAAGTGTATCAGGAAAGGTATATGGAGCTTAAATGAGCTCAATTGTTTTCTAGTGGGTGAAATCATTCTAATTGCTTGTAGTGAATAAATGTTTGAATTTAATCTAAGTAATTTGAGTGTAAATCTAGTTATGAGTACGATTTATAGGGCAATTACATGTTAAAAGAGGGGTGGTTGCATGTGGAAATCAAAAGAGTGGCTTGGGTTTTGTTTGTGTTTAATTGTGTGGGTGAATTTTGCCGTTGGAATTGGGGAAAACGCTTCTGTCGCGAGGGCGACACTAGGCGCGAGGGAAGTGAGTAGGAAAATTGATTTTTTTCAGAGTTGTGAGGAGAGAGTCACGTCACGTGACGAGCAGTCACGCCGTGACCCTTCCCTCGGTGAGGCGTGAGATGGCATCACGCCATGTGATATCCCTCTCTCTTTGTGAGGAGAGAGTCATGTCACGTGACGAGCAGTCACGCCGTGACCCTTCCCTCGTGAGGCGTGAGATGGCATCACGCCACGTGATGTTCCTCTCTCGCTGTGAGGATCCGGTCACGAGGCGTGAGGGGTAGTCACGCCGTGATCTTCCTTCCAGGTGGGCGTGAAGAGAAGCAGATCGTCGCGAGCCGCAATCGCGAGAGCGCCTCGCGACGATCTTGTTTCCTTAGGCTACTGTCGCGAGCGCGACACAAGTCGCGATCGCGACAGTGAGTTTTTTTCCGCCTGTTTTGTCTTGTTTTGGCCTTTTATTCCTGTTGTGAATTGTTAAAGGTTTAAATGGATCTTGTATGATATCATTTAGTTTGTTTTTGGTTTTAAATTATCTTTTAAACCTCTTACATGATTAGTGGTAATTAAATGTATATGATTTGTAAAAAGTTATACATGAAATGAAAGGTATTTGAATTACAGTAAATGAATTGATATTAGTGTACAGTATATGAGTTGCTAGAGCCTGATTACCGTTATAGTGGATAGATAAGCATGCTTATAAAGGGCTAGAGCGCAGCTGCTAGAGTTGGCCTTAATTGTGCCCAGAGTTCGGAATACCTCGTGTATTCCATAGAGTTTTGAGTTAATTCTCCACATGTAAGATACTGTAAACAGTATCCAGAGTTACCCGTATCCACCGTAAAAGGAATTCAGGCTTATCGTTATTGCCAGTGTATAGTGAACATGAAATGATCAGATGTAGTGTTATAAGTAAATGTTAAAGTACATGAGAGTAATGCTATGTTTATATGAATTAGAATCCATGGTTTACATGATTGTGAAAACATATGTATGAGTTGTTTGAGCAGTGCATGTGACATGTATATTTTACTAATGACTTCGAAAGAAGTCCCTTGCATTATTTTCATCCCCACTAAGCGTTATTGCTTAGCACGGATGTTTGTTTCCGTGTAGGTTGACAGGTGCGGACCAGTGAAAGCGTTCATCTGCAAGTGAGGGCCACTAGGAGCTTTTTGATGTACCCTTTTTGTATAAGATAGAATTAGAGTTGGGATGTTTTGAGTAACATCATTATGTATATAGAGAGTTTAGTCTCAACATATAATCGTTAGATGTATTTGTATATGTAACGTAAATGAATATGTAATAACTATATAACTTTTGTATATGTATAGTTTATATGTATAATAAAAGTAATTTTGTTTGGGCCCAACCCATTTCTAATTGTTTATTATTACCGCTCCCGCTAATGCATGTACATGTATACGTAAGTGTCCGCGTAGCGCCCCAATATTCCTTACCGGGGGTATGGGGGTGTTACACAAACACTCTTCAAATTACTAAACACATTCAATCTAACATGCTCAAAATCATTTATAGACATAAATTTACACCATTAAACTCAACTCAATTTCATGTAAAATGCCAAGCTCAAATCACTTCAACATCACATACATACTATCACTATTACACTAGCATCTCACATCATCATCTATACTTAAACAAACACATGCTTATACTCAAACACAACACTCAAAAATTCTAGAAATAACAACTCAAATACATAAACGCAATCCAAATGAGAACAAGGTAACAGAATTCCTTTTAAGCACACATGAAAGACAAAGGTCCCAAACCTCAAAAGTGAAGCTTCAATCTTCCTTCAAAGTCCCACTTTCTCTTTCCCTTTGCTCTTTCTACGCTCCTCCGATTCTTGCCCAAAACCCAGCCAAAAACTCACTTAAATCAAACCATCCAAACACTTAAGCAATACCAGAAAATATAGAAGAGCAAGCGGATGAAGAAGAACCCAAAGCAACCAAATCACTTACCTCACAAAACCAGCTCCACTACTCAGCAAAAACCTACTCAAATCTTGAAGAACACCAAAAGAAAAGGCAAAAGAAAAGCAATGAAATTAGAAAGAGAGAGCAAGAAGGACGGGAGAGCAAGAAGGAGGGGAGGAGCTACCTTCCACAGGAAGCAAAAAACCACTCCCTCTCTCTCTTTCAATCCCATTAATTGCTCTCACCAACCTCAAGCCACATGCCTCAATCCTATTGGACCAAAAATCCAGTTAGACTTTCCTACACTTGGCACCATACACCACACACACACAAGATAGCCTCTTATAAACACTTTACATCCAATGTACCACACACCACATACACACTAGATAAATGCTTCACTTAACTTCTTTAATTTAATTATTGCAATTAAATCCTTAATATCCCAATTTCCTCATGCACAAATTACTAAAAATACCTTTAATTTTTCGACTTAGCTCACGAATTCCAACTAGGCCCTTTTTGGGTTGTTACAATCACTCCCCCTAAAAGAAATGTTGTCCTTGAAATTTCCCTGCTATCCGCAAATTCAACAACCCAAAAACAAACTGAACATAACAAAGGCTAAAAACACAACTTACCGGAAGGTCCTGTTCGGACAGCTGCATCCTCTCCAAGCATAGCATATACTCGCGGGCGTACATACACTTCTTTGGTTGGCATCTTTTGCACTGATTCCGTCGGTGCCTGAGAAAGTCTTCCACTACCTTTGCCACTTCAATTCCCTCTCGATCTTTGACCACTGACTCAACTCTCGGGTCGATCCTGAAGCTCTCGATGATCCGGACAGTTGGCTACCATATGATCTTTGCTTCCACATCTGAAGCAAGCTCCAGGGACTCTCCTACACTCGGCCCAGTGGCGTTTCTGACAGTGCTCGCATTCTGGAATCACACTTCCCCTGCCAGAGGGTGGCATTACACTCCCAACTTTTAAATGCACTAGAACCGAACCCTTTGTTCCTCGACCACTCGGAACACCCCTCGACTTCTTAGCACTTCCATGTCCACTATCCGGTGCCTTCCTCTTTTGCTCAATCTTCTACTTAATCAACTCCGATTCCTCTAACTTGATCGCTGTTGCAACTAACTGATAGTACCTGACCTATTGCATGACCGCCATGGCCAACAATGGTCCTCGAATCACTTCCCTCAACCCATCCTCGAAGTACCTACACTTAAACTCTTCTGTCAACAACGGTTCAGGCACATACTTACTCAAGCGGCTAAACTCCTTCTCATACTCACTTACTAACATACCCCGCTACTTCAAACTAATGAACTCTTTCCACTTGGCTTCTCGGTAGGCTTTTGTCAAATACTTCTGTTCAAATTCTTGCTTGAAGAAATCCCATGTCAACTCAGCCTGTCTTTGAGGATTCTGTAAGACAAGTTTCCACCAATCATACTCTGACCCTTGAAGTAGCAACACTGCATAAGATGCCCTCTGATTTGCGGGATAGTTAATCTCTTGGAAAATCTGATCCACTCTCTCAATCCAGAACTTGACCACATCCGATTGATCTAATGCAGTTCCATGAAAATCTTCGGCTCCTCTCTTTCTCAATAACTCAGTAGGAACCTTAGGAGCAGTCAACATCTCCACTAACTGAAATAAACTTTGCACCAAGGTCGGATTCTCAAATCCCACACCAGGCATACCATAACGTTCGTCACGCGGATGCTCCGAAGCAGACTCCTCAACTCTAACCACATTAACACTGCCCGTTGTCTCACAAATCTTCTCACTTGGATCAGACTCCATCTAAACACTACATAAGACAAGACACATCTGCATTAGGCCACGACACAAAATCGACTCACATGCAAAGACTCGACACTAAACAATCAAAGACAACCAGAACTGCCTAAACCAGCACTCTGATACCAAAACTTGTAACACCCCCGACACCCCCATTAGAAGGACGCTGGGGCGCTACCACACGTTCACTTAGAGACACGCACACAAATCAGCGAAAGTGTACCACAACAATACCAATTAAAGCAAAACTCATAATCTTAACATTTAAATCTTAACACTAAGCCAAAATAAATAATACCTAATATATATATATATATATATATATATATATATATATATATCATTCAGAATTACAAACGATCCTTAATAAAAATTACATATGCCATAATACAAAAATAATACATATACAAAAAGAATTATAAGAGGAGAAAAAAATAAATAACTCTACTCCTATGTGGCCGACCTGTAGATGCGAGACTCGAGCTAAAACAAAACCTACCACCTACACGGGAAAAGAACCCGTGCTAGGTGGTAACGCTTAGTGGGGAGGAACAAAGACAACAGAACACTATACAATAATCTCATATAATAACGCATAAATATAAATATAGGCATAAACATACAGAAATCTCTAAGTAACAAATCAGAGATGTAAGAATCATAATCACTAGAAGAATGCTTAATTTAATAACAACCCACGCAAAGCAAAATACACTAACTTGAATCACATAATATTCAAAATACTTCACTATGAAAAAGCCAAACACTTCAAATAATAGCTTAAATTTCACTGATAGAGGATACGGGAACACTACACGGGAGACCGAAGCCTCAAATACTTTTTATACCCGAAGGTAGCACGAGAGACGGAAGTCTCAAAACATTTTTCACTAAGAGCTTAACGGAGGTCAACCGTAACTACTTGACCCATAGCGGGGTCAACACGGCAGCTGCACTCACTAACCCTTCTTAAGCATTCTTAATTATCCACTACCTTGACACTTCAGGCTCTACACACACTTTCAAAATATGACACTATGCAAAAATCACTATTTCAAGTATACATATTATCAATCCATTGTATAATTATATAAATCATTCATAGACTTCATATATATCATGGCGCATAACTTGTATAAGCATGTAAAGATTAAACAAATGCATATTCACAAGTGATTGAACTAAAAAAAAATCATACAAGATCCATGCAAGAGTGAGACACGATGCAAAAGGGCTTTTAAGATGCATTTTAGGAAAAACATGGCTTTTAGGGTAGTATGCAAATCCCCCAAAATCAAATACCATTTTAAAGAACTAAATTTCAAAACAGGAGAGGGTTACACGGCGGTATGGGGATACCTTACCACCGTGTAAGATACCCCACACGGTGGTATGGAGCGAGCTATACCGCCGTGTAGAAGGATCAACTATTAAGGGAAATAGAGGCAGTTTACACGGCGGTATGCCCTCTCCTTACCGCCGTGAAACCTGTTACACGGCGGTAAGGAACTCCCTTACCGCCGTGTAAAAAGACGACAAGGAAAAGCACCAAAACAGAATAGGATTAGACAGCGGCATGCCCTACCTTACCGCCTTGTAAACCGCCTAGAACCCAGATTTTTCAGACAAACACACTTGTTTACATGCAAACTTAACTCCCAACTCAAAACCACTTTAACCCATCATGCAAACACTCTTCAAATTACTAAACAAATTCAATCTAACATGCTCAAAATCATTTATAGACATAAATTTACACCATTAAACTCAACTCAATTTCAAGCAAAATGCCAAGCTCAAATCACTTCAACATCACATACATACTATCACTATTACACTAGCATCTCACATCATCATCCATACTCAAACAAACACATACATATACTCAAACACAACACTCAAAAATTCTAGAAGTAACAACTCAAATACATAAACGCAATCCAAATGAGAACAAGGTAACAAAATTCATTTTAATCACACATTAAAGAAAAGGTCCTAAACCTCAAAAGTGAAGCTTCAATCTTCCTTTAAAGTCCCACTTTCTCTTTCCCTTTGCTCTTTCTACGCTCCTCCGATTCTTGCACAAAACCCAGCCAAAAACTCACTTAAATCAAACTATCTAAACACTTAAGATGAAGAAGAACCCAAAGCAACCCAATCGCTTACCTCACAAAACCAGCTCCACAACTCAGCAAAAACCTACTCAAATCTTAAAGAACACCAAGAGAAAAGGCAAAAGAAAAGTAATGAAATGCGAAAGAGAGAGCAAGAGAACGAGAGAGCAAGAAGGAGGGGAGGAGCTAGCTTCCACAGGAACCAAGAAACCACTCCCTCTCTCTCTTTCAATCCCATTAATTGCTCTCACCAAGCTCAAGCCACATGCCTTAATCCTATTGGACCAAAAATCCACTTAGACTTTCCTACACTTGGCACCATACACCACACACACACACAAGATAGCCTCTTATAAACACTTTACATCCAAGGTACCACACACCACATACACACTAGATAAATGCTTCACTTAACTTCTTTAATTTAATTATTGCAATAAATCCTTAATATCCTAATTTCCTCATGCAAAAATTACTAAAAATACCTTTAATTTTCCGACTTAGTTCACGAATTCCGACTAAGCCCTTTTTGGGTTTTTACAGAGTGAAGTAGAAATTTAATTGTTAGTGGAATGAGATAAATTTTCCCACTAACTTAATATTTATTGCATGTGGTTGCCTAGGTGGCAAGCTCACAGCAAGACACATGTCTAAAATCTGCCACATGTTCCACTCAATCAAAATTTCCCACTTACTCCTTATCTTAATTCCCAATTAGTCCTTCCACTCAACTTCTTTTCTAACATCTAATTTACCTCTTCAATTAGGTCCTTAAATACTCTTAATCTTATTCTCGATCCAATTCCTTGTACCCTTACTATACAATTACAACATAAATCCTACTAGGGTGTAATTCAGGTTGTTACAGTATAAGAATAATTGTGTATTTCTGTATGTACCATATGTATGTGTTTGCCTTGATGGCCACTGTGAGTGGTCGTCCATCTTTTATTTTTCCCACTAAGCATTATTGCTTAGCATGGGTGTTTAATCCGTGCAGGTGTGGAAGCTATGCGAGTCTTTTGAGGAGTGTGATCCGCAGCAGGCAGAGCAAACACTTTAGAGAGATTCTTTTTTTGTATCTTAACTCTTGAATTTTGGTTTTTGATGTAAAATTTTGGAATGTATTAGATTTTGTAAATGTTTTAAGTATCTATTTCTGTAATTATGTAAGGATAATGTACTCCTTTTGGAAATAATATTTTGATATATGAAATGAGATTTTCTGTTGTCCCATTATTGTGTTTTAAGTTTTAATTTATCATATTTTGAATGTTTTCTTCCATTCTAATTATGTTCATATGTATGTTTTGTGGGTAACACACTTATCTATACGGGCGCTCACCCTCCTTGTGGGAGAAAGTTCCACTACGTATAGGTATGGGGTGTTACAATAATAATAATAATAATAATAATAATAATAATAATAATAATGATAATAATAATAATAATAATAATAATAATAATAATAATAATAATGATCATAATGATGAGAATAAAAAAAAGTAATAATAGCGATAATAATAATATTAACAGTAAAAGCAAACAATATTAACAGTAATATTAAGGATGATAAATAATAATAATGATAATAGTAATGATAATAGTAAAGATAACATTAGCATATAAGGATAATAATACAGAATACTAATAAGGATAAATGACAATCATAATGATAATAATAAAGGTAAATGTAACATCAACAGTAATGGCAATAATATTAACAATAATAACAGCAAACAAAATGAAATGAGATGATGAAAATGGATCCAAAAATCTTTACCCTAAGATTTGATGATATAAAAGCAGGATGTTTGAATCCCACTACCTTGTCAAAGTTCAAAACAGATTTGAAGTATAAAAAACTAAAACGAAAACCAAAAGATTTTTGACTTTTGTTTGATAATAAACTCAACGTAAGGGAATTGATTTCCCTATCTCAAGCTAAGCTCAAACTCAAAATCACTTTTCTGGGTTCCAGAAGATCAAAGGAAGAAATTTCACTTTTTTGAAAGATTTTTCTTAAGAACACTCGTTTCTTCTCCTTCTAAAAAAAAACCCTTTTTTTTTCTTTACCTTCTCCTTTATTTTCCCTGTTCTTCTCTAAAAGGGAAAGGACAAAAGTCCCTTTCTATGCCTCTCCCCCAAAAATCCCTGAACCTTGAAAGAAATAGTTCCCAAAATCTCTGAAAAATTAGATTTCGCAGGTAGGAAAGGGACAGGAGGGAGCCTACCCGCGAGTGGGTGGCCGTAGCTTGTGCGCCCAGGTGCGGTTGCACCCAACATTCGCGGAGGCTGCGCCTTGCATGAGCTAGGTACGGCCTCGCACGCCGCGTGTTGCGTGAGGTAAGCCCCTACGCATGACGCCTCGTGGGCCTGTAGGCGCAGCACCCGCACACAGGCGTTGCGCCTCGCACGCACCTTTATGCAGGTGTTGTGCCAGCGGCAGGCCACAGAAAACCCTAGAAAATAAAATAAAAATAAATAAAATAAATAAGAGAAAATAGATAATAAAAAATGATGAACACAATAAAAACAGAGTAAATTTAAGTAAATAAAATTCAAAAGCATTGTGGTACAAATATAAGAACTTGATAAGGGGAGTTGATCAATCCTCACTTTATTGCCGATAAATCGGTCATTACTTTCATCATTGAGCAATCCTGATCTTGGACCACCTCGGGACCCGGTGTCTACACATATCTAATAAAGTTCAGTTTCTCCTTTCAGATACACCATTGCATTGTGGTGTTCCTGGTGGAGTTAATTGTGAAATAATTTCACAATTTCTTAGATGATTGTCAAACTCTAGGCTCAAATATTCACCACCTCGATCAGATTGAAGTGCTTTAATAGTTTTACCAAGTTGATTTTGTGCTTCATTTTGAAAGGTTTTGAGCATTTCAAATGATTCATGTTTATGTTTCATTAGATAGACATAGCCATATCTACTGAAATCATCAATGAATGTAATGAAGTACTGAAATCCTCACCTGGCATTTATGCTTAATGGGCCACATACATCAGAATGTACAAGGCCTAATAAGTTAGTGGCCCTTTCACTATGTCCAGTGAAAGGATCCTTTGTCATCTTGCCTACTAAACAAGATTCACAATTATCAAATGATTCAAAATCAAATGATTGTAAAAGTCCCTCTTGATGGAGTTTAGATATGCGTTTCTCATTTACATGACCAAGTTGGCAATGCCATAAATATATTGTATTTAAATCATTTGGTTTGGATTTCTTTGTATTTATGTTATAAATATCATAATTATTGGATGTTTCCAGATTTAGGACATAAAGCCCACAATATGAATCCACAATACCATAAAGCATGTCATCATAATAAATATAACATTTCTTATTCTTAATAAGAAAAGAAAAACCTTCATCACCCAAACTTGAAACTGAAATAATATTCTTATTTAAACTAGGAAATAATAGCAATTGTTCAAAACTAACAAAAGCCCATTGGGCAAAGTCAATTTGTAAGTGCCTACAGCTAGAGCAACAACTTTTTCTCCATTTCCCACTCGTAGGTCAACCTCACCCTTTCTCAGTTGCCTACTCATTTTGAGTCCCTGCACATTTGTACAAATGTGAGATCCACATTCAGTATCTAATACCCAAGAAGTAGAAGTAGATAAATTAATTTCTATAACATAAATACTTGAAGGTGTAGTCTCACCACTCTTCTTCTTCTTCTTCAATTTTTCCAAGTAGAGCTTATAGTTCCTCTTCCAATGACCAGGTTCATTGCAATGGAAGCAAACTCCCTCCTTTCGGGCTTTAGCCTTGGGCTTGGGCTTGGGCTTAGGCTTACCACTAACTTTTGCCTTAGCCTTGCCCTTACCCTTAAATTTCATGCCTTTCCCTTTGTTAACCATTAGTATATGGCCAGGCTTCTTATTGATGCTTTGCTCGGCTGTTTTGAGCATTGCATGCAGCTCGGTTATAGATTTCTCCATATTATTCATATTGTAGTTCATGACAAAATGGTCATAACCATCAGGCAATGAATTAAGGATTAAATCTGTTGCCAGTTCTAAACTGAGGGGAAATCCAAGCCTCTCAAGGTGATCAATATAGCCCTTAATTTTCAGAACATGAGAGCTAACTAAAGCACCTTCAGCCATCTTACAAGAATGTAAAGCTTTGGTAGTCTCATACCTTTCTTTCCTTGCCTGCTATTGGAATGTCTGCTTGAGATGAGTACTCAACTCATAAACATCCATATTCTTTAGATGCTTCTGAATTTCTGGAGCCATGGTAGCCAACATGAGACAGCCAACATCCACAGAATCATCAATATGTTTCTTGTGTTTGTCTTTGACCGCTCTTGTGGCATCAGCAGGTGGGTCATTAGGAATAGGCTTATCCAACACATATAGCTTCCTTTCTTGCTAGAGAACAATTCTCAAGTTCCTGAACCAGTCAAGCAAGTTTTTTCCAGTTTCTTTAAATTTGTCCTTCTCAAGGATAGATCGCAGTGACATAGTAAAAGTGTTATTTGATGCCATTAATCTACAAACATGCAAGATAAATAATATTAGTACCAATTTCATTTTTAGGTTTTCTCATAAACTCCCACTAAAATAATAACCCTCAATAATAATTACAACAATTATAATAATTTAGTGGGCTAAGATCCATAATTTATTTAACTCTAAGTTAGCTTTGGCATGATGCTTAAAGTTAAGTTATTTAGGTAGGTAACTCTTTTACCAATTACATCTCACGCAACTCTTAGATCATTTATGGGATTTTGACATCATATGTCCCGGCATGTTATAATCCCATCTTATGCCCTTAGGCCCAAAACCATTTTGATAACCTAATTAAGTCTAACCATTCTAAACATATGAGTAGCACCATTACCCATCCTGCCTTACTAGGATAACCTAAGGTACTTCGCTTTAGCAAAACACACATTTTGGTGATCTTAGTCTTGATAGTTGTTTTTAATTATAGGTGGTATATGACTTAAAATTGTGATAAGGGATTATAATTTTAACTTATGATGTCTAATTATTCATATATATCATGCATCATTTCATCCATGGCATCTCATACGCATATATAATTATTCATCGCTTTATATACTAAGAAAATATGCGTAATATATAAAACGTGTCATAGCATGGCCAAAATCTATTTTGATCCTCATAAGCCAATATGAAGAGCAAAGGTCAATCCTAGGTGTAAATACATGGGCTTGATCAACAGTTTCCATCTTACACCTCCATCACCATGGACTTGGATTGAACTCCATATTTGCTCTTCGTCTTCATTACAATAATGATACAAAGAAATTCTACTACAACTATAAAGTAAAATAAATATTACAATAAAATTAATGGCACGCAAGTCGTATTTAAAATTACAAAACCTTTAAATAGATAAAATAAATCTCATCCACAAGAAGTTCAATTAGCCATGCTATGCACCATGTAAAGACATCATACATACATACATAAAATAAATTATATTCTCTCATAGCATGCATAATATATCCTTTTTCATAAACTGATATATTAAAATTACCGAATAATAATTATGAATGACATATAAGGCGCTACGAAGAGGTAGCACGGCTGCCCCGCATTTATTAATGATATTAAAATATCATTCAATTGATTTCGTTCATATCACTTATAATCTGCTAATTTTAACAATTAAAAACAGAAATTAATTTCCATGTATCAATATACAAACCGATCGACATACATGCCAACAGAATCATATATATATCACATACATACAAAATATTATATAGTTGAATCAATTGAATCTACAAGTGGCTCTAATACCACTATTAGGTTTTAACACAGTAATTCAAAATTAAGCACAGTAGAATATAAAACGAAACCAAACAGGATCCATGTATTTCAATTGATTTAAAAGGAGGGATAAAGATATACTAACCTTTATGATGCAGAAAATAAATCGAAATTAACTCCTTAATTCTAACTATAGGCGCTGCTCCAGCCACGAACGCCCTCTATCAGTATCCACATGCCCGAATCAGTGAACAGACAATTGCAGGGGTGCTAGCTCCATCTCGTGCAAGTGGATTTTTAAACTTTTCTTTCTACGCTTTTTCTTTCTCAAAGTAAAAGGCAGCTAGGTATTTTTCAGCCTCTAATAGAAAAATGAAATTAAGGTTAAATTTATATCAACATATATCCACATATATATATCTGTATAAATTTAAACCCTAAAGAGATAAAAATAAGATATATATATATATATTTATATATATATATATATAGTTCTTATTCAAAATAAGATATATATATATATATATATATATGTCTTATTCAAAATAATAAGAAATATCATATGTAAATATATTTATATATAATTACGAAATTTAAATATAAATACCTATATTAATATAATTTCATAATACCCTAATTAAAATCTAGTCTGTTCATTATGGTCTTGGTGTGTGACCCAATAGGTTTATATTAAGTTGGCAGTGGACCCGATTCTATAATAGGCCCATAAGTCATAATTGGTCTCTAGCCAGACATTATGACTACCCAAATAATATAAATATCGTTAGTCCGATTTTAACCTGACAACAGAATATGTTAGTATCCTTTTGTCACTGATATCTTGTTTGAATATAAGTCATGGTCCATGTCAAACTTATATTGTTCAAACATATAATTTCCCGATCACTAAGCAGACTGATAAATTCAAATGACATTGATCACACTATCAATTCATTTGAGCACGGGCATGCATTTTTACAGTTCTACTTATTGAGGGGCCCAATAGATATCTCTCTCATAAGAGCGGGACAAATTCAATCTTAATTATTCACTATCTTCTACAAAATTCTCATCATGTTCAAGCATAACCTTTATGATTATCCGATTAAAGACAACGTTTGATTATGTTACCATATATAATCATCTCATAATTATCGATCAAATCTATACTAGTCTTAATTTATCTTTATGCCCTTTAGTGATAAATGACTAGGGATGACAAGAATAACATGGTTATTCATAAACATTACAATAATGTGACATGCCGATAATATTAATGTAAAGAAAACCATTATATAAATGAAAAATGTAATCATTACATTAAGGTCTAAATAGTTGGCCTAGGGCATAACTACTAATAGCCCCCGATGCCCAGGCCAGTTATAGGGATGGAATCTCCTGGCCTCTCGAGCCTCAGAGCGCTAGACCTATGGTGGTGGTCGCGTGAGGCTTTGAGCTCGTTGCGATGCTAGAGTGCACAGCAGATCATCCAAGTCTATCTCTAAATCCATGTCCAAATGAGTGTAAGGCTAATCCTCCTCTGGCTAGGGCTGCTGTGGAGGTTGCTCCTTCCTCATGTGCTCTCCTGGAACGTCTTCGACTGGCTGGGGTGGAGGGAGGTAAAAGAGGCATTTGGTCTCTGCCACCGTGAGCAACTTGTTGTTAGCCTATTTTATATGTGCTAATTCCGCAAGCATATGGTGTACCGAAATAGTATAAAAGATGTCGATCCCACGAGGAATGTGCTAATTATTACACACTATTACTACTCAATTTTAATCTTGTTTACAATGATTATTAATTTGTGAGTTAAATATAAACTACTTTATTATAAAAACTAATTAAACCTAGTTCATGTTAATCAAAGAAGACAAAACATATAATGAAGAATTAATAATTATAAAACTTGATTCCATCATATAATTATAATTTTAATCTCTTAAGCAAACCAAGTTGGAATAAATTTCCAATTTACTCTTTCAACATAAATTAGAGTGCCTAAAATATACATTTATAATTCTAACTCACAATTTTCATTAATGAATTAGAGGGTTATACATGCAAATTTCAGGAATAATCACCAACCTATAACAACCACCTAACATTATGATCTCTTAAATAATGCTTCAATGATGAATTTCTATTAAATATAAGTAAGAATTCATCTTTCAATTAAACTCATACTTATAATAATCATGCATCAAATACTAAAAGAAAATTCTACATTAATAGATTATTAATTTAGATGGAAATAGAAAATAACAATAATATTCAAGTTGTCAAATAATATTCATTTCATTTACAGAGAAGAAATAAGAGATAAGAGTAATGAGAAAGAAATCTTTCAACCCTTTACTCAAACCCTTGTAAAAATTCTTCTTCTCCTTGGTCTTCTTCTTCAAAACATGAAACTAACTAAGAACTTTTATAGAAAATAAAATTTAACTTGTAATAGAAATAATCATTAAAATTTCATCCTCTAAAATTACAGTTGAGATCTAAATTTATAGAAGTCCAAAAGTTGTGTTCCCTCCTTCAAAAGTTACAAGTGTTGGTGAAAAATTATGCCTTTTTATGTGACTTTTAAAGAATAACTGCCGCAATGGATAGTTCTGTTGTGATCGCGAGACTGCCGCGCTCAGTCTCGTGCTTGCGACAGAGGACGGATGTATTTTCTTTCCTTTTCTTTTCTTCCTTTCTTCTCCTCTTCTCTCTGGCCATTCACAACTCGTGATGGTGTTTCACGAGTCGTGAGCCTTGTGTGTGAGTCGTGAGCCAAACTCACATCTCGTGAGCTGCTTTCGCCTTCCTTCTTCTTTTCCTCTTGTTGATTTTTTCCTGGACAGTCACGACTCGTAATCACTTCTCACGAGTAATGAATCATACTCCCTTGCTCTTTCCTTTCTGCTCTCTTCGCTTCTCACTCCATACCTGCACTTTCACGACTCGTGATCTACTTTCACGAGTCGTGAATCTTCTTCAGCTCTTCCTCTTTGTGTAGAATTCTTTACTATTCATACTCTCTTCTTCTCTTTTCTCCTAAATCAACCTACAAAACAGATAAACACATAAATTAACACAAATAACATGAAAAATATAAATAATTACATATTTAACTTTATAGTTTACACAAAATATATACTAAATAATACTTCAATTATACACCTATCAAATTCCCCCACACTTAAACCTTGCTTGTCCTCAAGCAAGACAAAAGAGTAGAAAAATTTTAAAACCAATACACTACATAAATCTTATTATACATCATTGTTTTCATCAGGCATACATCATATAAGATTGAAAAGAAATCAAATTCCTCATATACTCAAAATATAAGTTAATCAAAATTTAAAACATGTAATGAAAATTTAACAAGTCATCAAACTTTACTAATTCCAACATTAAGATTATAGAGTCCCAAAACTAAACATATTTCAAAGATAGAATATTGATCATTAACTTTAAAACTCTCAAGTTACTAGTTGCTTTTAGGACAATTTGTAAGCACACTTCCCCTTAATCCAATCTCATGGTATTTTTAGACTTTTCCTTTTTTTTTCTTTTCATTCTTCTTTGTGTTTTGAATATGGGTATTTTTTTTATTTTTATTCATGAATAGCAAGAGAATGTAGTATGGGTGCGTTTTACACTCCATCCCATACTTTTCAATTTTGGATGTATATCTTGCTTGCTTTTTCTTTTTATGAACATTGTGGGTGCATTTTATGCTCCATCCCATATTATTTTTTTTCTTTTAGAGTCCTCATCCATTATTGACAAGACATAAGGGAAGTATTATGGTTATAGTTTCCATAGGCAACTAAAACCCAAAAATTTTAAACTAAATGAGCAAATTCTAACTTATTAACATAGTTAGTAAAAAGACTAAATAATATACAATATTGTAAGAAGTAAAAGAAAATAACTTGAAAAACTTAAAACACATGTCAAAATTTTTGAAAAACTAGTAAAATGAGCCTAAGAGATAAATGACTTAACAACCTATATAATATACCAATTGAACAATGCTCTATAATAAAACTCGCTAAAAAGCCTAATTAAAAAAATAAAATCACACAAACATTATAACATATAAAACATACTACAAAAACTCATCAAACACAAATAAACTAGTAAACATACTCACTCTCCCACACTTATAACCTACATTGTCCTCAATGAATGTGAAGAAATAAGATAAAAGTAAACAAGAAATATAAAATATAAAATATAAGTAAAAAGAATCAAGAAAAACTCCCCTAATCATGGTGAAGGTGGAGGTGAGAGAACCAAATACCCAGCTTGAGCTATAAATGTATCCACCTTATGCTCAAGCCTCCTTTGTCTTTTAGTAATAGAAGAAAGCTGACTTTGCATGGAATGCTGATTTTGCAAAATTTGCTCAAACATGGCTGATACATTGTTCGAAAAAGTCCCCACATCAGCAGGTGCAGCAGGCACATCAGTTGGAGTATCATGCATAGCATCATCACTACCCTCAGCAGCAACCTCCTCATCTTGTGGAGCAAATGATCCTGGAATATCCCTCCAACAAGACCTTGATTGTGGTGGGATTTCCTGAAAATTACTACTAACAACCTCTCCACGCACAAATAAATTTTTTGTGAAATAAATACAAGGACGTTCTCTATTATAGGCACTAAGATTGATATCAAAATTTCTAGCAAGTATAGTAATGATATGCCCATGAGTTATAGGTGAATTATGTCTATTAACACAATGCAACAATTGATTTAAAACCCAATAGGACTAACAGACATCCTTTCTCTTATGCACACTCCACATCAAAAATAGTTCATGTAAAGAAACTCGATTAAATTTAGACCTCTTAAAAATCAAAGAAGCAAAAATTTTATGCAAAATCCAATATTTTAAATCCTTGATAAACATGGATTTAGCATCTCTAGCTTTATATGGTGTTTGCAAACCAGTTGAAAAGGACCAAAATGCATTAGGTTTAAAAGATTTAGGTGGGTCAAATAAACTAGATTGTGAAAACCCAAACATGCGATTCATCATAAAATAAGTCAAAGTGTGTGCTTTTCCATCCAATCGAAAATATACCCAATATTCTTTATCCTCATTCCTTTGCAAAGTGGTATAAAATTCAAGCATTAAATCATGATAAATATTCTCATGCATATTGGCAAATCTTATAAAACCACAGTTAGACAACATTTCATTCACAGTATCTAGCATGCCTACCTGCTCTAACAAATTTGATGGAAAATACTTACATTGCAAAAATGGTCTGTCATAAAGGGTAAGAAATCGGCTACCTTCATCCACGAAAAATATTAAAAAACTAGCACCAAATGTGGCAGAGATATCTCCTTCTTCAGCCTCTTATCTTGCTTGTTCAATGCGGGAGGAAGATGGGTTCTTTGTTCTAACCATGGTGTGTGATAAACATAGATTGAAAAAGACAAGAAAGGAAAACCGAAGACAATGAAAGAAGAAAGAATGGAATGAAAATAGAGGAAGAAGAAATTTAGAATACTAAAGGAACTGAGAAGGCCGAAAGGAATCCAAATGAAAGAAAGAAGATAAAAGGTCTAAAATGAAGTGGTGACTCATGAACAAGGGTGCGAGAAAGGGAAATGTGAAGGAAATGTGAAAAGTTAAGTGAAATAAAAAGAAAAGAAGGAATATGAAAAGTCACGATTTTAGGGTTTTGAAATAAAATTTCCCTCTTTTAATTTCTGATTGTTTGATTTGAGGGTTTAAAGTTAATCTAAATTAAGTTAATTGAAATTAAGAGAGTAAGTTGAGGAAAAATAAAATTTAATCCAAATTAATATAAAATTAATAAGTAAATAAAATAAAAGAAAAAAAAACGTATCTGAGTATCCAGTCACGCTTCACGAGTCGTGAGGCACCTTCACGACTCGTGAAGCTGCCTCCTTACCAAGGCAATCTTCTCACAACTCGTGAATTAACATCACGAGTCGCACACCCTGCGAGCATCACCTTTTGTCGCGATCGCGATGCTTACCGCGATCGCGACAGAGGCCTCAAGCACAATATTGGTATTCTGTCGCGCTAGCGATTATCGTCGCTTGCGAGACAGAATATCACGTCTGCATTTTATTTTATTTTATTTTTTAAAATAAATAACAAAACACATAATTTAACTAAATTTACCTGTAGAACAATAACAAAATTTGTTAGATTATTAAAATTAAAAATATAAAAACATTAATTAACAAATTTACACAAACTAGTCTAGAACAACAACAAATACATATAGAAAGAAAACATAATTAAGTAACCTAAATAAAAGACTAGAAAATTTTATGGCTTCATGTGCTCCCTAGGATTCTCTTCTGTGTTACTTGGAAGACATCCAAGATTTCTAGATGGCAAAGAACTTGCTAATTGCCCCAATTGAACCTCAAGATTATGAATAGATGAAGCATGATTTTTAGTGATTTGGTCAACTTTTGCTTTAAGCTGCTTTTGATTTTCATCTTGAGCACTTATCTTAAAATTTATCTCCTCAATGAATTTATCAATTTTTCCTTCAAAAGCTCCAAACCTATCTTGTGGTTGTTGGTATCCTACACCCCTATTTTGGTTATTGTTATTATTTCCCCATGACAAATTAGGATGGCTCCTCCAACCAGGGTTATAGGTATTAGAATATGGATTCCCACGCCCTTGTCCTTGGACAAAATTAACTTGTTCCTCCTTACTAACCATTCCTAAATTGCAATTGCCACTAACATGCCCTTGTTGACCACAAATATTGCATGCATTTGATGGATTTCATCCCATACTAAGGCTATTAAACCTATGAGTTAAAGCTTCAATTTGTGCTTGTAATGCAACCACAGGATCTATTGAATGGACCCCCCTAGCGTTAGAGTTATTACATTCCCTTACTCTTTCAGTAGGCCACATACAATTATTCATGGACATTTCTTCCAATAGCTCAAATGCTGCTTCAGTTGTTTTCCTCATAAGGGAACCTCCAATTGCAGCATCTATGGTATCTCTTGTGGTAGGGTTCACCACATTATAGAAGGTTTGCATCAATAGCTCTCTTGGAAGGTTGTGATGTGGACACATTCGCTGTAATTCCTTAAACCTTTCCCATGCTTCATACAAAGACTCATTATTAAATTACACAAAAGTTGTGATATCTTTAATGATTTTGGCAGTTTTGCCTAGAGGGAAGTACTTGGATAAAAATGCTTAGGCCAATTGGTCCCAAGTGGTTATTGATCCTCTAGTTAATGAATTCAACCAAGCCTTGGCTTTATCCTTTAAAGTGAAAAGAAAAAGTCTAAGCTTAATTGCATCATTATAAACTCCAATAATTTTAAAAGTATCACATATCTCTACAAAATTTGCCAAATGAGCATTAGGATCCTCATTTGCCAAACCATAAAATTGAATACTATTTTGTATCATTTGCAAAAGAGAAGGTTTAATTTCAAATTGGTTAGCATTTACCGTAGGCCTTACCACATCTTGTTGAGCACCACTCAATGCGGGTGTAGCAAAATCCATCAACCTTGGTGGATTTTCCTCTTCAGCCATTATTGGTCTCTTATTCTTATTCTTCTTTTTATTGGATTTTCTGTTACTTGACAAATATCTCTCTATTTAAGGATTCAAAGGTTCAAGCTCTTCTTGAGAACTTCTAGTACTAGGCATGAACTTATCAAATCCTGTAAAAACAACACAAAACAAAAATTAAGTCAATTAAACAAACAGACAAACAAAATAAAATAAATATTTTAATCCAAAATCTTAAATCAAGTTTCACAATGGCAATAAATAAAACATCAATCCCCAGCAATAGCGCCAAAAACTTGTTAGCCTATTTTATATGTGCTAATTCCGCAAGCATACGGTGTATCGAAATAGTAAAAAAGATGTTGATCCCATGAGGAATATGCTAGTTATTACACACTATTACTACTCAATTTTAATCTTGTTTACAATGATCATTAATTTGTGAGTTAAATCTAAACTACTTTATTATAAAAACTAATTAAACCTAGTTCATGTTAATCAAAGAAGACAAAACATATAATGAAGAATTAATAATTATAAAACTTGATTCCATCATATAATTATAATTTTAATCTCTTAAGCAAGCCAAGTTGGAATAAAGTTCCAATTTTCTCTTTCAACATAAATTAGAGTGCCTAAAACATACATTTATAATTCTAACTCACAATTTTCATTGATGAATTAGAGGGTTATACATGCAAATTTCAGGAATAATCACCAACCTATAACAACCACCTAACATTACGATCTCTAAAATAATGCTTCAATGATGAATTTCTATTAGATGTAAGTAAGAATTCATCATTCAATTAAACTCATACTTATAATAATCATGCATCAAATACTAATAGAAAACTCTACATTAAAAGACTATTAATTTAGATGGAAATAGAAAATAGCAATAATATTCAAGTTGTCAAATAATATTCATTTGATTTACGGAGAAGAAATAATAGATAAGAGTAATGAGAAAGAAATCTTTCAACCCTTTACTCAAACCCTTGTAAAAATTCTTCTTCTCCTTGGTCTTCTTCTTCAAAACATGAAAACTAACTAAGAACTTTTACAAAAAATAAAATTTAACTTGTAATAGAAATAATCCTTAAAATTTCATCCTCTAAAATTACAGTTGAGATCTAAATTTATATAAGTCCAAAAGTTGTGTTCCCTCCTTCAAAAGTTGCAAGTGTTGGTGAAAAATTATGCCTTTTTATGTGACTTTTGAAGAATAACTGTCCCAACGAATAGTTCTGTCGCGATCGCGAGACTGCCGCGCCCTCGACAGAACATGGATGCCCTTTCTTTCCTTTTCTTTTCTTCCTTTCTTCTCCTCTTCTCTCTGGCCATTCACGACTCGTGATGTTCTTTCACGAGTCATGAGCCTTGTGTGTGAGTTGTGAGCCAAACTCACGTCTCGTGAACTGCTTTCGCCTTCCTTCTTCTTCTCCTCTTGCTGATTTCTTCCTGGATAGTCATGACTCGTGATCACTTCTCACGAGTCATGAATCATACTCCCTTGCTCTTTCCTTTCTGTGTCTGCGCTTCTCACTCCATACCTGCACTTTCATGACTCGTGATCTACTTTCACGAGTCGTGAATCTTCTTCAGCTCTTCCTCTTTGCCTACATTTCTTTACTATTCACACTCTTTTCTTCCCTTTTCTCCTAAATCCACCTATAGAACACATAAACACATAAACTAACCCAAATAATATGAAAAATATAAATAATTACATATTTAACTTTATAGTTTACATAAAATATATACTAAATAATACTTCAATTATACCCTATCACCTATACTCCTTGGGATGACCAGGTACCTATGCTATCATCCCCATAGTCTGAGCTGTTGCTGCATCCACATAAATATCCTTGTCTGGTAGAGGCCCAAATCTCCCTAGATGAACTCTAAGATGTAACAACAGTATGGTGATAATGCCTTCAGCTCATATGGCCCCTGTTCCTGCCTCACCAGATTAGCCAATATCTCATGGCTAATATTGAGGTGTTGTCCTATTACAATCGCCTATAGAAGCTAGATCTCTACCTCGTTAACCAACCCAGGATTACCTGCCTAGCCCAAATAGGAACTAGAAAGTACTCTATGCACATACCTCAGCGCCTGTGATGAGAGCATAGTGCTCTTTACCATATCATGGTCATATAGTGCCCCCAGCATGGTGATGGCTTCCCAGTGCTGCCTCCTGATGGCTCTCTGTGGTTTCACCATGTCTCTCTCATGCGTGAACCCTATGGCCTATGCAAAAACAAGGCAGGTCATACTAAAGTGGTCTCCCCAGATCTGAAACTGAATCACCCCCTCCTCTGTATCTGACCTCTAAAACCCCCTGTAGTGGAAGGTGGCTAGGAACTCTCTCGTAACCTTTGAGTATGTCTGGAATGCAGGCTGAAGTAACTCAGTCCATGCCGCTGCCTCTAACAGTGCCTCCACCTTGTGTATGACCCCCATGTACTGGAGGAAGGGCTTGGAGATGTACCGACTGGCGCGAACTATACGTGTGCTAGGGCCTGAAATCGCTCCCTAAGATCAAAGCCCATGCACTTTGGACCCTCAGGCTCGAGCTGCTCTCGAGGAACGTTGCATCTCGGAGGCATCTTGAAAATAAGAGAGTCAGTTTTGTGTGATAATCGCAAGTAAACTAAGAATACTTTCAAAATTTTTAGAAATTTCGGCAGCATTTTGGCTAGGATGTGTCTACCAAAAAAAATCTGCAGCATCCCGTCAAGGATGTGCCCAACCAAAAATTTTTGGTAGCATCCAGGCAAGGATGTGCCCAACGTCCTGCATGAAAAACTCAGAAGGACAGGCCTCAGGCCCCAACAACAATTTCACAAGCGAAATTATTTTATAAAACAACTAAGCATTCAACTGGGTAGCCTTGTTCTATCCCTAACTATTTGTCATACAAAGACATATTTCTAAATCCTATTATGCTATTTTATTTTATTTTGTTTTTGTTTTTTTTTATTTTTATTTTGCTTTCTTGGTATTTACTTCATAACTGTTAGTGTACAAGGTCCAATATTTGCAAAAAATAAATGGGCAAAAATTATCCTACATTTTGAAGCATGCTCATCTATCATGCATTCAGAATAAAAATTTAAATAAAAAAAAGTTAAAATAATGAGGAAAACACGATAAAACTAACCTGGTAGTTGACGGAATGGACTAAAAAATAACTCTAAAAAATTGCAAAAAAACTAGCCCTAGACGTGCGTGACGGTGAGAGGATCATTTGGTGTAAATGGCATGCAAAACGGGTGTAAAACAAAGGAGAAAATAAAGAGAAACCAAGACTGGGCATCGGTTTGTGCAAGGAAGAAAGGGAGAAGAAAAAGAAAGGAAGAAAGAAACTAAGCAGGTGCATAACCACTTAGCTTAAATAGATTTCGTTGACCGACGGGCAACCCATCAAAGGACTAAGTGATGGGCACTCCCTACAAGCCCGTCGGTGATTTCGAATTCTTTTTTTTTTCTTTTAAATATTTTAAAATACTTCCTGACTAGATGCATACCTTTTTGGGGCATTGTGACACGCACCCATTTTAGAGGGACCGTTTTATCTAGACCACTTCCACATTTAGGGAAGGCTACGCGAAGGTCTCTAACCCTAAAAATTGGTTGCTTTGTAGTGGTCAAAGAGTTCAACCCAACTCGCCTAACTTGAGTCCTTAGGGGATGAGTCTTGCATTTAAGGGTACCTTTATCCCATTAGTGGCGATCAACCTCAAAATGCATTTTTTAAGGCATCACAAGGTAGGTTAAATAAAGTCGCAACCTAATATAACATGGAAAAGTGGTCTAACCTCAGAGTCTCACTCTTTTTCATACCCTTAATTAATATTGAGTTAAGTTTGAGCCTTTAAATTAACCATTTTATCTCTCTTCTCACATGTGTGTAAAATGACAAAAATATAAGGTGCACTCAATCATTTTGGAAAGTGATGTCAAACATGGTATATAACATGCTTCTTGACTTCATTTAAATGTATCCTAGCCTGGCATATTCATACATCAAATTGGCTATTTATTCATTTTATTTAGATAAGCACATTAGTCATCTCGTACAAATTGGGAAGAATATTTTATTGTGAACTAGGAAGGGGATCAGCCCCAAAGATGTAGATCTGCGTGAGGAAGAGCTGCTTCCCCAGAGGTTCTAGATGCCGAATTTGCCAAAATTCGACGGCACCTTGGACCCTTTGGCACACATCAAGCAGTACGCCCTAATCATGAAGGGCACAAGGCTTACAAAGAAACAAAAGGTGGAGTACTTTTGCCTTAATCTGATGGGGCCAACAATCTATTGGTACCATAGGTTGGATAGGAGATCAAAGGAAGACTTGGATCTACTAACGGGATAGTTTATGAAGCAATAGGACTGTAGCACCTGAATAGAAGTGACGCTGAAAGACCTCGAGCTACTGCAATAGAAGTCCGGTGAGTCTTTACATGATTACCGTACTTGATGGAGGAATCGAGTTATGGAGATGAAGAGGAAGCCCGACACCTCGGATCAAATCAGACTGTTCATCAGGAATGCGAGCCCGTATTTAAGGGAAAGGCTTAAGATGAAAGGCTTTAAGGATTGGGAATCCTTAAAAGATATCGCCATAGAAGCCAAAGCAGAATATCTGGCAAGGAAGGCCAGCAATGATAATTTCACTTGAAAGAACTATGGGCCTCAAGGAGGAGGAAAGTTGGGTGTCTCCAGAAGCAGCAATAATAGAGCGAGCAAGGTAGAGGAAGTTTCAACCACTGATGTGAGCCAGAGACAATACTCAAATTTGGGAAGGTCGTTATCTTGGGTTTTAGAGAGACTGATGAAAGAAGGAAAGCTTCAACCATTGCCAGCTAGGCCGACTAAGAATCATGGCCAGCCAAATCATAGGGGTGATCAATATTGTGCTTTCTACCAGCACATCGACCATCTCACTGACTACTATAGGACTTTGAGGGATAGAGTCCAAGACCTTATCGACAGTACACATATTTCTAACCCCGAGAAGAGGGAAAAGAAAAAGAAGGTTGGGTATAATGATGTTCCTCCGCCCATTTTTATGATAGGTTCTAGCCTGCCGAAGTGGTATGTGCTAAGGGACCAGTATGGCAATGACTATGTGGCTATTATTCATCCCAAGCAGGGGATTGGTGAAGAGGAACCTCAAGTTGGCATGATAGAGTGCTGGGATTCAACTATTGAAAGCGAGGCCAAAGAAGTCCAAGAGCCAAAGGATTTGTGGAACTTTAGAGATAAAGAGGAGGTACAAGAGGTATAAGCTGTGATCCGGAGCGGCAGTGTGATTCTAAAGGTAGAGAGACCTCAAGATCCAACGCCTATACTTGCAAGAAAGGAGCCCGAGGAGGACGGGTTAATGAAACAGTTGAAGAAAACAGAGGCTCAGATATCCATTTGGGATTTGCTAATGCAATCCCCATCACATAGGCAGAAGTTAGTAGAAGCCTTATGTGAGTCCACTGTTGTCACCACTATCTCACCATCTGAGTTACTGGATTTAGTTAAAGGGAGCTCGAGAGAAAATTTGGTTTATTCTGATGCAGATTTACCACCTGAGAGCCGCAAACACAATCGCCCATTGTACATCAAGGCACAGATCAATGGCAAGAATACCCCCTGTGTGATGGTTGATGACGGCTCTTCCATAAATGTATGCCCTTTGGTGGCACTTTCGGCTTTTAGTTTGAATGAAAACATATTGAGCAGATCTGACCTAACCATCACCGCTTATGACAATTCAAGGAGGCAAGCTACTGGGACTTTCAAGGAGCAGGTGAGAACTGGGCCAGTTGAGACAGAAACTGAATTTGTCGTCCTGCCTATCCTAGCCAACTTCGTGGTGCTACTAGAAAGGCCCTGGTTTTATAAGCTTGGAGGGGTTCCGTCTACCCTCCACCAAATGATCAAGATCCCATATGAGGGCCAAGTTGTAACAGTCAAGGCAGCTAGCGATAATCAAGTGTTGGTACTCGAAATTTTCAATCAACCCTTTAGTGGGTTCCATATAGCTATGGTGAATGAAGAGGATGGTTTAGTAGAGAGCCCTTAAGTTTTCAACATGATGAAGAGAATAAACTTCTTCCCGGGGGCCGGTTTGGGCAAAAATTCACAAGGGCCTCAGGCACCTGTCACTACTAGAGGGCAAAAGGATAGAAGCGGTTTGGGTTATACCACTAAAGCCAAGAAGAATGAACTTGGGGAGAAGCCTGCAAAGATCCCGCACCTTTTAGAGAGCTTTGTGCTAGCTACATCAGTGTGCGCCTATTGTGGAGAAGCAGGGCCACAGTGGATTGGCGGCAAGATCACCCCGGCCTTCGAGATCTTCAAAGATGTTTTTAACTGGTCCGATGGAATGGTTAAATCCATAGAAGGTTTCTGGGATGAGGAGATCCTCAACCAAAGCTTGGTTTGGGATCGGGAAGTTCCTGAGGAGATCGTCACTGATAGTCTGTTGGCCACCCGGGTGAAAGGCAAAGAAAAAGTGGAAGTTAAAGTGGCTGTGCTAGAATTGGAGAACCTGAAGATCATAGATGACCAAGACGGTGCACCATCAACTTCAGTGTCGGCATCAATGGAAGATGTTAATGATAGCTTTTTTGATGTACTCTTTATCCCTGAACTATTTAAAAATTATGCTTATAATTCTGAGTTTGTTAATGAGATGAATGGCTTTGATTACTTGTGCGATGTTTCTCATGATTTCATTATGCATGATAACGAAAATGAATCATTCATATTTGACATTAACTCAACTAATACTACCTCATTTAATCTTGGGACTTTGAAAAAACCAAAGGAAATCTTGATAGCATCAGATGTAACTCCTGAAGAGAGGTTAAAATTTGAGAGAATTTTTAAACTATATGAAAAAGTCTTTGCCTGGACCTACGAAGACATGTCGGGAATTGATCAAGAAGTTGCCTAACATGCCATTCCAACCTTTCCAGAATGCAAGCGGGTCAAACAGTAGCTCTAAAGACTAAGACCTGAGTGGGCAGAAAAGGTAAAAGAGAAGGTGCACAAGCAGATTGAAGTCAAGTTCCTAGTAGAGGTTCAGTACCCAGCATGGTTAGCTAATGTTGTTCCCGTAGCCAAAAAGGACAGAAAGGTTCTAGTATGTGTCGACTACCTGGAGCTAAATAAAGCTTGCCCAAAAGATGACTTTCCTTTGCCCCATATTGGTGTACTAGTAGATAGTGCGGCTGCTTGCATGATGTACAGTTTTGTGGATGGGTATGCAGGGTACAACCAAATCCTCAATAAGATCATGGATCAAATTAAGACAGCCTTCATCACTGAGTGGGGTACATTCACTTATAGGGTCATGCCTTTTGGGTTAAAGAATGATGGAGCAACGTACCAAAGAATGGCTACTAAGATCCTTGACGACTTGATCCACAAAGAGGTAGAAGTATATGTCGGTGATATGATGATCAAGTCGGTCACTCGAGAGGGGAATTTCGAGGCTTTAGAGAAGTTCTTTCAGGGGATTGACAAGTATAACCTTCGCCTCAACCCCAAGAAATGCATTTTCGGAGTCACCTCGGGTAAGCTGTTAGGCCACGTGGTGAGTTAGAGGGGAATTGAAGTGGACCCCGATAAGATCAGGGCATTCAGAGAGATAACAACACCTCGGAAGGAAAGAGAAGTTAGGAGTTTTTTAGGCAAACTGTAGTACATCAGCAGGTTCATTTCCAAGCTTGCTTCGGTATACGAACCGATTTTTAAGCTCCTCAGGAAGAATCAGCTAGTCTGGTGGAATGATTACTGCTAGAAAGCTTTTGATATTGTTAAGGATTACCTCCTAAACCCCCTAGTTCTATGACCACCGTGGCTTGTCAAACCATTAATCCTTTACCTAGCAATAGAGGAGAATTCTATAGGTGCTATGATGGCCCAGGAAGATGAATTTGGGGTTGAATTTGCGGTTTACTATCTGAGTAAGAAATTCCTTCCTTATGAGGCCAAGTATGTTGAAGTGGAAAAGATCTGTCTGGCAGTAATATGGGCTTTAAAGAAACTGATACATTACTTCCATTCTTACAAAGTGCAGGTAGTCGCCAAACAAAACCCTCTTCGATACCTTCAGGAGGCACCCTCTTTGCTAGGAAAAATGGGGAGATGGCTGATATTATTACAAGAATTTGATGTGGAGTACATCACCAGAAAAACCATTAAGGGTCGGGCAGTTGCAAAATTTTTAGCCGATCATCCGATCCAAGGTGACAAATTCGAATATGAATTCCCGGATGAAGAATTGGGTGCCATTACAGTGCAAAAGTGGCAGATGTACTTCGACAGGGCGATGAATAGCAAAGGAGCTGGAGTAGGAGTAATTTTGGTGACCCCGGAGGGTAAAAAGCTCTCTCTAGCTAAGAAATTGAGATATAGAGCCACCAATAACGAAGCTGAGTACGAAACCTGCATCTTCGGGTTTGAAGCACTCTTAGCTATGGGGGCAAAGGTAGTAGAGGTCGTCGGAGACTCATCCTTGGTAATCCATCAGGTCAGGAGTGAATGATCCATCAAGGAAGAGCGACTATTACCCTACATAAGGTGTTTGAAGGAATTAAGTGGTCAGTTTGAAATTTGCACTTTTAACTATGTGCCCCAAGATGAGAACCAATTAGCGGATGCCCTAGCCACTCTGGTGTCTATGTGGGATAACCTAGAAGGGATAGCCATGAAGCCTGTACTCATTTCTAGTTCAGACAAGCTATACTTTGAAACTGAGCAGGTCAGGGATGTTGAGGCCACTGACGGAAAGCCATGGTACTACGATGTCCAGAATTATTTGGAAAAAGTCAGTATTCCCAGAAGAGGCCACTGAAAAGGACCAAAGTATGATTTGCAAACTGTCCACCTAGTTCATCAGTGTAGATGGTGTGCTGTACAAGAGGCAAGCTAATGGCATACAGCTAAGGTGCTTGGATGAGAAGGAAGCCAAGAGGGTTATGGAGGAAACCCATCCAGGGTTCTATGGAGCTCATATGAATGGTCTAGCTCTGAAAAAGAAAATCATGCGACAGGGGTTCTTCTGGCTGACAATGGACACGGATTGTTCTAAGTATGTGAAGCAGTGCCAACTATGCCAACTGTATGCCAATCTGAGACACCTGCCAGTTTCAGAGTTATGTAACCTTACATCTCCATGGCCATTCCAAGCTTGGGGGATTGACATTATAGGGGAAATACATCCCACAGCCTCTAACGGGCATAGATTTATCATAGTCGCTATTGATTACTTCACTAAATGGGTAGAGGCTGAATCCTTCAAGAAGCTGGGTGCCTGCGAAATGGCCAGATTCATCGAACGACATCTGGTTTGTAGGTACGGATTCCCGTATCACATTGTGTCGGATAATGGGGTACAGTTCCAAGATGAAACCAAGCAGATGTTCAAGAAGTATGCCATCCAACACCATAAATCCTCCCCTTACTGACCACAGGCTAATGGGACAGTCAAAGCAGCCAATAAGAACATCAAGAGGATACTGGCTAAGATGGTGCAAGACCGAGAAACTTCCATTTTCATTGTGGAGCTACAGGACCACTGCTAGAACTTCTACGGGAGCTATGCCTTTCTCCTTGGTTTATGGGACAGAAGCAGTTCTACCAGTAGAAATTGAACTCCAATCCTTGAGGGTGGTAACAGAAGCCAAGCTACCAGAAGCAGAATGGGCTCAACAGTGGCTGCTACAGTTGAATTTGTTGGACGAAGATAGGATGCAGGCATACTACCACAACCAGGTTTACTAAAAGAGACTAGCTCGATCATTCGGAAAAAAAGTCAGGAAATACCCCCTGAAGGAAGGGGATTTAGTCTTCAAGCAGATGAGGCCAGGGTTCCAGACTTTCAAGGCAAGTTTAGACCGACTTGGGAAGGACCCTTTGTTATGAAGAAGCTTTTGTCTAAAGGGGCCACAATCCTAACAGATAGCAATGGAAATGAATTTAGGGAGCCGGTCAATGTCGACAGATTAAAACGGTTCCATGGCTAAAGGCTTTTAAGCAAAATTTTGAGAGAAAATATTCAATCAAGAAAACCCGAGAGGGCTGATTGATAATAGGAGTTTTGATGCTTTCAAGATCCATCTCGAGATCAGGTGTGGTCTTGTATTTTGAGCCTAAAGTTAAATAATGATCATGTGTAATGAAATCATACAAAATCATGTACATGTATGCAATTATACACTCAGAGTAATTCTTTTCATTCAATGAATGTCAATAGTTTCTTTTGAAAGGATAATACATCTTTTCCCATTAAATGTGCACAATTTATCCATTGTTGCTGTGGCTGGCGAGGAGCTAAAAAAAATGTAAAGGCCATAAGAGATGAAAATCGTAACTGACGCTCTAAGCAAAAGTTAGGCCAAAAGGCAGGGCGAAACCTGGAAATAGGCGGTCTGCCCTACAAAAAATGAAATGAATAAAAGCCGCTGGATTGGGTTGGGGCCATTCCAGGCAAAAATTAGACATAGGGTTGTGTGAAAATCCGAAAAGGATGCATTTCCCGCAAAGAAAAACTAGTGTGAAAATCCATGAGGGATGCACTACCTTTGAAACAATGACCTTCGCCGCCTGGAGCGATGAGGCCGCATTACCCCGGACAATCCCTTTCGGGCAAAGCACGCGTACTGGGCGATACACTTTGAGAAGATCATGGGTCAGAGTCCCTAAGCCGGGATGACACTTTCAGATCCTTGGGGGCATAATCAAACAAACCGGGCCCTGAATCATTTTAGCCGAGGTTATCGCGCCTCGACACCTGGGCCACTCGAATAAATGGTGTCACTTGCATTATGCATGACATAACGCACGTTCACATGCATAACTTACCCTCGCATACGGAGTTCTTTTGATTTTGTAGGAAAGTCTAAATGTTTTACACACCGACAAGCTGGTGTTTATTAATTGCTCAGTCGTGATTTCACCCGCCTACAAGCTGGTGTTCTATCAATCACGTTCTTCCAAGTCTGGCGGTTTCACACACCTACAAGCTGGTGTTTATCAATTGGTCAACTGTGATTTCACATGCCTACAAGCTAGTGTTCTATCAATCACGTTCTTCAAAGCCTGGTGGTTTCACACACCTACAAGCTGCTGTTTATCAATCGTTCAGCCTTGACTTCACATGCCTACAAGCTGGTGTTCTATCAATCACGTTCTTCCAAGTCTGGCAGTTTTAAACACCTACAAGCTGGTGTTTATCAATTGGTCAGCCGTGATTTCATATGCCTACAAGCTGGTGTTCTATTAATCACATTCTTCAAAGCCTGGCGGTTTCACACACCTAGAAGCTGGTGTTTATCAATCATTCAGCCATGATTCCACACGCCTACAAGCTAGTGTTCTATCATTCATGCAATTCAACCGTGGTTTCACGCGTGGATAAGCTGACATTTATAAATCACATGACTCAACAATGGTTTCACACATTGACAAACTGGCAAGAAACTAATCACAATAATCAGGGACGATAGCGTAGCAGGAAGGCGACCGCCTCAGTTACATGTCTCTTTCCCTCTTTTCTGAATTTTAGCTCACCCAGGCACCTAAGTTCAAGGTTCCCCAAAATTGGGGGCAACTATAGACAATAGGTCCCGAGGCGGTCCAAGATCAGGTTTACCCGATGATAAAAATGATACTCGCTCACAGGCAAAGGTGTCGAAAATGATGTTTCCCTTGTCGAGAATTTCCTTTTTTCAAAAGTCAAAATGTAAAAATTTCTATTTTATTCCTACTTTTATCTTATTTTATGTTCTATTTTATTTTATTTTAGTTTCGCGGCTTTTAGTGGCCTGCGGTTGCGAGACAGCACGGTGCGTAAGAAGCGCAGAGCCCATAACATCACACCTGGGGTGCCGCACGCAGCCGCGGCCAAACGCGTGGCCTCGCAGGAGGCCACATCATAAATGACATGCGGCCTCAAGGCTGCATATCACTTGAATGACATGCGGCCCTAAGGCCGTATGCCACTCAAATGGCATGCGGCCTCTCTTGCTCCCCCAGTCGCGCCTGTGCAGTCACTTTTACCTGTAAGAAAATCAAAATCCAGGACTGAAAAATATCTGTTTATTTCATGTTTTTATGTTTTTTTGGGACAATGAGATAAAAAGATGTTTTGTCTTTTTCCATTTTGGGGAAAGGCTAGGGAAACAAAACGGAGACTTTGTCTTCATTTTGAGGGGCTTACTTTGAAGAATATAGGTTTTTGTCTCTCGAAAAAAAGGGGCAGATGAGGGTTCTTCAAGAAAAAAGCTTAGGAATTTCAAGATTCAATTTTTTCTTCTTTCTCTCTAAAAAACACATTATTATTGGTTTGCTTCGAGCAAGGAAAATTAATTTCTTTGGCTTGATTATTCCATCATAATTATTTTCATGATTTTTTTTTATTTGTTAAAAACTTAGATTTTCTCAAACTTTTTGTGTGATTTGCCACCGCAAAATCAACAAGGAGACGGATTAAGATATCGTTTTTTCGATCTATAAACTCTGAAGGTAAACATTCTTGGACCCCGTTCTCGTTCAATTTTGTTTATCATTATTGTTGTTAATATTTTTTTGTTATTATCACCATGTTTATCATTTATTTCCAACATTTTTAGTGTTATTGCTTACTATTGGCTTTCCTTCCTTCTTATTGTCATTTTTATTATCTTTTCATCACTATGCACACCTGCACCTTCATTACTACTACTACTACTACTACTACTACTACTACTACTACTATTATTATTATTATTATTATTATTATTATTATTATTATTATTATTATTATCATCATCATCTTTAGTATTGTGTTCCTGTTGCCTTTATTATTATTATTATTATTATTATTATTATTATTATTATTATTATTATTATTATTATTATTATCATTAGTATTGCTCTCCTGTTGCCACTATTGTTATTATTGTCATTATTATTGTTATTATTATTATTATTATTACCTCATTATTTTGTCATTGTTGTTATTTGATTATTATCATCCTGTTGCCTCCATCATCATCATCATTATTATTATTATTATTATTATTATTATTATTATTATTATTATTATTATTATTATTATTATTATTATTATTATTATTATTATTATTATTATTATTATTATTGTCATTACTTTGTCATTGTTCCTATTATTATTCTTAGGTTTTTGCATAACTTATTTTTAATTTCCTTTTCTTGTGAATTATTTGTATATCGAATTAACATGTCTTATATTTATCTTATTTTTATATTTCTTTGTTTGATTTTAGAATTGTTACTAATATTTTTAATGTCATTTTTGCTTGGGGTTTAAATGTGATTTGCCTTGTGTGAGAGTTTTCGTGACCACACGGAGGGGTCACGACGCGCAGGAGACTGAATCGTTTGGGTGAGACCTTTCCTATCCCCTATTCGTGTTTGAGTTTGCTTGTACATAAAATATTTTATTTTATGAACGTGTAAGATAAAAAATCACAAAAATATTTTTTAACTAAATTGTGATTTTTACTAATAAACTGGAACCAATGTCCCTCATTTTAGCCAGAGAATGAAAAATGTCACAAATTAAAACGAAGAGTTAAGTTTTCCAAAAAGGGGATCACTTATCACAGTTTTTAAATTGACAATCGAATAACTCTTCGATCCCTCTTTAAGTGAGCGTGAAGGAACCAATGTTCATAGCCCAAATAAATATCCTGATTTATTTATGTTATTTTTTATATACTTGACTTTGTTTGTTTATTTTAAATTTTTGTTCATATATATCTTGTGGGCCCTTGTAATTAATTATTTTTGGGGCAATTTTATTTAGCTTTCATTTGGGATTGTATTCCGTCCTAATTTTCATTTTAATTTCATTTGGCTTTCATTCATTTAGGATTGTATTCTGTCCCAATTTCTCTTGTAATTGTGTGCTTGGCGTATTTATTGCTTTTCTTTATCACTTTATTTTATCGCTTTCTTTATAGCTTTCGTTTATTGCTTTCTCGATGCTTGCAATGCGCTCTTAAATTAAATGCATTAATCGTGTGAGATGAGAGATAGAATTTTTATGAAATTTAAAAACTCATTTATAAATAATCAAGAAATAAATAAGAGTGAAGTTCCAAACACCATCTCTGGTTTAGACCGTAGAGGTTAGATGATCTTTCCCAATTTCTTGTAAATTGGGTAGCAACTCCAAAATATCTCAAAGGTGCCTAAAGGTACCATGAGGCTAGATGAACTCCCCAATGTTCTATTGGGTAGAGATTCCAAGATGTCTCATGGCACCCAAGATTAAAAAGACACGAACCAATCCCTCGAGCCCTAAAAACTGGTATCGCTTACGAGAGCCTTTCCTAGGTTCGGCGCGCGTCACAGGAGGTCTCTCTCTGGGGTGCTAAGAAGGTTGATGAAAGAGGGCAAGTTGCAACCCCTAGCACCTAAACCCGCCAAGACCTAAGGACAACTAGGGCACAATGATAATTAGTATTGTGCTTACCATCAGCACACTAACCATATGACATAAGACTGTAAGGCATTGAGGCATGCCATTCAGGATCTGATTGACTGGAAACAAATCACAGATAAGAGAAGAGAGGGAACCAGAAGAAGCCTGGATACAATAATGTGCCCCCACCCGTGTTTATGATTTGGTTTAGCTTGCCCGAGTGGTATGTGCTACAGGATTTGTATGGAATTAAGAACACTTCTATCACTTGCCTTGAGGGGGCAAGTAAAGAAGGGATTACCATGGCAGCGATAGACCGTTGGTCCACTGATGAAAGTGGAAGTGATAATTCTGATAATAAAGGATCTGCCGACCCGTGGGGTTCGGAGGGAGAGGAAGAGGAAAAGGATCTTGATAAGAAAGTCGAAGCAGAGACCCGAAGCGAAAAAGTAGTTCCGGAGGTTGAGAAACCATAAGATCCTGTGGCAGTTCAAAAGGAAAAAGAACCGGAGGAAGACCCGATAAAAGGGCAGTTAAAAACATGCCATCTCAAATTTTGATATGGGATCTACTATGGCAGTCCCCCTCACATAGGCAGAAGTTGGTAGAAGCCCTATGCAAATCTATGGTGGCAACCACCATCTCCCCCACGGAACTGTTAAACATAGTAAACGGAAGCGCTGGAGAGAATGTAGTGTTTTCAAGTACTCATTTGTCGGTAGAGGGCTGCAACCATAATCGCCTCTTGTACATAAGGGCCTAAGTGAATGAGAAGGACACAACCTATATCATGGTGGACGATGGTTCATCCATAAATGTTTGCCTCTTGGAGGCAATGGCAGCTTTCGGAGTGTCAGAAGAGATGCTGAGCAAGTCTGACCTCACAATCACAGCCTATGATAACTCCCGCAGACAGGCATCGAGGACATTCAAGGAAAAGGTCAAGACGGGGCCAATTGAGACAGAAGTAGAGTTCGTAGTCCTCCCCATTCTGACCAACTTTTCTGTATTAGCCGCATTATCGGTTTAGCCATGAATAGTATTTTTCGGTGGTAAATAGTGCACCCGGGGCAGAAATTGCACCTGAAGGCAAAAAAATATTTTATTTGACCATCGGAAGATACTAGTCATGGTGAGTCCAGTAGTAAAATTTAGAGTGAAAATGAGCTTAAATAGGTCCCCAAAACTCAAAAATAAGAAAAGCCCTGGACCGTAATTAGAGACCCCGATTTGACCAAAATTTGATTGGGCCTCTAAAAATAGTAAATGACATCCAAAAATTAATTTAAGGGTATAAACAAGCTTAGAATAATATTTAGGAATTTTTGGTAAAGAAAAATTATTTTTACGGTAACACTGGAAATTACCGAATCGAATCGGTTAGAGTGAGCCAGTCCCAAAAATGGATTCCGATTGGGTTGAAAATTTTTGTGGAGGCTTAATTTATTATTTGGGGAATTTTGGAACTAATTTGGAGTGAATTGGACGTCAGAAAGGAGGGGAATTAAATTTGGTTTGGTTAATGGGCTTAATTTTGGGTCCAACCAACTTGGTTGGATCCGCCCAGCCCAAAGATGAGGGTATAAAAGGGTTGAAAAATCAGAAATGTAGGGAGAATTCTAGATTTCTTCAGCCCCTTCTACCCCTCTCCTTAGTCGAACCTTACTCTCTCAAATTCTCTCCAAATTTCTTCTCTTCTCCTCCAATTTCTCCTCCAAATCAAGTTAACTTAATGTAATTCAGCCCCTCTACAACATTATTGCAGTCTCTAATCTCTAATTTAAGTGGAAGAATTGGGAAAATTCAAGTGTACAAAGATTAGGGTTCAATTTGAGGTAAGAGGAATTGAAGGTTTTAAAATTAATTAATGGTTCTAATAGGTAAATTAGGGTATGTAGAGTGTAATTATGTAGTTATATTGTGGTTAGAATGCATGCTTTTTATGGTAACTCAATTTTGAATTTCGGCCATACATAGGGAATAAAGAAGGTGAAGGATTTTCAAGAGCAAAAAGCATAGGGAATGAAGCTTTGGAACAGTAAATCAAGAAATTAAGGTGAGTGGTTACAAATTCTAACCATTTCCATTGTTTTAGGGTGAATTTAGGTTATGTTTAAATAGTAACTATGTGAAATATGTGTGTATAATTGAAAGAAATGTTACAATTATGACTTAGGATGTTAGAAATGATAAATTGAATGGTTAAATAAAGAAGAAATAAATTATAGGGTAGTAAACTTTGGGTAGCCGAATGGTATATCTCATAATATTAGGGTATACTTTGGGTATATATATGAGTTAAAGGGGTATACATGTGATTTAATGAATAAAATAATGTAATGAATAATAAAGGAATAAAAAATATAATATAGAGAATGGATTTGTAAGGTTGGTCGAATGGAAAAGGTAGGAGGTTTAAGGTATAATCTTGCTAATTGTTAAAAATAAATGCATAATATGAAAATAGGATAAAAATTGAGTGTATGAGAATTTATTTAGAATTTATTGAACATAAATGAATATTTTAGAATAAATTAGTATATTATGATTATATTAAAAATCAAGTTAAATGTGTATTTTAGTTGAAAGTATGGCATAAAATGAATATGGAATAAAAATTAAGGGCATGGTAATTTACTTAGAATTTATTGAGTAAAACTGAATGTTTTAGAATATTTTGGTATGTTATGTTTATAGTCGAAATGAAGTAAATGGTTTAATTTTAATGGAATTATGGTATGAATGACTATGCCATTAAATAAATAATGGAATAAAGGTGATTTAGTAAGAAAAGAATGAATATTATGATGTTTGATTATGTTGGCATAATGATATATTATAATAAAGTAATGTGATAATTTATTTATCTTGCCCTTAGTAATAGTTAGGGGTGAGCAAAAAAACCGATGGACTCGGTTAACCGAAAAAAAAATCCGAAACCGAACCGATGGACTGGTTAACCGATTGTAATGGACTGGTTAATGGTTAGTCTTTTGAAAAAACCGATATTAATGGACTGGTTAATGGTTTTTGACTTATGTAACTGGTTAACCGAACCGAAACCGAATTTTTAGTTAATTTATTAATTTTTAATGATTTATAACAATTTATCCTAATTAAAAGTGATCATGTATTTTTTTTATTATACTAATTATTTTAAACTTTTAAAATTTTTTTAATTGACTATTAGTAAGTATAATAATTTATCTAATTAAAAGTGATTATGAACCGGTTAATATATTTACTTATTAAATATTAATTTTTAAAAACAAATTTGCTTATATCCACCTAATATTTTTATTTTAACAATAATAATGTTATATTTTAGTGAAAAAATTTTAATTTTTAAGTATCTTGAATATTTTAATTTTATTTATGAATATATTTATAATTATAATGGTTAACCGAAAAATATTGGATAACCGATCCGAAAATCCGAAACCGATGGACTGGTTAACCGATGGTAATGGACTGGTTAATGGACTGTAATTTCAAAAAACCGATATTAATGGACTGGTTAATGGACTGAGGCTAATGGACCGGTTAACCGACCATGCTCACCCCTAGTAATAGTCTAGTAGTTAAATCTAATTTAGGATATAATTGGCTAGCCATAGGGACAGTAAAACCGAGGTGTGAGTTATGGCGACTCACTATTAGTAGGCCAATGGCGGTCTACAAAATGAATGAATGTTTAAAATGTCAAATGAAATGGAATGTGACGGGTCCTCGGCAAGTGTACCGAATCGACAAGTAATAAAGTGGGGTATAGTTAGGACCCCGAGTTATCGTACCCAAGGGAACAAGGATTGTCCAGTTAAATATCTATAGATGAGTGAATTTGAGATGTCCCCAATTTGTTTGGTGGAGAAAACTAAACTAAGCAAGAAAATAAATTAACAATTAAATATAAAATTGGTCATCAAGAAATTACTCAAGGATGAAATTAAATGCTTAGGAAATTCTATCCTCATAAATGTAACTGAAAATTGGTAAAACAATATAACATGAAATTCTGGACAACCCAACTGAACCCAAACCTACCATATCCATGGATTAAGCTATTCTAATTAATAAACCTACCATATCCCTGGATTAAGTCTATTAATTAGCTTAAGTGCGGGTTACCAAATCCTAGATCTAAGACAACCTACCATCCCGGATTAAGCTATCTTAAACCTATTTATTCCTCACTATTCTTAATCTAATAACATCAACACCCACAAACCAACCTACCATATCCCTGGATTAAGCTGGAAAGATAAATGTCAATATTAAAAGAACAGAGCATTTGCACAAACAATAATTTTCGGATTTAGCTCCAATCATCATTATAATTGCAAAACAATATATAACAAGAGGAATAAAAGAAAACATGAAAATATTTATTAAATCCAAATATCCAAAATACAAATACGATTCAAGAACTCCCAAGCATGATTAACTACTCTAACATCAAGAATATAACCATAAAAGATGAAAATTAGAGTTTAGAATACACCCTTGATGAGAGAGAAAATAGATCTTGAAGTTCTTGTTCTTCAACCTTGGAATCCACTTGAATCCCCAAAATCTAGATTTAAACTAAATTGATCTAAATTATTTAAGAAGGAAATTGCAATTCAAAATTAAATCTAAGCTAAACATAATTTAAAAGGAAAATTAAAACATGAAAATAAAATAAATTGTTGCTGGAAATTAAAGAAAAAATAAACCTAAGTCTACTGCCTAAAGGAAAGAATAAGAAAATACAAATCTCAAAACTGACTAAAAAACTATCCCCTTCTTTGGTATGCAGCGGCGCTACTTTTAATTGTCTGAAGAAAAGCACAGCTGTGCTTTAAGAAGCACTGCGCATCTGCTGCGCGATATCAGCGTGACACAGCTGTGCTTCTCGCTGAAGCACAGCTGTGCTGTGGGCGAGGCTGTGTGCGTTATCACTCCGCGTGCGCGCGCCTTTCGCTGCGTAACACAGCTGTGCTTTGCGAGGAAGCACAGCTGTGTCTTCGGTCATTCACGTCGCTGTCCGCTTCCTTCGAAAGCACAGCTGTGCTTTTGTAAAAGCACGATTGTGCTTTAGGCAAAATCTGCCCTCCTTCCACAATTTCTTTAAATATCAGCCCCAAACCTCTAATTTAGCTCCGGATTAAAATAAAACACCTGAAAACATCCCAAAATTTATTAAAAATTATAAAAACATTATAAATTAATAAAAACACAAAAACTAATTAATTATTATTAAAATTAAATAAATAAAACACATAATTATGCCAAGAATTAATCTAAAATATTAATATAATTGCAACTTATCAACTACCCCAAACTCAAACCTTTACTCGTCCTCGAGTAAACTGAATGAACCACATTCTCAATCATCTCAATCTCAACAAAAGAAAATAAGGAGTCATTCTCAATTAAGGAACAAAAATATAAGTTTGCAAATACCAATGCTCATCAAATAACAGATAAACACAAGAACATACTAAACAATTTATGTGTGTGTGTGCAACAGGCCAAAACAGAATTTTTATCATTTAAAAATAAAACTTCTAGATACAATATTGGGAAAAGGAATCAACTCGAATGCATTAATGCACTCATAGCTTTTCACTCAAAGCTCAAGAAACACCATATGCCTCTTCTTACGTACCAAACCTTACTAGAAGGTCATCACCACTAAATAGAACAAGACAAAACAAAGAATCAAGAGGTCTTACATTTTGGTTGTAACGTTAGGCTTAGGTAAATTGGCTAACAAAGAAAGATCAAGTCACTAGAGAAAAATAGCCACTACCTAAACAAAACACAATCACCCAACTGTACTAATAAATATTCCCAACTCAATTACATATAATCAAAATAAAATTGGCCTTAAAGACACCTTAGCATCATCAAACTCAAATCACAATAACAAATGCCACATAATATTCAACACCGATTTTCACAAGGCACTAGTTCAAGTCTTACTAAATTTTGTACCCCAAACTCACATTTTGCCCAATTAGCTAGGAAAGACTTACAATGCTTCTTCTTTTTCAAATTTTTTTTTTTATTTTTATTTTATTTTATTTTATTTTATTTTATTTTTTTTATAAAGAAGCATAAAAACCAACTAGCCATTAATAAATAAAGTACTTAATTCGTCTATAAATCCCAACAAGAACTAAAATTGAGCTCTAATTTTTTTTTAAAAGACCAATAAATCACTTAAATCACATTCCTCTATATCAACCCCAAACTCATTTCTTTAAATGGGCTCAACTCTCCATTACACACACCAATCAATCCTCAAACAGCAATTTACACCAAGAATTGACAAAATCTAAACTCCCTTTTACCCAAAATAAAAACCCAACCTCACTAGAGTGGCCATTCTTCTAAAGGGAGGCAAAAATTATTTAAGGCTAAAGGTAGTTTTAATATGTGTAACAATAAAACAAGCACGCATTTAGCATACTAAAATAATAGGCTCAACGGGCTAACAAGAGATAATGAAATTAAGGTAGAAAAAGTCATTTAAAGTAGCTATACAAAGAAGGGTTGCCTAAATCATTTTCTAAGTTGTGTCTCATCTGAGGTCGCTTCGATGGGTAATCAAAAAGGTTCTAGTGCTCTTAGTGAGTTTTCATCTAATCCCCTAATTGCAACTAGATTTTTCTTAATTTTTGAAAACAGGCCCAAAGTGCTCAAAATTTAGAAATTGCAAAGTATAATCAAGGTTTACATGCAGTCTAACAAACAAAGATATAAACATGACTATTTCTCACTCAACTTAATATTTAATGAAACACAAATTTCTAAACCTGAGATCAAAATCATTCACAATTGAGAACTATTAGGACGAAATAAAAATTTAAATCGAAGGAAAATAAAAAAGAAACAACCATAAAAATATTTAGACACAAACTTGGCACAAACACGCCATAACCAAAGCAAACTAACTAACAACTACTCAAACGCAACAAACTAAAAAGACAATAAAACAAAACAAATCTGGTTTTGGTTTGAAAAATTGAAATGGTACTCCACCCCAAACTCAAAATGTTGCACTGTCCTCAGTCCAAGAAAATAAAGTACACAGAGATAATTTTCAAAAATTTTCCCCCATGCTGTGCAAAAACTCATTGCAATTTAAAATCAATTGCAAGCATCTCAAAAATGGCAAACATAAATTAATTACTGTGCAAAATTAATAACCATACAAAATTTCTGCATGCCACCTGTGCAAATTAAAGAAAATTCAAAACCTGTGCAATAATCCAATAATCACTGTGCAAAATGAAAGACTCTGAAATCTGTGAAATTCATAGCCAACACAAATAATATCTATCCTATCACACGGCATTGGCTCAGCCACACAATTCCACAATATAATAAAGTAAATAAAATCATACATTGCCTGACTTCATCAATTTCATTAACTAAAATAAATAAATAAATATATACAAAATCTGTTGTGTACGAATCACTTTCTGAAATATATACAATATTTTACTGTGGTGGTCGTCTCAGATGTGGAGGAAACACAGTGGAAACAGGAGTGAAAAATCCACGAATCTCAACGCTCAACCTGTCCAACTGTGTCATAATCCTGTGCTGGAAGGATCCCAAAAATGCATCTCTCTGCTCAGCTCCCAGGACCATATCTCGGCGCACCTGCTCCATCTGAGTCTCAATAGAAGCCAGTCGCTCCCAAGCTCGCTGTACCGATAAGTCCATGCCAGAGATCATCTGGTCACTCTGAGAGGTAGCTGCCCTGACCTCCGCCAATCCTCTGCTCAGCTCATCCAATCTCTCCCACACCCTCTCCTGGAAAGCTGTCTGTTCCCTCCTCGACTCACTGAACGAATCATGAATCATGCTAACTGTAGTCTCAAACCGTGTCATCGTAGCAGTCATAGTCCGCATCTCCGATATCAAAGTCTGGACCACCGAAGCATCTAAATATGGAGCTGAGGGTGGAGGGGCTGTAGAAGAAGATGGCTCATCATGCCCCTGAGCATACCGACTCATATCTGGAGGGGAGAAGGGAATATCACTCCTCCGTCTCACCCTCCTACTGGAAGTAGCTCTCTGTGGCGGAGGTGGTGGTGGAGCATCAGTATCGTGATCAGCTGGCGGGTGGGCATCATCAGAATCGCCCTCTCCATCATCACCCAAGTCATGGGCCTCCATCTCCTCCGCTCTCCTAAGTCGATATCCACTCTCGGAAGAAGGATCCTCTATAGCGATCCTACATCTGAGCACTACCTCCTCATCAATCAAGTACGATGACCCTAAAGCTGGTCCCATGTCAGGAGTAGGCAGATGCAGGGCTCTCATGATCAAGGTGATCAATCCACCAATCCCGATCCTCTTCCCTGAAGTAGCGGTGGCTCTCTTCAGTTGCTTACACAACCAAGGTACGGCATTAACTCTGGTGCCGGTCTCCATAGCATATAAAAAGAATAAGTCCGGTGTGCTCACATTGCTAGGACACCCTGGTCGCATGAACACTGATGAAGTCATCACTCGGTGTAAGTACTGATAGACTGGAGAGCGAAGCTTCGTTGACTTGGTGTTTCTCGCATGAAAATCCATATTGGGCTTCCCAATAACAGCCCAATGCACAGCTGAGTCACCCACAACATGCACCTCTCCATCCTCTGGCAACCTCAAGTATCTAGCTAGGTCAGAAATAGAAAGAAAATAAGGGATATTGCGCACTCTAAACTGAATGGTATTCCGATCATCCAGAGATAACCTAGGAGAGTACTGAAACGTACTAAGGAACTCCAATGTTATCTCAGGATAAGTCGGACCATTCAGAGAAAAGAACTCCTCCCATCCAATGTTCCTCAGCAAAGCTAATACCCTCTCTTGAATGCCCAGGTCAATGAGTGTCTTCATACTCATAAACCTACTTGAAATAATAATCTTCGCAGCCAGCTTGTTGAACAGGATGCGTTGTTCTGGAGTCAACCAGTCAGGAGGTTGAATGGGCGCTGATGGTTGCTCCTCTCTGTTACGAACCATGGTTCCTGAAAAAGAAAGTATAAACTTTGTTCACAACATTCTTGGTTTCATTAAGTGCATACCACATCTATAACTAAATTGGAAAAATAATATCAAAACTCACCAAATCGTCACAACAGAAATTTGCAAAATAAATATACTTTCTAGCTAATGATGATGCAAAAATTGAAACATTAAGCATAAGGCAAATGTATTAACCTATTAAAGTACAAATTCTATGCACAAAATAGCAACAATTGGAAGATTGCACAAATTAGAATTTACATAAATTAAAAAATGAAAAGTACAAGGTGGAAAATAAAATACGCACAAGTAATTAATCATTGAAGTGCAAATGCCAAGAATAAAATAGATGCAATTATTGGAGAATAATAGAGAGAAATGCAAAGTTCACTTAATCACTGCTTCATTCACAGCAAAAATATGTAGGAAAAATTCAAAGTTGCATGTAAATAAAAATGTGAAAAATTGGCATCCAAAACAACTTATCCTAATCCCATCAAGTCGGGAACTAGCAAACATGCATTTGACTCAATTCAATCAAGCACAATATTCAATTGCATCTAAATTAAAAACTAAAGCAACAGCAACATTATTAACACAAGATAATACCAAGCATAATCTCAAGCAATTAGAATTTAACTTGCAAAAACTTTCCTTCCATATTCACACTATCGCATAATGCCCCAATTATATCAAAACAATTCAGTTCAGAAATTTTAAAGTCCAAACTCCCCATTTCCAGCAGCTATATTTCAAGGCAAAATACACAATATATCCCCATCTAACACAATGAGTAACTGAGTTCAAATTCAATTCAAATGGCATCCATCAACTCAACACTGCTATAATAGCAATTTAAACACAAACACATATATGAAATTAGGCTCAAAATGCAATTGCTCAGTGTACAATATGGTCAGATAAAGCTCAGTTAGTTAAAGTTCCAAATCAGCAGTGGACATGCCAACAGTGACCTAATTGCCTGTTTACACAACCTAATTTATGCCATCTAAATATGAACATTATCTCAAAATATCATATTAACAGAGTTGGCCAGGATAAATTAACAAATTGCTGAATTAATCACGTTATTAGTCCATTAATGTACATGCATTTCTCATTCAGGCATTTCAACAAACAGTTGGTGAGCATGATTCTAACTAGATTTTTAAGCACAATCTTTTCAATCCTAATTACCCATTTCTGTTCACGTTGGCCCGAAGAAGCAACACACATCAAAATTCACAATTAACACAACAAAATTTCCATTTGAGAATCAAACCCAGTAAATTAAAATGAGAAAATAAAAATGCGAAGAGTGAGGAAATTAAATACCTGGAAATGTTGAATTTAGCTACTGACTTAAGGAAATTGGAAGATAAATAACGGAAAAGAGAGAGAGAACTCTTAATTCTTTTATCCCAAAGAAATCTGGAATTTATTGCATAAAAATTTGGGAAGAAAATCAGAATCGGAACAAAGAGGAAGGGAAATGCAAAATTAAAATGAAGAGAATTCCAATTAAGCTCCATACAAATGCACAAAATAAAAATTACCTGAGATGAGCTTGGATTAACAGTGAAGATCAAAGAGGAATTGAGAGAAAAATTTTAATTTTTGAAGAACAGGGGGGAAAAGAGGAAAAGAAAAGAGAAAGGAAGAAGAAAGAGGGGCACAACGTGTGTTAAAGGAGGCTGTGCGAAAACGCACAGCTGTGCTTTTGAAAGAAGCACAGCTGTGTTTCTCCCAGCGCTTCGTTTCGGCGTGAATTTTAAATGAAAGCACAGCTGTGCTTTTGTAAAAGCACAGCTGTGTCTTTTGCACTATACCTGATGCTACCGCCCTGTTCCATTTTTTTGCACTTCTTGCTCCTTTTGAATTTTTCTTTCTTCTCAACTGTTAATTTCCAAAACAATTAAACAAATCAAAACCAAATACACAAAATTAAATCCAACAAATTAAACATTAAAAATAACAAATTAACATTCTAACACACTAAAAATTTAAGGAATTTTATTTTATAAAAATATATATAATAATTTTATTTTATTATTATTATTATTGTTATTATTTTTATTTTTATTTTTATTTTTATTTTTATTTTTATTTTTATTTTTATTTTTATTTTTTTTATTTTTTATTTTTTTATTTTTTATTATTATTATTTTTTTAAGAAAAATAAAAATAAAAATACAAACAACTAGTAATTAAAAATCAAAACATAAACACAGAAAAATGACAGAAAATTAAATAGGAAGGGTTAAGAAAAATATAAGTTCTGGTTTATTGAGTCCCAACTCGACTCATTTCACTCTCGGGTGGACGAGCTTGTGAACCAAATAATGGTCTTTCCGGTTTTTGCTCTTCATTTTCCCCCATCAGTAGGAGAAAATCATCGAAAGCTACCAAAGTGGGAAATTCCATGTCTTCGATGAAGTATGACTCCACCTTGGGTTCACTATACACGAACTCTACTGGCTCTTCAAGCCTAAATAAATCCTTCAAATGGACTGAATTCAGTGTTTCCATTTGAGAATCATTCAACTCTTGCTCCTTTGGTGCACTATCCTGCACAGAAAAATTGAAATTAGTTTCCAAAAAAACACAAGATTTTTCTTCAACAATAATTGGCTCCTTTTCTTCTTCATGCAACCCATCCTCAAAAATTTCAATATTCTCATTAATCTCTATAGGTGCATGACTCAATTCACCACCATCTTTTTGATCACTCGGAGAGACAATTAAAATTTCTAACTTGAATTCCAAATTTTGGATCTCCAATGCTTGACTCTTTAATAAATCCCCTTGAGCCTTGATCCTCTCCTCTTGATAGTTGATTATAGCCTGCAACTCTCTCCTTTCTGCTTGGTATTCCCTCTCTCTACAATAATTGTAGTTTGAAAGACGTTCGATATGGGCAAAGTGATACTCTTGTGATACACATGAAGAGTGAGGATCTTCAAAAGATGGTGAATAGGTGACTGGTGAAGTTGAATACATTTGTCGTAACTCTTGCATCTCCCTCATCATATCATTCACTTGTTCTCGCAAAAGGAACAACTCATAATCTTGATCACTATCTTGCATCATTTTGAAAATGTCTCAAAATTTTCCTGCAAAAATAAACACCAAATTAAAATAAAAAGAAAAATAAAAACCTCAAACTAACTCAACTATAGATATAAAACAAACAACACCGTTATCCCCGGCAACGGCGCCAAAAACTTGACGGGTCCTCGGCAAGTGTACCGAATCGACAAGTAATAAAGTGGGGTATAGTTAGGACCCCGAGTTATCGTACCCAAGGGAACAAGGATTGTCCAGTTAAATATCTATAGATGAGTGAATTTGAGATGTCCCCAATTTGTTTGGTGGAGAAAACTAAACTAAGCAAGAAAATAAATTAACAATTAAATATAAAATTGGTCATCAAGAAATTACTCAAGGATGAAATTAAATGCTTAGGAAATTCTATCCTCATAAATGTAACTGAAAATTGGTAAAACAATATAACATGAAATTCTGGACAACCCAACTGAACCCAAACCTACCATATCCATGGATTAAGCTATTCTAATTAATAAACCTACCATATCCCTGGATTAAGTCTATTAATTAGCTTAAGTGCGGGTTACCAAATCCTAGATCTAAGACAACCTACCATCCCGGATTAAGCTATCTTAAACCTATTTATTCCTCACTATTCTTAATCTAATAACATCAACACCCAAAAACCAACCTACCATATCCCTGGATTAAGCTGGAAAGATAAATGTCAATATTAAAAGAACAGAGCATTTGCACAAACAATAATTTTCGGATTTAGCTCCAATCATCATTATAATTGCAAAACAATATATAACAAGAGGAATAAAAGAAAACATGAAAATATTTATTAAATCCAAATATCCAAAATACAAATACGATTCAAGAACTCCCAAGCATGATTAACTACTCTAACATCAAGAATATAACCATAAAAGATGAAAATTAGAGTTTAGAATACACCCTTGATGAGAGAGAAAATAGATCTTGAAGTTCTTGTTCTTCAACCTTGGAATCCACTTGAATCCCCAAAATCTAGATTTAAACTAAATTGATCTAAATTATTTAAGAAGGAAATTGCAATTCAAAATTAAATCTAAGCTAAACATAATTTAAAAGGAAAATTAAAACATGAAAATAAAATAAATTGTTGCTGGAAATTAAAGAAAAAATAAACCTAAGTCTACTGCCTAAAGGAAAGAATAAGAAAATACAAAACTCAAAACTGACTAAAAAACTATCCCCTTCTTTGGTATGCAGCGGCGCTACTTTTAATTGTCTGAAGAAAAGCACAGCTGTGCTGTGCTAGGGTTGCGCATCTGCTGCACGATATCAGCGTGACACAGCTGTGCTTCTCGCTGAAGCACAGCTGTGCTGTGGGCGAGGCTGTGTGCGTTATCACTCCGCGTGCGCGCGCCTTTCGCTGCGTAACACAGCTGTGCTTTGCGAGGAAGCACAGCTGTGTCTTCGGTCATTCACGTCGCTGTCCGCTTCCTTCGAAAGCACAACTGTGCTTTTGTAAAAGCACGGCTGTGCTTTAGGCAAAATCTGCCCTCCTTCCACAATTTCTTCAAATATCAGCCCCAAACCTCTAATTTAGCTCCGGATTAAAATAAAACACCTGAAAACATCCCAAAATTTATTAAAAATTATAAAAACATTATAAATTAATAAAAACACAAAAACTAATTAATTATTATTAAAATTAAATAAATAAAACACATAATTATGCCAAGAATTAATCTAAAATATTAATATATCTAAATTATTTAAGAAGGAAATTGCAATTCAAAATTAAATCTAAGCTAAACATAATTTAAAAGGAAAATTAAAACATGAAAATAAAATAAATTGTTGCTGGAAATTAAAGAAAAAATAAACCTAAGTCTACTGCCTAAAGGAAAGAATAAGAAAATACAAAACTCAAAACTGACTAAAAAACTATCCCCTTCTTTGGTATGCAGCGGCGCTACTTTTAATTGTCTGAAGAAAAGCACAGCTGTGCTTTAAGAAGCACAGCTGTGCTGTGCTAGGGTTGCGCATCTGCTGCGCGATATCAGCGTGACACAGCTGTGCTTCTCGCTGAAGCACAGTTGTGCTGTGGGCGAGACTGTGTGCGTTATCACTCCGCGTGCGCGCGCCTTTCACTGCGTAACACAGCTGTGCTTTGCGAGGAAGCACAGCTGTGTCTTCGGTCATTCACGTCGCTGTCCGCTTCCTTCGAAAGCACAGCTGTGCTTTTGTAAAAGCACGGCTGTGCTTTAGGCAAAATCTGCCCTCCTTCCACAATTTCTTCAAATATCAGCCCCAAACCTCTAATTTAGCTCCGGATTAAAATAAAACACCTGAAAACATCCCAAAATTTATTAAAAATTATAAAAACATTATAAATTAATAAAAACACAAAAACTAATTAATTATTATTAAAATTAAATAAATAAAACACATAATTATGCCAAGAATTAATCTAAAATATTAATATAATTGCAACTTATCAGAATGTAAATGTATTAGTGGTCCTGCGGGGTCACTTTTGAATGATGTGGATCTGTGGGGTCCACGTCCCGCATATCCGGTTCGGAGATTTCTACTGGACCGATACTAGGGGCAAAATAGTAAAATGAATAAAATTCACTGGAATTGGACTAATGAGTGAAAAAGGGCTAAAATGAAATAAATTAGGTAGTTTTAGGGACTAATTGGTAAAAATAATGTTAACCTGGTAATTATATAGCTAAATTAAAAGAAAAGCAGTTTAATGGGTAAGAATATTAAATTAAATACTTAATTGAGGAGTAAAATGTAATTTGCCATAAAAATAGCAAAATGAAGAATAAATAATAAATTATAGGTTAAACAATGATTAAAATTAATAAATTAGAATAATTAATATCAATTTGATATAATTTAATGAAATAGATTAGTAAAGTAGGAAGTAATTGAATGTTAAATAGATAATTAAGTAAGTTATTATATAAATAATGATTTAGTATTAATATGATAAAATATTAATATGAGAAATTGTAATTGATTAAGTAAATAAATTGATATATTAATCAATGGGCGTAATAGAATTAAATAATAATAATAATAATAATAATAATAATAATAATAATAATAATAATAATAATAATAATAATAATAATATAATTATATAGTGAATAAATTAACTAATGAGTTTATAAGTAAATTAAATGATAATTACTATTAGGAGTTAATTGAATAACATTAAAGTTTACATTGGTTAGAAATTGGAATTTAAATATTTTAGTATTAACTAAATAGTAATTAGATAGATGGAAATTTTTAGAATTGTAACCACCACTGAGCATATTTAATGCTCAACACGTAGTTCTTATTGACTGTGTGTAGGTACAAGCTAGGCGTGGGAGCAAGCATATGACTTTTGGAAGCTGTCAGGACTAAGCTTGTAGGGATATTTTAAGTAGATTTTTGGTATATGGTATGTATATACTTATAAATAAATATTGTAAATTATGGATATGTATTTATGGTGTGTAATGGACATTATTACTTAGTGAATATTATGAGACTGTCTATGGTTGATGGATGATGAGAAATATTGTATACTATTGTTGTGCCTGTGTGGGCTGCGGTTTGTTGACTTTGCAGGTTTGGGTAGGTTAATATTATGGCCTTTATACTGCCGAAATTTTTATGGACTGGAATAATAAACTAGATAGTTATAGGTTAGCTGCTAAGCATAATAAGTTACAATTACAATGGTTAAGCATAAGGTTTAATAATAAATTAACTATTCCACAAGTTGCATATTGATTTTGTGAAAACCATTCACACGTTTGCCTGTATTGATAGCATATTTGGTAACTATTAAAATCACTATACGTACGTTTGGAAAGTTATAAGGGTGTTACATTTTCATCGCTTTTGGGCAGGCCGTGGTTCCATAAGCTTGGGGGAGTGCCATCCTCGTTGCATCAGATGATTAAGATCCCACATGAGGGGCAAGTCGTGAAAATTAGGGCTGCGAGGGAGAATCAGTTATCCATTCTGGAGATTGCAAAATAGACTTTTAATGGGTTCCATGTGGCCGTGATTGGTCAGGAAGAGGACGTCACAGGAAGCCCTCAGGTGGTCAACATGATGAAGAGGATGTCCTTTCTGCCCGGAGACGGGCTGGGCAAGAATTCTCAGGGGCCTCAAGCTTCCATAGCTACGAGAGGTCAGAAAGATAAGAAAGGCCTCGGATATGAGAGCACTATAATGAAGAGCAAGAGGGCAGTAAGTGGGATCCCTCATACTAAGGACAGTTTCATGCCAGCCAGTTTTACTATGTGCCTATGCAAGGGAAATCGAGCCTCAATGGTAGGATGGAAGAATTATACTAGGATTTGAGGTCTTTAATGATGCCTTCAATTGGGACATTGGAATGATCAAGCCAATACAAGGTTTTTGGGATGAAGAAATCTTGACCAAGGGGATAGTCTGGGACTGAGAAGCACCCGAGGAGATTATCACCAAGAGGTTAATGGCCACCCGAGTAAAGGGGAAAGGGAAGATGGAAGACGAAGCTGCAGGAGACTGCAGTGCCTCCAAAATGCTAGTTGGATTCACAACTGTTGGCTACAACATCTGCATCGACAGAGAAAGAAATGGATGATAATTTAGATTTTCTTTTTATGCCAGAACTCTTCAATAATATTGATGACTTTTCCAGTTCAATTAATAATATGAACAATTTTGCTTACTTGTGCGATATTTCTAATGATTTGACAATGCATAATCATGATCATGACTCATTCCTATTTGACACTGATTCAACTGATGCCATTCCATTTAATCTCGAAACTTCAAAAAACCTGAAGACAATCTTAATAGCATCTAACGTAACTCCTGAAGAGAGAATAGAATTTGAGAGAATTTTAAGAAAATATGAAAAAGTCTTTGCCTGGACCTATGAAGACATGCTAGGAGTCGGTCAAGAAATCACTGAACACGCTATCCCAATGTATCCTGATCACAAGCCGGTCAAACAGAAGCTCAGAAGACTTAGGCCAGAATGGGCTGAGAAAGTGAAAGAAGAGATCCACAAGCAGATCGAGGCTAAGTTTCTGATTGAAGTACAGTATCCAACTTGGTTGGCCAATGTCATCTCGTTAGCCAAGAAAAATGGCAAAGTACGTGTATGTGTGGACTACCGAGATTTGAACAAAGCCTGTCCTAAAGATGACTTCTTGTTACCGCACATCAATGTATTAATAGATAGTGTGGCAGCTTGCATGATGTATAGCTTCGTGGACAGGTATGCAGGGTACAACAAGATTCTCAACAAAATAGTTGATCGGATCAAGATAGCTTTCATCATAGAGTGGGGAACATTCGCCTACAGAGTTATGCCGTTTAGTGAAACCTATCAGAGGATGGCTACCAGGATCCTCGAGGACTTGATCCATAAGGAAGTGGAGGTATATGTCGATGACATGATGATCAAGTCGGCCACTTTGAAGCTCTAGAGAAGTTTTTTCAGAGGATCAACAAGTACAATTTGCGGTTGAACCCTAAGAAGTGCATTTCCGGGGTTACCTCAAGAAAGCTGTTAGGACACGTGGTCAGTTAGAGAGGGATTGAAATCGACCCAAACAAAGTCAATACCATTAGGGAAATGCCAGTGCCTCAGAAAGAGAAGGAAGTCAGGAGTTTTTTGGGCAAGTTGCAATATGTCAGCAGGTTCATCACCAAGCTCACTTCAATCTGTGAGCCGATCTTCAAGCTGCTCAGAAAAGACCAGCCTGTGGTATGGAATGAAGACTGTCAAAAGGTTTTCGATACAATTAGAGAATACTTGATGAATTTTCCAGTTCTGAGACCACCCCAACCAGTCAAACCACTAATCCTATACCTAGCCATGGAGGATAATTTTGTAGGCGCCATGATGGCTCAAGACGACGAGTTCAGAGTAGAATTTGCAATCTATTACCTTAGTAAGAAGTTCTTATGAGGTCAAATATACTGAAGTCAAAAAGATTTGCTTAGCAGTGATTTGGGCCTCTAAGAAGTTAAGACACTACTTTCATTCTTACAAGGTACAAGCAGTCATAAAAGAGAACCCTCTCAGGTACCTACAGGAAGCTCCATCTTTGTTAGGAAAAATGGGGAGATGGCTGCTACTATTACAAGAATTTGATGTAGAATATGTCACTCGAAAGACCATTAAGGGATGGGCAGTAGCAGAGTTTCTGGCAGAACAGCCCATCGAAGGAGATTCGTTTGAGTTTAACTTCCTGGATGAGGATGTTGCAACCATTGCAGTACAAGGTTGGTAATTACACTTTGAGGTAGTGGTTAACAGTAAGGGGGCAAGAGTAGGAATCATTCTTACAACCCCAGACGGCGAGAAACTCCCACTAGCTAAGAAACTAAGATATAAGGCTACTAATAATGAAGCTGAATATGAAGCTTGCACATTCGGGTTGGAAGCCTTGATAGTTGTGACGCGTGCCGAACCCCCTGGTGCCCCGAACCGCCCGCTTTTAGGGCTTTCGAGAGAGGCTCGTTAAAACTTGTAAGAAATTACAAGTACGTCCATTTTGGGTAACAAGGAGGTTTCTTGGAGTCGCCACCCAATAGAATATTGGGAAAGGTCGTCTAGCCTCAGTGAGCCTAAGACAGCGTTGCTATGTGCATTTTGGGCAAGCCGGTGGTATCTTGGAGGCTCCACCCTAATAGAACTTTAGGATGGCCCTCTCGCCTCGCGGAGCCTAGGATTTATGTGCTACGTCCATCTTGGGCAAGCCAGATGGGGTCTTGGAGGCCCCATTCTAATAGAACATTAGGATGACCCTCTTGCCTCGTGGAGCCTAGGACTATGCAAGTTGGGCCTTTTTCGGGGATACAAGAGGTGTCTTGGAGGCCCCACCCTAATAGAACATTAACTCTCGCCTCGTTGAGCCCAAAGACCAGAGAAGGTTTGAGACTTTCCATTTATTCATACCTTGGTTAAGTTTATAATTAAGTTTTGAATTTAGCATTTCATCCCATTTCTCATTCAATTCAGTGCAATTTAATTAAAGCGCATGGTTGGTCATTTAAGGAAAGCGATAAATAAAAGCATAATTAAAATGAAGCGTATGAAAATAAATTACAACAAAATTAGGGGCGGAATACAACCCCCATTGTAAATAAAATACACATCATACATAAAGCGGGTTATTTATTAAGGATGAGGACATTGGTCCTCGCATGCATACTTTAAAAAAGAGTGTTAAAGGTGATGGTTTATTTGGGTATGAAAAAAACTAGGACATTGGTTCCATTTTTATTTAGAAGAAAAACCAAATTAATTAATATAAATATTTTTGTGATTTTCTTTTTAAACGTGCATAAATAATTTTATTAAAGATTACATAGTAAAATAAATGAACAATCCGAATAAGGAAAACAATACAAACAATCAAAAATTAAGGAAAAGATCATGCCAAATGAGCCTCCTGGATCTCCCCGTGTGCTCGCGGAAATGCCCAAGCAAAGAAAATAAGTTTTGAAATAAAAATAAACACAAATAAAATAATATTAGTAATTAAATTAATAAGATCAATTAAACGCATAAAATAATAAATAACAAATTAAAATAAATAAAATGAGGTGACATCAAAAGAATGATAAATGAATTAAATGTTGATCAATCAAAATAAATTAAAAAATGCATTATGAATGACAAAAGGATTAAATGATGTGATTGAAATAAATAAAACATGTTAATGAATTAATACAAAAAAATATGAACATGACAATAATAATAATAATAATAATAATAATAATAATAATGAAAAAGAACGATATGATGATAATAACAATAACCATATTAATAATGATAATAATAACATTAATATATAAACATATTAAATAAAATAAATATACAAACAATAAAATAAATAAATAAATGAAAACAATAAAAGATTTACATGTTAATCAACTAAATATAAAGAAAAATAAATAAAAGAAAAAAAAAAAATAATCAAACCTAAAATGTTTACCCTCAGAGTTCGGATTCGATGAAGGTAAAATTGATAATTGATTTCCTTGTTTTTGATTTGGAAGATTAGAGTTGAATATGATAAAAATTGGAATTTTATTCCAAGAAATAAATATGCTTGGAAAATATGATGAAAACTAAAAAAATAAGTTAAAAAATGAATTTTGAGAGCAAACAATTATTTTATTTGTCTCGAAATTAATTTTTATCAACAAAATTCCATCTAAAGTTCTTAGAAGAAATTCTCTTCAACAAAAGAAGAAGAAGAACTGAATATTTGTTTTAGGTGAACACCTAGAGAGAATTGTTGAAGAAGAAGAAGAGAAACTTTAGAAAACCCTAAAAAATGAATTTTCCCCCTTTCTCTCTTTCCATCTTTTTCTTTTTATATCAAAAGAAAAATGAAAACCTAACTAATTAATAAAAAACTTAATTAAATCAGATATTACTAATTTTAAATTTTAAAAATGGAAAAAATCATTAAAACCCCTAAAAAATGGGAGAGAAAATCAAATTTGGGTGAAAAATTGGAAAAAACTGATATTTGGGCGAAATTGGCATTTTTCGGCGGAATAGGGGCGACTGATGCCCGTCGGAGTGCGCGACCGGCATCGATCGCGCCCGGATGCGCGTTGCGCACAGACACTCGCGAAAATATTTTTTTTAAAATTTAACTAAAAATATTACAATTTCTAAATCCCAATTTACAAATCTAATTTTAAAAATATTTTTTTATTATTTTTTATTTGTCATTCTAAAATGCAAATTTGACAAGGAAAACATCATTTTTAACCATTTTGCTTGTGAGCAGACAACTTATCATCATTGGGTAACTCTGATTTGGGCTATCTCAGGACCCGGTGTCTACAGTTGCCCCCAATTTTGGGGAAACTAGTGCACTAGTGCCTAGATGAGCCAAAATTCAGAGGCATAGTGTTATGCAACTGTGGCTCGTTCACAACTTGTCCTATCCCAATGTCCCGCTGGCCTCTGCTCGGCTTGCACTGTGCGAGGTGTAGTGTTATCTAACTGCAACTCCATTGCGATTTGTCCCACTGGCCTCATCTCAGCTTGCACGGTGTGAGGAGTAGTGTTCTCTAACTACAACTCAGTTGCGATCTATTCTATCGCGTGTGCCCCGCTGTCCTCATCTCGGCTTGCACAGTGGCTGATCTGTCCCTCTGGCCTCATCTCGACCTGCACAGTGTCTGTGGGATACGGTGTTCTCTAACCACAACCCTGTTGTGATATGTTCTATCGCGTGTTCTCTACTGGCCTCATCCCGGCTCGCGCAGTGTATGTGAGATGTAATGTTCTCCTACTACAATCCCATTGCGATCTATTCTACCGTATGTGCTCTACTGGCCTCGTCTCGGCTCGCGCAATGTCTATGAGATGTAGTGTTCTCTAACTACAATCCCGTTGCGATCAGTTCTACCGCATGTGCTCTGCTGGCCTCGTCTTGGCTTGTGCAGTGTCTATGAGATGTAGTGTTCTCTAACTACAATCCCGTTGCGATCTGTTCTATCGCATGTGATCTACTGGCCTCGTCTCTGTTCGCGCAGTATTTGTGAGATGCAGTGTTCTCTAACTGCAACTCGGTTACGCTCAGTTCTACCGCATGTGCTCTGCTGGCCTCGTCCTGGCTCATGCAGTGTCTATGAGATATAGTGTTCTCTAACTACAATCCCGTTGTGATATGTTCTATTGCATGTGATCTGCTGGCCTCGTCTCGGCTCGCGCAGTTTTTGTGAGATGCAGTATTCTCTAACTGCAACTCGGTTGCGATCTGTTCTACCGTCTGTGCTCTGCTGGCCTCGTCTCGGCTCGCGCAGCGTCTATGGGATGCGGTGCTCTCTAACCACAACCCTATTGCGATATGTTCTATCGCGTGTACTCTGCTGGCCTCGTCCCAGCTCGCGCAGTGTCTGTGAGATGCAGAGTTCTCTAACTGCAACTTTGTTGCGATCTGTTCTATCGCATGTGATTGAACGTTCTGTCTTCCTAGCCGCTTCTGGGCTTGCACAACATAACCTTGGTAACCTCCGACCGATCTGTGTAACATCTTATCTACTAACTATTATCCGGTCAGTGTAATATCTGCTAACCACCATTCGGTCAGTACAATATCTGATCTACGAACCACCATCTGGTCAGTACAATATTTGATCTGCTAACCACCATCTGGCTAGTACAATATCTAATCTGCTAACCGCCATCCGGTCAATACAATATTTGATCTGCTAACCACCATCCAGTCAGTACAATATCTGATCTGCTAACCACCATCCGGCTAGTATAATATCTGATCTGCTAACCACTATCCGGTGAGTATAATATCTAATCTGCAAACCACCATCTAGCTAGTACAATATCTAATCTGCTAACCACCATCCGGCTAGTACAATATCTGATCTGCTAACCACCATCCGGCTAGTATAATATCTTATCTGCTAACCACCATCCGATCAGTATAATATCTGATCTGCTAACCACCATCCGGCTAGTACAATATCTGATCTGCTAACCACCATCCGGCTAGTACAATATCTGATATGCTAACCACCATCCGGTCAGTATAATATCTGATCTGCTAACCACCATCCGGTCAGTATAATATCTTATCTGCTAACCACCATCCCGTCAGTACAATATCTGATCTGCTAACCACCATCCGGCTAGTATAATATCTGATCTACTAACCACCATCCGGCTAGTACAATATTTGATTTGCTAACCACCATCGAGCGGGTATAATATCTGATCTGCTAACCACCATCCGGCTAGTACAATATTTGATCTGCTAACCACCATTCGGTCAGTATAATATCTGATCTGCTAACCACCATCAGGCAAGTACAATATCTGATCTACTAACCACCATCCAGTTAGTATAATATCTGATTATTGACCATCCTTAGGTCGGCATGGTGACTCGCTTGTCATTGTCTTTACTGGTGCTTATCTTGAACCTCTTTTTTTCTATAACAAAGGCAAAGCAAATGTGTGGGGTATATAAAAGGGATGCATACCTGTGGCAGTACATACCTGTTAGGGTTGATGTCAGACGGGTGCCCCCTGAATGACGGTTGGTTGCTCCTTGGATAATTGTTGACGGAATATCATCCTCTTGGATTTTCACCAAGTCATTTCCAGACTTCCAAAGCACAGATGCCATTCTCTTAATTGTACCGACTGTGACATGCACGATACTGATTCCTCTATCATCTCCAACGTAGCCTCCTTGTTGAAAAGACCTGCGTACTTCTCAAGAGGGTGAGAGAATTTGATGTTGAGCCTCTAGAGAGGAAAATAGATTTGAGCTTTCTTAGAGAAAAAATAGATTGGAGGTTTTGCTTGCCTGCAGGCAGATAAGTTTCAATGTCTTTGGCGTCTCTTAAAATGATTTTTTTTTGTTTCATTTTTTGTAAATTTTTGGATTTTCACATTTTGGATGTATTTGAATTTTACAGTATGTTGGATTTTCAAGGCCTTGAAATATATCTTCTTCTTTTTTGTTTTGTTGTTTTGTTTTGTTTGTTTTTGTTATTTTTTGTTTGTTTTTTGTTGTTTTTGTTTTTTTTGTTTGAAGAGTTATATTCTTTGTACATTTGAATTTGGACTTTGTACACTTTGCATGATGTGTGTGAGTGTACATCTTATGATAGAGAAACTTACCTAGTTGCTCCCGGCATGGCGTGCATGAGTAGGCTTGCTCTTTTAAATGTCGTCTTGGGAGCAAGTCTGCGAGATTCCATTCTTGTGAGGACTTGATCTTGATCTGATTGTTCGGCGTGGATGAGCACCAATGTAGAGTTGAAGTTGTACCCCGGCCCACTTTTGCGTCTGATTGCCTCCAACTAAAGTATGTGTGGGTAGTCCGGCTTCTCAAAGGATCTTCTTTTCTATAGATTTGTGTGATTCTGGATTGCCCTTAGCATGGTGTGCCTGGATAGACTTGTTCTTCTGGGTGTTCCACCTCTGTACATATTCACCTGATTTTATGCCGGACACAGTGGCCGATAATGTTGAGCTGAACCCATCTCTTCGATCACCCTTGCTCATGAGGTCTATTCGATCCTTTCCTTCTGAGTCATGTTCACAGCAATATATACAAAAGATTGTGCGTGCGTATGGAATCATGTGTGTGAAATATACATACAAAACTATATACAAGAAACACATGGAAAGGATTAATGTACAAAAATTATGTGTACGCAACTATACGTGTAAAGGATTGAAGGCACGTGATATGCAGGGGGATATGCAAAAGATCTATGCATGCGAGATGCACATGAGATGCAAGAATGGATAGACCACATCTTAGGTTGTTAAGGGCTTCGTTGAGGATACTGCTCCTACTGTCTGATGCCCTTAAGGATCTAGAAAAGCATCGTCTTGGCTTTAGGGACTCTGACCCACAATCCTTTCAAAAAGAACTGACCCGTGTGCATGCTTGCCCCCAGGACTCTGAATCAAGTTCTACATTATGCACTACTTGCCTAATGGGAAGTTATTGGGAGTAATGTTGCCTTATCGCTCCAAGCTTCAAAAGTCATTATTTTAAAGGCAGTGTGTCCCTTGTGGATTTTCATACTAGCTTTTCTTAGCGGGAAGTGCGTCCTTTTCTGGATTTTCACACGACCCTATGCCTTATTTTTGCCTGGGGTGAACCCAACTCACCCCAGTGGCTTTTATTCTCTTTTCTTTTTTCCTTTCATATTTTTCTTTCTTTATTTTTAAATATGGTTGCAAGAGAAACTGAAATTATTGTTGGAACCACCTCCCAGGGTTATTGGTCAATATGCCCCGAGGCACTTCCTTCATCATTAATGGTTGTACTCATTGGCGACCTCCGACGGAGGCATTACTAGATTCGGCAAAATAACAGATGAGGACATTAACTTCATGCACGCTTGGCTTCCTCTGTCTGCTGCAGTAATTGATGGACCTTCGGGATGCGTTCACCTATGTGGGCTTTGCGAGGCCACCTTTTACATTACTGCCCGCTGCGCTCGGCAGCTCGGGATGACTCAGAATGTGGTGAGACTTCCTCTATCCTTCCGAGGCAGAGTCTTGTCTTCAACTTTTGCTTCTCGCTATCATGATCTATGAGGGAGAGGGCTCAGAAGAGGAATCCCCCTCATGGAGGATCATCATCATCTTCGGGTAAGAGGTCTAGGAACCCACATGATGAGTCTTCCTCAAGTCCTGCTTCGAGAGGTAGGAGGCAAGGTTTTGCCATGGGTTCTAGTGTGGGCAGAGGTTGTAACACCCCCTTTTCCTCCTAATAGTTTAAGCCATGTTTGCCATGTGTATGTGTGCATGTGTGAGCATTTTGGCATGTATTAAGGGTATTTTGGGCAAAATGCATGTTTGGTGGGCTTTAATATAGTGTGGTTGCATTTATGTTAGTAGGGTGTATGTACGTTGGGTTGTGTCAGTGTGTGTATGAGCATATGGTTGTAGTGTGTGAATTATGAGGGTTAGTCTTGTGTGTAGTGTCATGTGTGTTTGTTGGGTGTGCGTGGTCAAGTTCCACCAACCAAAGAATAACACGTGGCTAGGAAATAGGAAAGAGGTAATAAAGAGAAGGAGAGAGAAATGAGAACAACAAATTGCTGTCTCTTTCCCGTTTCCTCTTCCTCTCTTCATCTCCTTCTTCCTCTTTTCTCTTCACTTAGGTGCCTAGCTTAGATTCAAGTGTGGTGGTGGAAATTGATCATTCCCTTGAGCTTAGATTGGTATGTATTGTGGGTTTCTTCTTCATCTTCTTCCATTGTTCTTGATTTTGTTTAGATTGGGTTTTAATTTAGGTTTTTGTATTTGCATGGATGTTGGGTGTTCTTGATTAGTTGAGCCTCCTCGCGATCCTAAGGGAAAGGAGAAGGCTAGTGGGAGTGGTGCTCATTGATTTGGAGCATAGGAGTTACAGGTTTGGGATTTTGTTTGGGATTTGTTTGTGAATTTGATTGTTCTTGATGTGAATTTGTGATTTATGCATTTGAATGTGATTTCTGGAAAATTGATGTTTGATGAGCTATATTATAGTGTTAATGTTATGGTTATTCAATTGATTTGAGTTATAATGCATGAATGTTGGAGTATTGAGCAAAATTTGAATCCTTCATGATAAATGATATGCTATGATTTGGAATCTGAATTGTATTACATGTCTTTCAAGAGTCAGTCTAGTGGATAGTTAGGCATACCTAATGGAGTCTTTTAGCTACAGTACTCTGTTCTGTTTGGACCCCGATCAGGTCCCCATTTGGATCCTCGCGATCCCTAAAAAGTTTTGGATCTTGTTTAAGGTCCCCTCTATAAAATGTTTTGAATGTGATAAATAGAATGGTTTTTGATTTGTACCCGTAAGGTATCGATACTGTTCGATTCGTACCCGTAAGGTACCGTCACTATTTACTCATTATCCACTATTGTGAGTCAGCAGGTGCTCTGTTTATTTTGTTCTGCCTAGAAATGATTGCAAGATTATGATATTCGAATGCGCATAATGATAAGTATGAGAAATAAGTTATTATGTATATGGAATTTGCATATGAGCTTCTGAATGTATGTCTTTATTATGCAAGCTGGATTATATATCTGACATGATTATCCGCATATGTCATATCGTATGTGTTATGCTTTGACGACCATTTTGAATGGCCGTCCACATTATTTGTGTGTTTCCCCACTAAGCGTTATCGCTTAGCACAGTGTTTTATCCGTGCAGGTGCGGAAGGTGCTGTGTTTTGGGAAAGTCGCCGCCAGTCAAGCCAACAGAGAAGGGATTAGTGTTAGGTCTATTTTTGGTAGTACTTTATGATGATTCTTTTTGTAATAGAACTCTCATTGTCTCAGTAATTTTGTAAGCTTCTGCTCTGTATATTTTCGTATGTAATTATTTTGTAATATCAGTTTGATCATAACATTATTATAATGAATGTTATTATATTAATGCATGATCATGATGATGTTTCTCAAAAGTTTTAATTTCGGCTGTATTTTCGTATGTATTGATGTATGAATGTATGCTTTGTATCAATTTGTTTGGTGTGACACCCCTACTCCTACGGCATCTCACTCTGATCCGAATGGGTTCGCCTATGTATGGGTAGGGGGTGTTACAATGTGCCCATGTGTGAGAGGAGATTCATGTTTAGTAGTACATTGCAATAATTGATTAAATATCCAATGAGGCCAACATACGGACTTACCTCTATGCACACACCACATCAAGAACAATTCATGATAAGAAACTCTATTAAATTTAGCCCTATTAAAAATTAAGGAAGCTAATATCTTGTGCAAAATCCAATATTTTAAATCTTTGATAATCATTGATTTAGCATCTCTAGTCCTAAAAGGTGTTTGCAAATCAATTAAAAAGGACCAAAACTCATTGGGTTTAAAGGATCTAGGTGGTTCAATTAATCCATTCTGTGAAAAACCAAAAATCCTATTCATCATGAAATATATCAGAGTATGAGGTTTACCATCCAACCTAAAATCTAACAAATCTTTATTTTCCTCATCTTGTTCAAAGTAGTATAAAACTCTAAAATTAAGTCAGGATGAATGCAGTCTTGCATATTTACAAATCGAAATAAACCACAATTGGAGAGCATTTTATTGATAGTGTTAAACATGCCTATCTGTTCAAGGAGATTTGTGGGAAAAAACTTACATTGCAAGATGGTTCTATCGTATAATGCAATAAATCTGCTTCCTTTGTCAACAGAGAAAATGGAGAACCCAGCTCCAAAGGTGGCAGATATATCTCCCTCTTCAGCCTCCTGTCTAGCTTGTTCAATGTGTGAGGCTGAGGGATTTTTGGTTCTGACCATTGTGTTGTGTTAAGAGACAGAAATGGAAAGAAAATGAAATCCTGTAATCCCTAAAATGATGGAAGATATCGAAGAGAGATAGAATACTGGTATGAAGAGAGGAAATAACGAAAGGAAAACATAGTGTAAATCACGTGAATGAAATCTTGTGAAGAAAGAAGAAAGAAAGAAAATGAATGGCCGAAGATCATGTGACTCGTGAAATCTAACATGAGAAGTAAATAAGAAAAAGAAAAGGGCTGGAAAATAAAGGGCAAAATTTTTTTAGAGAGCTAGGGTTTTGAACAAATTACTTCCCTATTTTAATTTTGTAATTCTGTGTTTTTAGGGTTTAAGGTTAATCTAACTTAAGTTAATCTAAATTAAGACATATGCTAATAAGAAATTAAAATCAAATTAGTAGAAAAATATAAAGAAAATAAAAGAAATGAGAAAAGAAAACTTACAGCATTATGAAGGACCCTAAGCACGACACGAAGGAGTTTCAGCCAACCTACACGAGTCGGAGGATGCTGCATGACTCGTGCAGTTTGCTCCTTACCTGGTGGGAATTGTGCACGCCAGCACGAGTCGGAGGACTTGAGGGCACCTTCGAAAATCGCCTTCTGTCGCGATAGCGAGGATGCTGCGCTCGCGATAGAATCTTCATCGCCAGAAGGGACCACAAGTCGGACTTCAGAGCACGACTCGTGCTCAGGCATCCCACTCGTGCAACATTAGCACGACTCGGACGGCTTCATGTGTACTCCTGCAATTTGCCTTCTGTCACGATCACGAGGCTGACGCGCGCGTGACGAAAGCAACATTATGAACATTTTTTTTATATATATAAAATAAATAAAAAAACACATAATTTAACTAAATTTACCTATAGAACAACAACAAACTTTGTTAGATTATTAAAATTCAAAATATGAAAACATTAATTAACAAATTTGCACAAACTAGTCTAGAACAACACCAAATACATATAGAAAGAAAACCTAATTAAGTAACCTAAATAAAAGACTAGAAAATTTTATGGCTTCATGTGTTCCTTAAGATTCTCTTCTGTATTACTTGGAAGACATCCTAGACTTCTAGATGGTAAAGAACTTGCTAATTGCCCCAATTGAACCTCAAGATTATGAATAGATTCTTAGTGATTTGGTCAACTTTTACCTCAAGTTTCTTTTGATTTTCATCTTGAGAACTCATCTTAAAATTAATCTCTTCAATAAATTTATCAATTTTGACCTCAAATGCTCTAAACCTATCTTGTGGTTGTTGATATCCTACACCTCTATTTTGGTTGTTATTATTATTTCCCCATAACAAATTAGGATTGCTCCTCCAACCAGGATTAAAGGTGTTAGAATAAGGGTTCCCACGCCCTTGTCCTTCGATAAAATTAACTTGTTCCTCCTTATTAGCTATTCCCAAATTGCAATTGCCACTAACATGCCCTTGTTGACCACAAATATTGCATGCATTGGATAAATTAACTCCCATACTTAGGTTATTAACCTTATGAGTCAATACCTCAATTTGAGCTCGCAAAGCAACAACAGAGTCTATGGAATGTACCCCCCTAGCATTAGAATTATTAGACTCCCTTACTCTTTCATTAGGCCATATACAGCTATTTATGGACATTTCTTCCAATAGCTCAAATGCTGTTTCAGTTGTTTTCCTCATAAGGGAACCTTCAGCTGCAGCATCAATAGCACTCTTGGAAGGTTAGTGATTTGGTCAACTTTTGCTTCAAGCTTCTTTTGATTTTCATCTTGAGCACTCATCTTAAAATTTATCTCCTCAATGAATTTATCAATTTTTCCTTCAAAAGCTCCAAACCTATCTTGTGGTTGTTGGTATCCTACACCCCTATTTTACTTATTGTTATTATTTCCCCATGACAAATTAGGATGGCTCCTCCAACCAGGGTTATAGGTATTAGAATATGGATTCCCTCGCCCTTGGCCTTGGATAAAATTAACTTGTTCCTCTTTACTAACCATTCCTAAATTGCAATTGTCACTCATATGCCCGTGTTGACCACAAACATTGCATGCATTTGATGGACTTCCTCCCATACTTAGGCTATTAACCTTACGAGTTAAAGCTTCAATTTGTGCTTGTAATGCAACCACATAATCTATTGAATGGACCCCCCTCGCATTAGAATTATTAGATTCCCTTACTCTTTCAGTAGGCCACATACAATTATTTATGGACATTTCTTCCAATAGCTCAAATGCTGCTTCAGTTGTTTTCCTCGTAAGGGAACCTACAGCTGCAGCATCTATGGTACCTCTTGTGGTAGGATTCACCCTATTGTAGAAGGTTTGCATCAATAGCTCCCTTGGAAGGTTATGATGTGGACACTAGAGGGAAGTATTTTGATAAAAATGCTTGGGCCAATTGGTCCCAAGTGGTTATTGATCCTCTAGTTAATGAATTCAACCAAACCTTGGCTTTATCCTTCAAAGTGAAATGAAAAAGTCTAAGCTTAATTGCATCATTCGAAACTCCATTAATTTTAAAAGTATCACATATCTCTAGAAAATTTGCCAAATGAGCATTAGGATTCTCATTTGCCAAACCATAAAACTGAATGCTATTTTGTATCATTTGTAAAATAGAAGGTTTAATTTCAAATTGGTTAGCATTTACTGTAGGCCTTACCACATCTTGTTGAGCACCACTCAATGCGGGTGTAGCAAAATCCATCAACCTTGGTGGATTTTCCTCTTTAGCCATTATTGGTCTCTTATTCTTATTCTTCTTTTTATTGGATTTTTGGTTACTTGACAAAAATCTCTCTATTTCAGGATTCAAAGGTTCAAGCTCTTCTTGAGAACTTCTTGTATTAGGCATGAACTTATCAAATCCTGTAAAAACAACACAAAATAAAAATTAAGTCAAACTCTACAAACAAACAAAATAAAATAAATAAATATTGTAATCCAAAATCAGAAATCAAGTTTCACAATGGTAATAAATAAAACATCATTCCCCGGCAATGGTGCCAAAAACTTGTTAGCATATTTCTAAGTTCTAATTTCTGCAAGTATACAATGTACCGAAATAATACAAAAGATGTCGATCCCACGAGGAATGTGCTAATTATTACACACTATTACTACTCAATTTTAATCTTGTTTACAATGATCAATAATTTGTTGAATGAAAGTAGAAATACCATGTCTAATTCTAATTAACCTAGTTATAGATAATCGGAGAAGATAAAAGATCAATGATTATAAAATAATAAATAGAACTCGAATTAATTATTTTTGATTATGAATATATTCTTGTCATGCAAGCCAAGTTGAATAAAATTCCAATTTACTCTTTCAACATAAATTAGAGTGCCTAAAACATGCATTTATAATTCTAACTCACAATTTTCATTAATGAATTAAAGTGTTATATATGCAAATTTCAGGAATAATAAACAACCTATAACAACCATTTAATATTATGATTTCTCAAATAACACTTCAATGATGAAATTCTATTAGATGTAAGTAAGAATTTATCTTTCAATTAAATACTTACTTATAATGATCATGCATAAAAATACTAATAGAAAATTCTACAAGAAAGTATATTAAATTGATATGAATAATAAAATATAGCATTAAATAATCAAGTTCTTAAATTCATCATTAAAAAATGACAAAGAAAAAGTAAAGATGAGAAACGAAGAAAGAGATCTTTCAACCCTTTTCCCTTCCACAAAGGATATCTTCTTCCTTGCAAGTAATCTTCTCTTCAAAACATAAAAATTCTAACTTAAAAATTTTAACTAAAGAAAATGTACTTTCTAACTTACAGAATTCTTAATAAAAAATATTCAACTAAAACTATTCAACTCTTAAAATTACAATTAAAACTAATATTTATAATGTTCTAAAATATATGTCCCTTTAAAATGGTTGCAAAGCCTGGTGGGAAGAGGTGCCTTTTCAAGTGACTTTTGAAGGAAAACTGCTCCAACGGTCACTTCTGTCACGATCTCGACAAAACACGGATTGCTTTTCTTCCTTTCTTTCCTCTTTTCCCTCTCGGCTTCCTCTCTATATCTGCACGACTCGTGCTCTTTCTGCACGAGTCGTGTCCTTTCCTCCTAGTCGTGCTCATGATGCACGTCTCGGCCTCTTCCCTCTTTTCTTCTTCTCTTTTCCTTTCCCTTTCTCTTTTGCCTCTGTACTTGCACGACTCGTGAGTCGTGCACAGCTTGTCCTAGTCGCGCTCCTCCTGCACGACTAGGTCACTTCTTCTTTTCCTTTTTCTCTTCTTCCTCCTCTTCTTTTTCTCTGGCCAAGCTTCACGACTCGTGTCCCCTCATCTGACTCGTGCTCATCCTCCTTTCTTCTCTATTTGACTCGTGCTCATCCTCCAGTCATGCATTTTCTTCACCATTTATGCTTCTTTTCTCACTTTTACACTTAACTCATCCTACAAGAACAAAAACACATAAACTAACACAAATACATGAAATATGAACACATTTGCAAACTTAACTTACTTAAATTCACACAAAACACATACTAAATAATACATCAATTAGGTACCTATCATGAGGTAAGATGAAGTTTGGGTTGATTTGTGTTTGAGATTGGAGGTTTGGGAGTTTTGGAAGTGTGAATTTTTGCAACTTTTCGCGTAAGAGCTGGAAATCAAGACTCTGTCGTGAGCGCGATACTGTCGCGAGGTCACGACAGAGCTTGGTGAATTCATCCCTTGCGTGTGGCCGAGCAAAATTGGCTGCCGAGTGGACTGGGTTGCCGAGCAGTAGCAGCGAGAGCTCTCTGTCGTGAGTGCAAGGCTGCCGAGCTATTTAGGCAGTCCCCTGTCGCGAGCGCAATAGCTTTTGTTGGCCGCTTACTATCTTGAACGTGACAGTGAGATAGGCTTCTATCTCCACACGAGAGCGAAGGCTGCCGCGATCGTGACCTAGGGCCACTTTGGCCTTTATCGCGAGTGCAATTGACATCGCAAGCACGACACCCCTGGCTTCAAATTGAGTTTTCTTTTGTGATTTCTGATGTTTAATTTCTGAACTTGTGATGCTTTTAGAACTATGCATGGACAATTTTATGAATTATATGGATGTGATATATGGATTATGCATGACTTGCTAGAGTCAAATAAGTGGATAGTTAGGCATGCCTAATAGAGTTTAGTAGCTGCAGCCCTCAGTTCTGTTCTGGACCCTGATCAGGTCCCCGTTTGGTTCCTCATGAACCTCAATCTGTTAGGGTCTTGTTAAAGATCCCCTCCATAAAATATTTTGAAATGAGAAAGAAAATGTAATATTGCTTTTCGATTCGTACCCATATGGTACCGCCATGCGTTCACTCGTTATCCACTACTGTGAGTCAGCAGGTGTTGTGTTTTGTTCTGTTATGTTTATAAGAATGTGAATCAGAATGACTATGATTATAAGTATGTGAATCTAATTGACTCTATTTATGAGCATATGAATCAGTAGCTTATGAATGTGATTATGAACCTTTGAATGTTTATGAATGTGTTTCGATTATGATTATATCTTATTTGATTATCAGCATATGCTAATATGTATGTGATCTACCTTAATGACCATTATGAATAGCCGTCCATATTATTGTTGTTTGTTTCCCCACTAAGCGTTATCGATTAGCACGTGTGTTTCATCCGTGTAGGTGCGGAAGGTGTATAGCTTTTGGGAGAGTCACTGCAAGTCAAGCCAATACAGTGGGATTGATGTTAGGACTTAGCTTCTTTTTGTATTATGATTCTTTTTGTAATAGTTATCTCTCATTGTATTTAGTCTTTTGTTTAGCTTCGCTTTGTAATTCTGAGGATGTAATTATTTTGGTATTATCAGAACAGTTATGTATCGAATATTATTATTCCAGCTATGAATGATCAGCTTGGTTAAAGTTTTATTTCCGCTGTATTTCTGTATGTTTATATTATGTGAATGAATGTTATTGTACCATTTTGCTTGGTGACACTCCTACTCATACGGGTTCTCACTCCATTATCGGATGGGTTCTCCTATGTAAGGGAAGGGGGTGTCACAAGAGGCCTTGCGAATCTGACAGGGGTTAGCAAGGACATGCCATGTGTGACGCGTTTAGGGCCCAAGAGGGGTTTGCGTCTTTTGATCTTGGGCAATCATGAGATATTTTGGACACCTCTTTCCAATAGAACACTGGAAAGATCATTTAATCCCATGAAGCCTCTAGGCACCTTTTAGGTATTTTGGAGTCGCCACCAATTTACAAGAAATTGGGAAAGCTTGTCTAACCTCGAAGGTCTTAAACCAGAGAAGGTATTTTGAACTTCACTCTTATTAGTGCCTAAAGTTAAGTTATAAATGGGCTTTTAGCAATTGAAATTCCATCTCTCATCTCACGCGATCATGTAATAAATTTAAACCGCATTTCAAGCATTTTTGGAAAAGCAGTAAAGAAAGCAATAATGAAGCAATCTAAAGAAAGATAAAAAGTGGGACAAAATACAATCCCCCAAAATAAAAAGGTATTAAAATTTGGGACAAAAAATACAATCCCCCAAATAAAATCAAGCAAAACATAAACAAATAAATAAATAAACCAGATGAATAAAATAAACATTCATAAATCGGGATATTATTTAAAATAAGAACTTTGGTTCCTTCATGTTTACTTTAGAAAATCGAAGAGTTGTTTTTAGTATACTTGATAAAATTGGGATGAGTGATCCCATTTTGAGAAAATTAACTCTTCTTTTTAAAAGTGAGTTTTTATGGGTTAAAATTAGGACATTGGTCCCATTTTATTAAAAAAATCCAATTTATTAATATAAAACTTTTTACGTGACTTTTAATTAACATGCATAAAAATAAATAAATTTATTACAAATTAAATAATAAAACGAAAATAATGAGAAATAACTAAAAATACTAAAAATATGAAAATATGACAAATCCCACCAAAATGATGTCTTCAAATCTCCATGGGCTCCCATTTGCCATTGGAAAAGCTCACACATAAAAATAAATATTGAAATAAAAAAACAAATAAAATTGATGTTAGTAATAAAAAATGAATTTTAACATATAATATGCAAATAAATAAAATACAATGCATCATATATGACAAATCAATTAAATGACATAATAAAAATATGTAACTTAACATATGAACAAACCAACATGCATAAAAACATAAATAATAATAACAATGATAACAATAATAAATAATACTAACAAAAATAAAAATAATAATAGTAATGATAGTAGTAATAATATATAATAGTGATAATAATAATAATACTAATGATGATAATGATCACAATTGTAATAATAATAATAATAATAATAATAATAATAATAATAATAATAATAATAATAATAATAATAATAATAATAATAATAAACAATAAAGAAGGTGAGCAATCAACAATAAGGAAGATGAACAATCAAGCAAGCAAAAATAAAAGAAATAAAAAAATAAAATATGTTAAAGCATGTTAAATAATAATAATAATAATAATAATAATAATAATAATATATGAACAAAAGTGATGATGATAATAATAAAAATAAAAATAACAAAAGATGAATAATCAAATAAATAAATAAGAATAAAAATAAGTTGTGCTAAGAATATTAAATCTATAACTAAATCACGTGAACATAAATAAAATAAAATAGTAGATCAAAAATCTACATGGTTGCTAATTAATTATAAACAAAAAATTATAACAAAAATTAAATTGAAAATTGAGCCTAGAATATTTACCCTCAAATTTTGATGTGATGAATGAAGGTAGGTGATTAATCTGCTTGTCTTCATTTAGAAAAATAAAATATAACAAAATTTTATCCCAAGAACAAATAATTAATTTATTTGTCTTGAGGAAAAATTGTAAAAAAAAAAGAAGTGAAAATTCACAAGAACAAATAATTAATTTATTTGTCTCAAGAATTAACTTAAAAAATTAAAAATACTTGGGGAACTTGTTCTTGAAGAAGAAGAAAAAAGAAGAAGAAGAAGAGAGAAAACCAATTTTTCTTAAGAAAAATCCCCCCAATTCTCTTCCAAAAAACCCCTTTTATATCTTGAAATAAATCAATTTTTAATGAAGAATTTAAAACAATTTAATTCCTATTAACACAAAAAAACTGAATAATTTGAAAGGTTAGAAGATAAAAGGGTTTAAAAATTAAATTCTACAAAAAAAAATGAAGAAAAACACTCAAAAAGGCCAAAAAACGTTCAAAGGGTTGCTGGAAGGGCGACGGGCCACGTCAGGGGCGAGCGACGCCCAGCGCGTCGCCCAATGCGCGCCCTGCACATGGGAGAGGGACGTACGCACACATGCCCAGCACGCTGCCGCACACTGACGCTCGCTTTTTTTTTTTATTTTTTTTTAAATTTTTGCTAAAACACTATAATTTCAAAACTCACTTTTTTCTTAAAATAATTTTTTTAAAATATTTTTTAAAACCCATTTTTATTTATTTTTAATAAATTAATTTGACAAGAAAATTATCACTTCCAACTTCTATTTTTCGCCTATAAACAGGCACACTTAATTTCATCATCAGATAATTCTAATCTAGGCTGCCTTGGGACCCGGTGTCTACACCGTGCAGGGCGGATGGTGGTTAGCAAAATGATTGCAAAGGAGTTGTGGTAGAATACACCACTACTCAGCAGCAACAAGCCACAACCTTTAACAGCAGAAAAATAGGTAGGGACTGCCTCAGGTACGCATTTTCTTCCTTCTTCTCTGAATTTTGGCTCATCTAGACACTAGTGCACTAATTTCTTCAAAATTGGGGGCAACTGTAGACACCGGATCCTGAGGCAGTCCATATCAGAGTTACCTGATTAAGATATCGGTAATCGTCTTTGGGGAAAAAGGACGAAGGTTGTAGATTTTTGCCATTTAAATTCACAAGGATTAAGGATTTCTGGCGACAGGAGGTTGTTGTGCATCGAAAAGAGGTTTTTGAATTGAAGATTTAGATTTGGGTTTATGGATGGGTATCCTGTCGGTCAAGGTGGCCCCTTGCTCACTTCAAGAGATGTTCATTCCTCACGCAAGCAATGCTTATCGCTTGTACTCGAAGGACACCCGTTCCGCATGTGAGTGATGCCCGTCGCTCGGGCATGGGATGCCCTTCCCTCCAGGCAGCGATGCCCGTCACTCGCGCATGATGGCCCACCCCTCACGTGAGCGATGCCCATCTCTCCTGTCCGTCCTTCATGTAACCACCCGTCGATCAAGGATTTGATGTCCCTGTGACCGACGCTCGTCGGTGAGCCGAGCGATGCCCGTTGGTCAAGGATTTGAGGCGAATTACAGGGATTTTCCAGGAGATTTAACTTGATTCATTCCTCAAAATATTTTCCAAATCAATAGGTTTTTATTTGATTTCCCTAAATCTTTCCAAATATTTAATTTGATTTCCAAATATTTTCCAAAATTAGTTGGTTTTGATTTGATTCTACAAATCTTTTTCAAATTCAAATTTAAATTTTAAAAAGATTCAAATCCTTTTCCTTAGTCTGTAAATAGTGGGCTAAGATTCATTTTTAAGGTTTAGCAATTTTCATAAAAAAAGGTTGGAAAATTTATTGAAAAATTCAGGCAAATTATCAGAAAACAACAAGATTTTCTTCTTACTTTTCATCAAAACTTTATTAAAATCCTTTCAAAATTAAGGTTAATTCGAGGAAGCAAAATCAATTCATTTTTTCTCGATTTGTCCTTTCGAACATCCACAATTGCTACGAAAAATATCAAGAAAGAAGAACAAATTTTCTTTTCTTGATTTTATTTTAAAAATTACAATTTTGCGGTAGAAAATTCCCTAAATTGCGCGTTGCCGGTTGATCCTTGTAGAATTCAAGGGAAGAGATCACGCTACATTCGCCTTCAGAAGGTAATATTTCGAGGGTAAATATTTCGGACTAATCTCAAATTTATTTTATTGCTTTTCATTGCTCTATTTGTGTCTAATTTTTTTAAAAGAAAATTAATAACCAAAAATTGGGTTTTAATTGGACTTTTCCTTTCCTTTTTTTTTTTTCCAGATTAGGGGCGATCGATGGGTCAAAACTCCAACAACGGCCATTGCTCAATTGAGCGACGGGCTATCACGGAAACCTTCTTCTGCCCGTCGGTTGGCCCAGGGACGGCCGTCACTCACGCGGTTTAGGCCGTCCCTGGTCTCTCCTTTTACTTTTCTTTACTGTTTCATGTTTTTTCACTCTATTTTCAAGGTATTTTTCTTCCTTTTTTATCCATTTTTTATTGATCATGCCCATGTTTGTTTTATTTTATTATTTTATTAACAAGCTCTTTGTTCTATGAGTTTAATCGCTTTTTTTGGATTCGGGATGCTGAGAAATGGAGATCTCACTAGAATGATTCGGGGGCCATGGATCGGGTTTATTTGCTTATCTTATTTCCTTTTATTTCAAGTTTCAATTTTTATTTATTGTTTATTATTTTTTGAGCCCGCTAAGGTGAAAATGTCAAGGATTTATACAAATAAGTGGAATTTTTCTTATATAAAATAAGATCAATGTCCTTATTTTCCTCCAAACAAAACAAACATATTAATATTATTCTTTCTTTAAATGTGCATGCGAGGAACAATGTCCTCATCTTTAATGAATACCCCATTTTATACATGATTCGCATTTATTTAATATTGGGGGTTGTATTTCGCCCCTAGTTTTGTTGTAACTGATTTTTTATTTACCTTATTTTAATATTTCTTTTATTTATCGCTTTTATTACGTGATCAATATGCTCTCTAATTTTTGCATTGAACTGAATGAGAAAATGGAATGAAAATTTTAACTCTAAAAACTAAATCATAACTTATTCAAGGTATGAATAAATGGGAAGTCCCGAACCATTTCTGGTCTTAAGCTCAACGAGGTTAGATGAACCTTTCCAATATTCTATTGGAAAGGGAATTCAAAAATATCTCTTGCTACCCAAAATAGGCCCAAGTTACATTGTCTTAAGCTCCATGAGGTTAGACAAACCATCCCAATGTTCCATTAGGTTGGGGACTCCAAAATATCTCTGGTTTGCCTAAAATAGATGTATATGCATCATCTTAGGCTTCATGAGATTAGATAAATCTTTCTAATGTTCTATTGGAAGGAGGATTCCAAAATGTCTTTGATTGCCCAAAATAGACATACATGCATTGTCTTAGGCTCAGTGAGGCTAGATGACCTTTCCCAATGTTTTATTGGGTGGCGAATCCAAAACACCTCCTTCTTGCCCAAAATAGATGCCCTTTGTAATTTTTCACAAAGTTTTACAAACCTCTCTTGAATACCTTAAAAGTGGGTCATTCGAGGCCGCCCAGGGGTTCGGCGCGCATCACAATTAGACCCAGTGTATCACCCTGGGGAGCACCTGTATTTTTTGTAAAAAAAACAAAAGGATGGATCACTTAGGCTGTGTATTGATTATAGGCAATTAAACAAGGTGACCATAAAAAAAAGAAGTATCCTTTACTGGGAATCAAAGATTTGTTTAATAAATTTAAAGGTGCAGGTGTCTTCTCAAAAATTGACTTGAGATCGAGCTATCATCAAGTAAAGGTGAAGGAATCAGATGTGCCCAAAACTGCTTTCCACACAAGATAGAGACATTATGAGTTCTTAGTGATGCCCTTCGGCCTTACTAATGCACCGGCTGGTTTTATAGATCTAATGAATTGGATCTTCCATCCTTATTTGGATTAGTTCATAGTAGTCTTTATTGATGATATTCTGGTGTATTCAAAGAATTCAAAAGAACATGATAGACATCTACGGATAGTCTTACAGACTTAAAGGGAGAAATAATTGTATGCCAAGTTTAGCAAATGTGAATTTTAGTTGAATGAAGTTGTATTTCTGGGCCATGTGGTTTCTGCAAATGGCATTAAAGTGGATTCTAAAAAGATAGAAGTTATTTTACAGTGGAGAACAACTAAAAATGTCATTAAAGTCAGAAGTTTCCTCGGGTTAGTGGGATACTATAGAAGGTTTGTAAAATGGTTTTCCACTATTGCAGTGCCATTAATCAGTATGCTATAGAAAAATATCATGTTTGAATGGACAGATAAATGCTAAGAAAGCTTTGAGATGCTTAAGAATATGTTGATAGAAGCTTCTATGTTAACACAACCAGAACTAGGTAAAGAATTTGTGATCTACAGTGATGCCTCTAGGAATGGGTTAGGATGTATACTTATATAAGAAGTGTAGACACCGGGTCCCGAGTAGCCTTGATCAGGATTACCCAATGATGATAATTGCCTTCATAGGCTTAAAAGGTTAAAAGTGATGGTTTTCTCATCAAATTTGCATTTTAGAGTGAAAAATTAAAAATTGATAAAAAAGATTTTAAAAAAATTAATTTTGAAAAATGGGGGCTTAAAATTATGGTGTTTTTAGTCAATTTAAAATTTAAAAAATAGAAAAAAAAATAAAATAATAAAATAATTTTTTCGGACAGCGAGTGTCGGGCGCGGCAGCGCGCAGGCGCGCTGGCGCCCAGCTCGCAGGCGCCAGGCACCCAGCACGCAGACGCCCAGGCGCCCAGCGCGCTGGGCGCGATTCCCGCCCGAGCTCCGCGCGGATTTTGCGCGCCTCGCCGCATGAGTCCCCGTCGCTCTATAGCGACGGGCGGCGTCCCTCTAGCGACGGGCTTCTGGCCATCGGTACAGGGTCTGTTACCCTATTTTCCATTTTTTTCAGCCTTTTTCCGATTTTTTTCACCCAAAAATCCGTTTTTATCCCAAAATTAAGGGTTTTTGACTTCAAATAAAATTCCAAAATATTTTTTTATAGATTATTAATTAATAAAACTTGATTTTATCCCCAAAAATAAAGGAATTTGAAAAAAATTAGGTTTGTTTTCCTTAATTAAATTAGGGCAACATTTTCTATTCTTTAAATACTTTAGGATGAATCAAAAAAGGGGAGCCTCCACTACTATTTTTTTTACATCAGAATTTCCAGCATTTCTCTTCCTCTTTGATTTTTCTTCTAAACATTTTCAGATTTTTCTTTTAATTAAAAAGGTCTAATTGAAATTGAAAGATCAATTTTCAATTCTTAATTATTCTAATTAATTTCTTGGTTTTTTCTTCATAAACACAAGAGATTAATCATCATTTTGACATCAATTTCTTTTTAATCTTAAGCATACAAATCAATTCCTTTATTTTTCTCCATAAACAAAGAGAATTAATTTTATTGCTAAGTTATTCTTTCAAGCAAATTCTCCGGAAAATCATCACTTTTCCTTCATCAAATCCAATATTCTGAGGGTAAATATTCTAGGCTCAATTTCTATTCTATTTTATTTTTATTTAATTTATTCATATATATTTTATTGTTTTTATTGATTTATTTGTTGTTTTCATCTATTCATTTGTTGTATTGATCTTATATTTGTTCCATTTAATTGTTTATATATGATTTGATTTTTATTCATGTGAATATTGTTCTTTTAATTCCTAACATGTAAATAATCTATTTTGATTCCTCATTATTTTTAACATGCAAATAATTAATTAACTTAAATTAATCTTTTTGCCATGTAAATAGTTTATATTAATTATGAACACATCAATTAACCTTGTTATATATCATTATTATTTTCATCATTCTTTTGTTTACTAATTTTTATTATTCTTTTTATCATTGTTACATGATTGATTTATTATGATTTATTTATTTATTATTTTTCACTTTTCATCATTATTTTCATCATGTGTATATTTTCATGTACTAATTAATTAACATGTTTTATTTTATTTTCATCACATCATTTAATCATTTGTCATACATAATGCATGTTTCTCATTTATTTTGGTTTGTTAACATTTTGATTCCATAATCATTCTTTTCATATCATTTTATTCTATTTTAATTTGTTATTCATTATTTTGTATGTTTAACTGATTTAATTACTAACATTATTTTATTTGTATTTGCTTTTATGTCTAAACTCATTTTTTCGTTTGGGCGTTTTTGCGAGCACATCGGGAGGTCCAAAAAGGCTCATTTGGTTCATAGGTTTATTTTCCTTTATTTGTAATATTTTATTTAATTTTGCCATATAATTTTCTTGTAAAATTCTTTATTTAGGCTCGCTAAAAAGAAAATCACAAAAACGTTTCTATTAATTAACTTGACATTTTTTTTCTAAAAAGAAGGGGACCAATGTCCTAGTTTTTCATACCCAAATAAATCATCACATCAAAACTTTTTCATAATAAATATGCATGCGAGGACCAATGTTCTCACTATTAATGAATAACCCGTTTTATGCATGTATTTCACTTTTATAAATGGGAGTTGTATTCCGCTCCTAGTGTTATTGTAATTTATTTTTAAATGCTTTATTTTGGATTTTGCTTACATTTACCGCTTTTGATATGAATGATTGCGCCTTTAATTTAAATTGCATTGTGTGGAAAGTTGATGAAACAATGAATTCAAAACTTAATTATAATATTAATCAAGGTATAAATAAATGAGAAGTCCCGAACCAGCTCTGGTCTTTGGGCTCAAGAGGTTAGAGGTTATCCTCCAAGATACTTCTTGTGTCACGAGGCTTTAGCGTTAATCTTAGGCTCCTTTGGCTGGCCCAAAATGGATACTAAGCGCATTCTTAGGCTCTCCGAGGCGAGAGAAACTTTCCCAATGTTCTATTGGGTGGCGACTCCATGAAACCTCCTTGTTGCTCAACATAGACGCACTTGCGATTTATTGCAAGCTGTCAACGGACCCACAATTGCCCGATCGCCCACGTGCGGGCGGTCGAAGGGGCGGTCGCGGGGATCCGGCGCGCGTCACAGTGGCGACTCCACTAGGGACATACTCGAGACTTCGATAAAGTACCTTGATTAAAAATCATAATTGAGTTTTAATTTAAAATTTTCATCTTCTTTCAAAACTGCATTGCATCTCATTAGAGCCTTAGATCTATGCTAGTTTGGTCCCTCTTTTAGCCCCGGTGCGTTCCCGAAGCACGACCCTATTTTCACTCAATTTAGGGAAGTGTTAAGGATAATCACCAGCCCAAGCCTCGTACCATCATGGTATATAAAATGGTGACCCGATCGGTCGTTACGCTCGTGATGAGCTGGACCCGTCGGCAGGGATCATGCTTGGGTAGCCCTAAAGTAACACCACCCTTTGACCAAAGCTCATGTAATAGCAATAGATACTTCCCTTAGGTGATATGAACCGTAATACCTTGCTTGCTATATGGATCATTTTGTATTGGACAAACCCAAATAATCTGATTGGTCACCTAATCAAAGACTTTCATGCCCCGATAGGCCCATGTCAACTTGTTCGGGCTGCCTAAATACATAACGATCATAACCCATGTGCTTGCACATTAGATAAGAGATGTTATGATGCCGGTTTTCCACCGAGCACCATATGCATCCATTGGGTTCCCCGCTAACCCATGGATTATGCCCACCTAGGAAAGAGACCGCATTACCTCGTGTGTGGGAGTAATAAGGTTGGAAGGATTTACTTGCTTGCATGTGATTGTAAATGTTGCATAGCTCACTATCATGCATTTTATATGTAATTCATGCATCATTCTAACAACCTAAATTTTTTTTAGCCATTATAGATTCATCTAAGTGGACTAAAGGTTCAGACAGTCGGCTAGTAAGGACAAATTTGCTCTTCGAGTTGCTAGAATTTGTGTCTGACGGGGATTCTGAGCTACTCTCATCCCGTGAGTCCTCTCTAAAATTATCAATGGCAGAATTACCACGGGAGACTGGTGCTTTGACAATACATGACCTAAATAAGAGGCTCGACGATTTTGAGAGGAAGTTGTTAACCATGATGGAAAATATCGCCTCTCAAGTAGCATCAAATTTCAAGCAACTGCCTACAGCCCCTTCTGTTAAACCGTTTGAATCGCCTGTCAAGGAAGAGACTCCTATAGCATTCACTACAGTACAACAACCAGATTTTGAACTCAGAGCAATAACACTTATTGAGCACAAGAAGACCCTTGATGTGAAGGGTGATATCATGGGAGAGGAAGAGGATGAACCAATAATTCCATGGACTATCATGAATGAAGTACCCGAGGGAGAGGATAGTACAGTAAAGGAGATAGAACGAGGGGTTAAAAATCGTAAAACTCAGACCATGGCTATTATGGAGAATTTAATTGTGGTGCCACCTACTGGACAACAGTTTGCTGCTCTTACCAAATTGCAAGAAGAGCATGATTCGCCTAAGGGAGTGCACCTACCACCAAATGGACCTGAAGGAGAGTCACCCGCTGCTATGTCACCCGAGCGAAAAGGCAAAGGGCATGTTTCAGAGAATGACCTTCTAGCAGTGACACGGGGCCTGAAGAGAAGGATGAATGTCCTCGAAGAAGAAATTTCAAAGTCTAAACTTGCAATTACCCTGGCCGCCCGGGAGGAAGTCTCTATGGACCTAAAGAATGGGAGTCAACCGGATAGGTGTGACATCTGTGCCGGCACTCAAGGGATAAAGGAAGCATCAACGGTTAGAACAACTCAGAAAAGTCATCTCAGCATGGATGAATCTTTTCCTCAAGTAGGGGATGGGGACCTGCGCTCATGGTTAGCTAACCCAGCCAGAAATCGAGGGCATAGGAAATGTCGTCGGCGTGCTAGATATCTGAGGAGTGATAGCCAAACCCCAAAGTTTCATGTACAGGACCTTGTTATTGGCAAGCAACCGGTCGCCCTTGAAGGAGGGGGCAACGTCATTGAGGGTAATAATGAGGAAAGCTCAAGTCTCGAAGATAACAGCGTGGGGGGTGTTGGGACTACTAAGGTTCCGAACATAGGAACTACTCAAGGCTCTTATACCATTTGTAAAAAGCCTTTATCTGATCTCCTTTTCTATTTCATCGATAAAGGGAAACTACAACCGAAACCTGCAAGACCTGCCAAGAGCCAAGGATTCCCTAGTCACCGATCGAATTTGTATTGTGCCTACCATCAGCATACTGGGCATAAGACTGATAGATGCCGAATTCTAAAACAGCTTATTCAAGGTCTCATTGATGAGGAAAGGATGGGGCAAGAGAATGGTTCCCGGGGGTGATAGACTGTCGGCTACAGCATCCATGTTGGCGAGAAAGAAAAGATGTTAGCTATTTAGATGCTCTATTTATTTTTGAACTATCTAATGATGATGTTTTAACTCTACTTTTATGAAATAAAAGGAATGCTTTTGTGTTTTTGTTTATTTGTGTGATGTTTCTTGTGATTTCACTGTGCATAATCATGATTGACATTTATTCAATTAATGCTATTTCGTTTAATTTCAGAACTTGGGAGAACCCAAAGAAAATCTTGATAGCATATGTTATGACTCTTGAAGAGAGATTGAAACTTGAGAGAATAAAAAAAATGAAATAAAAAGGTCTTTGCCTGGACCAGTGAAGACATGGTAGAAGATGATTATGAAGCCACTAAGCATGCTATGCCAAAATCATGGACAGGTGCCACAGAAGCTCAGAAGACTCAAGCCCAAGTGGGTAGAAATGGTTGAAAGGAGAGATCCGCAAGTAGAAACAAGACCTAATTTCTTTTTGAAACACAACGCCAAACTAGGTTGGCCAATGGCATCCCGATGGTTAAAAAGAAAAGTGCGTGTATGTGTAAACTTCAGGATTTGAGCAAAGCTTGCTAAAAGAAGGAAAAATTTGCGGCCAAGCTTTATCCAAATCTCGCGGGTATACACATACCTGCACCTTGTCACTCTATTTGGCTACTGAAAGGAACCAGAAGACTGATTCGCAAGTTATCCACCCAGTTAATTCATGTAAAGGATGTGCAGTACGAGAGGAAAGCCAATGACATGCAGTTGAGATGCTAGATAGGAAAAGGCCAAGAAGATTATGAAGGAGACCCATGCAGGGGCTTGCAATCAAAAATCTTTACACGTATCACACTTTATTCCTCGAGGCATGAGGTAAAAGCAATACATGTCGAAGCACTTAAATCTTAAAGGGCAATCATGGGAACGATGCTACAGCGGTTAAACACATCAGACGATAACAGTTTTGTAGCAGCTAAGCACATCAGACCAAAATAGGTTATGGGATTACTATTGCAAATAATTTACTTAATCATTCGGGAAGAAAGTCAGAAAGCACCTACTGAAAATAGTGAGATTTGGTATTCAGGAAAATAAGACCAAGTATTCCAGATGAACGAAGTAAGTTTAGGCCAGCAAACGAAGACTTGTTTGTTCTTGAAAAGTCATTATCCCAGGAAGCAGCGTTTCGACAAACAGTAAAGGAAGCAAGTTCGATGAAGCAGTCAACCTCAACAAACTCGAGAAGGTCCATGGTAAAGACTAAAAAAAAAAGAAGAGAATAAATGCCCCGCGGGTCGAAAACCGAAAAAAGGCGGCCTTGCTAAAATTGGGCGCCTCGTCAGGGTGAAAACCGAAAAAAGGCACTCTGGTAAAAAATTAGAGGCTCGAGAGAAAATATCCAATCAGGAAAACCCGAGAGGGCTGATTAGAAACAGGAGTCTAATGCTTTCAAGATCCATTCTGAGATTAAACGTAATTTTGCATTTTGAATCTATGTTAAATGGTGATCATGTACGGAGAAATCATACCAAAATGCACACAATTTTTGCAAATGCATAAAGCAGAAGTAGTTTTAACTCATCATTTCCTAGTTCTTTTATAAAAAGAAAGATGTCATTCATTATTGAGTGTATAAAATCTAACTGGCTATAATTTGCTTCTACTCTCGCCGACCAGATACCCAAGCCGTTGAGTTTTATTATCTACCGCGAGGTTATGTATCCTTTTTTTTCGCAGGCACTTATGGAAGCAAGGATGTAGTCTCTGACCCACAATATGACAATTTTGGGAAAGCAATTGTGTCCAGGGGCTGTGGTAATCAGGAGTGAAAGCCGAAGACAAGATACTGAGGAAGCCTTGACAATAGTTCTAATTTTTAAAATCGTCTCAAAAAAAAAAGAAAAAAAAAAGAAAAAAAGCCGTTAGAGTGAAAACCGTAACTGGCGCTCTAAGCAAAAACTAGGCTAAAGGATAGGGTGAAAACCTGAAAACAGGCAGTCTGACCTTCAAAAAAAGAAGAAAGAGAAAAGCCGCTGGATTGGGTTGGGTCCATTCCAGGCAAAAAATAAGGCACAGGGTTATGTGAAAATCCACAAAGGACGCATCTCCCACTAAGAAAAGCTAGTGTGAAAATCCACAAGGGACGCACTACCTTCAATTAATGACTACAGGTACCGGATGAGAATCTCGCAATCCCAAAGGGCATGAAATTCAAAAGCAGCTCAAAAGGCATCAATTATATCGCAAATCGCAGCTAGCCCGATATCATCTTCAAGTTCACATAGATGAATTTTTATCCTCCATTCCTGCATTACTCATGCATTTCACTTGCATGCTCACCATTTTTGCATAGTTTAGTTTCCTTATTTTGCAGAAAGAGAGACTTGAGGCGGATACCGACAAAAGCCGAGTGATGACATCGGTCAAATCATCAATCAAAACCTCAACTCATTCATCAATCCAGACATTGATCAAATCATCAATCCACATACCAGCTTAATCATCAATCCAAGCACCATCCGAAGACCTCTCAGGGGGCAAACGATCAATAAACCAAAGACTTCCCAGGGAGCAGCAAACCGAAGACTTCTCAGGGAGCAGAAAATCGAAGACTTCTCAGGGAGCAGAAAACCGAAGACTTCTCAGGGAGCAGAAAATCGAAGACTTCTCAGGGAGCAGCAAACCGAAGACTTCTCAGGGAGCAGAAAACCAAAGACTTCTCAGGGAGCAGCAAACTAAAGACCTCTCAGGGGGCAAACGATAAGTAAACCGAAGACTTCTCAGGGAGCAGCAAATCGAAGACTTCTCAGGGAGCAGCAAACCGAAGACCTCTTAGGGGGCAATAAACCGAAGACTTCTCAGGGAGCAGCTAACTGAAGATCTCTCAGGGGGCAAAGGATCAATAAACTGAAGACTTCTCAGGGAGCAGCTAACTGAAGATCTCTCAGGGGGCAAAGGATCAATAAACTGAAGACTTCTCAGGGAGCAGCTAACTGAAGACCTCTCAGGGGGCAAACGATCGATGAAACGAAGACTTCTCAGGGGGCAATCAACCGAAGGGCTCACAGATAGCACCACTTCAACCCACAAGAGGTTGGCACGACCACGGTACTACAAATTCACAGCGGTTAGCACGATGGCGGCACAACCCACAAGAGGTTGGCACGACCACGGCACTACCAAAATTCATAGCGGTTAGCACGATGGCGGCACAACCCACAAGAGGTTGGCACGACCACGACACTACCAATTCACAGCGGTTAGCACGATGGCGGCACAACCCACAAGAGGTTAGCACGACCACGGCACTACCAATTCACATAGGTTAGCACGATGGCGGCACTACCCACAAGAGGTTAGCACGACCACGGCATTACCTGTTACAACCAAAAGACAGCAACAGCTATCATCATAACTCCATCAAGCAGGAAGATCGATGCCTCAGGTACGCGTTTCTTTCCTTTTCCTGAATTTTGGATCACGTAGGCACCCATGCACTAGCCTCTCCAAAATTGGGGGCAACTGTAGACACCGGGTCCCGAGTAGCCTTGATCAGGATTACCCAATGATGATAATTGCCCTCACAGGCTTAAAAGGTTAAAAGTGATGGTTTTCTCATCAAATTTGCATTTTAGAGTGAAAAATTAAAAATTAATAAAAAAGATTTAAAAAAAATTAATTTTGAAAAATGGGGGCTAAAAATTATGGTGTTTTTAGTCAATTTAAAATTTAAAAAATAGAAAAAAAAATAAAATAATAAAATAATAAAATAATTTTTTCGGACCGCGAGTGTCGGGCGCGGCAGCGCGCAGGCGCGCTGGCGCCCAGCTCGCAGGCGCCAGGCGCCCAGCACGCAGACGCCCAGGCGCCCAGCGCGCTGGGCGCGATTTGGCGACGCTCAATGCCGTGCGCCGCACCACGCGCCTCTGCGCGTGATTCCCGCCCGAGCTCCGCGCGGATTTTACGTGCCTCGCCGCGTGAGTCCCCGTCGCTCTATAGCGACGGGCGGCGTCCCTCTAGCGACGGGCTTCTAGCCGTCGGTACAGGGTCTGTTACCCTATTTTCCATTTTTTTCCGATTTTTTTCACCCAAAAATCCGTTTTTATCCCAAAATTAAGGGTTTTTGACTTCAAATAAAATTCCAAAATATTTTTTTATAGATTATTAATTAATAAAACTTGATTTTATCCCCAAAAATAAAGGAATTTGAAAAAAATTAGGTTTGTTTTCCTTAATTAAATTAGGGCAACATTTTCTATTCTTTAAATACTTTAGGATGAATCAAAAAAGGGGAGCCTCCACTACTATTTTTTTTACATCAGAATTTCCAGCATTTCTCTTCCTCTTTGATTTTTCTTCTAAACATTTTCAGATTTTTCTTTTAATTAAAAAGGTCTAATTGAAATTGAAAGATCAATTTTCAATTCTTAATTATTCCAATTAATTTCTTGGTTTTTTCTTCATAAACACAAGAGATTAATCATCATTTTGACATCAATTTCTTTTTAATCTTAAGCATACAAATCAATTCCTTTGTTTTTCTCCATAAACAAAGAGAATTAATTTTATTGCTAAGTTATTCTTTCAAGCAAATTCTCCGGAAAATCATCACTTTTTCTTCATCAAATCCAATATTCTGAGGGTAAATATTCTAGGCTCAATTTCTATTCTATTTTATTTTTATTTAATTTATTCATATATATTTTATTGTTTTTATTGATTTATTTATTGTTTTCATCTATTCATTTGTTGTATTGATCTTATATTTGTTCCATTTAATTGTTTATATATGATTTGATTTTTATTCATGTGAATATTGTTCTTTTAATTCCTAACATGTAAATAATCTATTTTGATTCCTCATTATTTTTAACATGCAAATAATTAATTAACTTAAATTAATCTTTTTGCCATGTAAATAGTTTATATTAATTATGAACACATCAATTAACCTTGTTATATATCATTATTATTTTCATCATTCTTTTGTTTACTAATTTTTATTATTCTTTTTATCATTGTTACATGATTGATTTATTATGATTTATTTATTTATTATTTTTCACTTTTCATCATTATTTTCATCATGTGTATATTTTCATGTACTAATTAATTAACATGTTTTATTTTATTTTCATCACATCATTTAATCATTTGTCATACATAATGCATGTTTCTCATTTATTTTGGTTTGTTAACATTTTGATTCCATAATCATTCTTTTCATATCATTTTATTCTATTTTAATTTGTTATTTATTATTTTGTATGTTTAACTGATTTAATTACTAACATTATTTTATTTGTATTTGCTTTTATGTCTAAACTCATTTTTTCGCTTGGGCATTTTTGCGAGCACATCGGGAGGTCCAAAAAGGCTCATTTGGTTCATAGGTTTATTTTCCTTTATTTGTAATATTTTATTTAATTTTGCCATATAATTTTCTTGTAAAATTCTTTATTTAGGCTCGCTAAAAAGAAAATCACAAAAACGTTTCTATTAATTAACTTGACTTTTTTTTTCTAAAAAGAAGGGGACCAATGTCCTAGTTTTTCATACCCAAATAAATCATCACATCAAAACTTTTTCATAATAAATATGCATGCGAGGACCAATGTTCTCATTATTAATGAATAACCCGTTTTATGCATGTATTTCACTTTTATAAATGGGAGTTGTATTCCGCTCCTAGTGTTATTGTAATTTATTTTTAAATGTTTTATTTTGAATTTTGCTTACATTTACCGCTTTTGATATGAATGATTGCGCCTTTAATTTAAATTGCATTGTGTGGAAAGTTGATGAAACAATGAATTCAAAACTTAATAATAATATTAATCAAGGTATAAATAAATGAGAAGTCCCGAACCAGCTCTGGTCTTTGGGCTCAAGAGGTTAGAGGTTATCCTCCAAGATACTTCTTGTGTCATGAGGCTTTAGCGTTAATCCTAGGCTCCTTTGGCTGGCCCAAAATGGATACTAAGCGCAGTCTTAGGCTCTCCGAGGCGAGAGAAACTTTCCCAATGTTCTATTGGGTGGCGACTCCATGAAACCTCCTTGTTGCTCAACATAGACGCACTTGCGATTTATTGCAAGCTGTCAACGGACATACTCGAGACTTCGATTCGAAAGTACCTTGATTAAAAATCATAATTGAGTTTTAATTTAAAATTTTCATCTTCTTTCAAAACTGCATTACATCTCATTAGAGCCTTAGATCTATGCTAGTTTGGTCCCTCTTTTAGCCCCGGTGCGTTCCCGAAGCACGACCCTATTTTCACTCAATTTAGGGAAGTGTTAAGGATAATCACCAGCCCAAGCCTCGTACCATCATGGTATATAAAATGGTGACCCGATCGGTCGTTACGCTCGTGATGAGCTAGACCCGTCGGCAGGGATCATGCTTGGGTAGCCCTAAAGTAACACCACCCTTTGACCAAAGCTCATGTAATGGCAATAGATACTTCCCTTAGGTGATATGAACCGTAATATCTTGCTTGCTATATGGATCATTTTGTATTGGACAAACCCAAATAATCTGATTGGTCACCTAATCAAAGGCTTTCATGCCCCGATAGGCCCATGTCAACTTGTTCGGGCTGCCTAAATACATAACGATCATAACCCATGTGCTTGCATCAAAAGCACATTTGGGTTCAATAACTCACATTCAAGGCTTTATAAATCATCTAAATCAAAACCCATAACATATAAACCATTATAAACACCAAAAAACATCAGATTTGCCCAAAATTCAACCAAACATACAAAACCCATAAAATGCATTAAACACAATAACTCCCAAAACCTGAAACTCCTAAGCTCCAATCACTTGGTGCCACTTCCTCCCGCCTTCTTCTTGCATTTAGGATCGCAAGGAGGCTCAACTAACTAAAAAACCCACAAAACACATAAACAACAAACCCTAAATCAAACTCAAAACTAGAAATGGGAAAAGATGAAGAAGAAGGAGATGAAGAAAATGCAGGAACTTACCAAATAAGGGTTGAGGAGTGATTAATTTCCACCACAAACACTTAAATCCAAGCTTAGGGCACAATATGGGAAGAGAAGAGGAAGAAGAGGGGTAGAGAGAAGAGAGAAACGGTAATAGCTAGAAAATTTATGCTTTCCCTTTTCTCTTTCTTCTTCTAATCACTCCCTTCATCTAACCCAAGCCACATGTCACATCCCTAATGGTGGAATTTAGCCACTCACACCCTACAAGCATGCAATACACCACACTCAATGTTCTTCTCACTAAAACTCACCCTACTATGATATGAGCAAACACACACTATAACAACCCAACTTACATACACCCTAATACCATATATGCAGCTACATACAAATGTAACCCCAAAACGTGCATTTTTCCCACAAAGCCCTTATCACATGACAAAATACACTCAATGCACATGCACAAACATGGCTTAAACTTTTAGAGGGAAAATGGGGTGTGATATAATATTTCTTTTGACATTTTCTTTTGGAGCATTGAAATTTGAACTATTGAATGGCTTGTTAGGAGGTGTATTAGAATTTGAATTGTAACTTATTTTGGTCAATGATTTATGCATATTGAAGCATATTGTAAATACAAGCATGTAAAGGAGGATGGATGTTTTAGTTTCTTTATTATGGAAAGTGTATGAAATAAAAGGACAAATTCACAACTGCCGGTGAATGTCCCTTGATGTTGATGATTTGAGAAGAATAGGAAAAACTTGACAATGCATTGGATTTGTTATATAGTTTGGATGTGTGGATGCTCTTTAGAAGTGTAAATTTGTAATTATTTAATAGGGGGATAGAGACCTGAATAGGGGAAACTCTATCCATTTTTCCATAGAAATTTGAGTATTATAAATTAATAAGAGTAATAAAAAGGAATAAAGTAAAATGTGAATTCTATATATGAATCCAAGGAAATAACAACTTTGGTAACATTTGGTACCTGGCACTTATTGGACCGGCTTTGGGTGTTACATTTAGTGGTAACAGTGCTGAGGTTTAGGCGGTCCTAGACCTGGACTTGAAAAAGGAGAATAGTGAAGAAGGGTAAATTGCATAGTTGTATATGTGAAACATGGAATTTAGTTTCCTGTGATATAGATAAATGTGTTCAAATTCATGGTATGTCAAGGTTCTGCCACTATTGAGCATACTGATAGGATATAATCCTCAACAAAGACTCCTCCTATAACAACATTTCCACAAGCTTAGATGGAATTTTATGAAACTATGACTGAAGCAATGAGAAGAATAGCGGAGGCTATGCCTCATTATCAACCTTGGCCGCTACCTCTTCCACGAAAAGGTAACTCTGAAAGAATAAAGAAGTTGGGGGCCACAGATTTCTATGGTGATGCATCTGTCATTCGACAAGAAGAAGAAGAATGGCTTAAAAAGGATTTTTTATTATATAAAGATCTCATCGGAAGAAAAGATAGACTGCATAGCCTTTTTACTTTAAGGTCAGGCTCATGAATGGTGGTTGGCCATCTCTAGAGATGCATTAAAACCTAGTCCCACTTAGGACTTCTTTCTAGACTGGTTTCACAAGAAAGCCATAGAGAAAGCATTTCTTTATCTGAGGCAGGGAATCAAAACGGTAACTAAATTTCTAAGAGAATTTGACAGATTAAGTCACTACGCTTACAGCTTGTAGCAATAAAGGAAATAAATCTGCAGAGATTCAAAGATGGCTTGTATACTGAGATTAGATTGAGTCTAGTGGGATATAAATTTTTGAGATCTTGGAGAGTTGGTTTAGACGGCTCCTGAAATAGAAGAATTAGAAGCTGAAGAGAAAAATAAAAAGATCAAAAGTTAGCAAAAAGGGAGTCAGGGTAGTTTAGCTCAACTACTCATGTTAATAAGAGGCAAAAGGAGTCACAAGTTTATTCTCAGGGACAATCACAACATCAGAGAAGCTAAGCCCATTTAGGCCGGCAGAGCACATCTATAGCCAGCACACCTAGGGGTACAAGTAGGGCGACTCCTATATGTTAGTATTGCGAGAAAAAACATACAGGTGAATGTTGGAAAAAGATGGGAGCTTGTCTTAGATGCAGCTTCCAAGATCATCATACTAGAGAATGTCCTAAACCTCGGATCCTAATAGCTTTACAATTTAGAGAACTTGCTCCTACTCAGGGAGGCAAAGGTAGAGGTAGGGGTATAGGTGATGCTTTAGGAGCTACGACTCAGAAGAACCTTGTGTATATAGTTGTGGGATCGGATACAAAGGCCCCAGCATGCACTTATGCTATCAGAGCTCATGAAGAGCAGGATGCATGTCATGGCCGGACTTGTACCCTAAAAGAATTAACTTAAATTGACATGTGTGTGTGAATTGAATGTGAGGTTTGGATTAAATTGATTGAAGACAGGACTCAATTGAAAGGTTGGAAGGACCTAATTATAATATAAAGGATTGTTAAGTGGCTAATGGGTAATTATATTATGTTAAGCTAATGGTTGATTAGTTTGTCTAATGATGCATTAGTTAAGAATAAAATAAGTAAGAATTGGTTAGTGGAGGCAGACTTTGGTGAGTGGAGTCCGTGTGGCTTCTTGAGAGGATGCCACCTCCACCTTTGCATACATGAGTTATCTAAGGAAAGGGAAAAGATTCATTTGTGTGATTTCAGTCAATTTTCTGTGTTCTTCTCTCTTCTTTCTTACGTGAGAATGAGCTTTAGAGAGGCCTTAAGTAGTGCATGCATATAGTTAATGGGAGCAAGAATTAAGGGTTAAACTTAAGAGGTAAGTGAGTAAGTGCATAGTGTTCTCATCTTCTACTCTTCTTCTTGGTTTTGATTTGGTATTGGAATGAGAATTGATGGATTGTGTTCAATTCTGGAATTGAACTGGTTTTGCTAGCTGAAGAAGTGAAGAGAGATTAGGGAAAAGCTGTAATCGGAGAGCCGAGCGTCCGTCGAGATTAGGAGCTAAGGCGATAAGGTTTGGGAACAAATCCTAAATATGTAAATTGTATGATTTGTATTGATCAATAGTGACTTTGTTAAGAACTATATGTGTATATGGAATGAAGGCATTGAGCATGAAAGGTGTTTAGTGAATGAGTTGTTTAAGAGCATGTATGCTATGTGTGAATTGGGATTGATTCCAAATTGTGCTAAAGACGAATGCCAAAATAAGAAGGGGAAACAGGTATGTGCTAATTGAGCAGGTGGTTGTTGTACTTGTGGTTATTGCCAAAAGTGAGAATGAGATTTAAAGTCTTAATGAGAAGGAAGAATTGGACAGAAAAGCACAGCTGTGCTAGTGACAAAACACAGCTGTGTTATGGTGTTCTGCATGGGTCACGGTGATAATCAAATTGATTGTGACCATGAGGTAGGCTTGAGTTCAATTCTGCCTAAATGATCTTGTATGTCACGGTGACAATGAAATTCATTGTGACCGTGAGGTATTCAAGAAAGCATTCTGTTTTGCAAAGTGAGGATATGTCACGGTGACAATGGAATTCATTGTGACCGTGACATACCCTCAAGTTGCATTCTGCCGAGAGTTGGGAACATGTCACGGTGACAATAAAATTGATTGTGACCGTGCACTGCCCCCAGTTTGCATTCTGTTTTGAACTTCAACATGTCACGGTGACAATGAAATTCATTGTGACCGTGACCTACCCTGTTTTGGCAATATAACCCTAATGTGTTTGGACTTTTTAATGGTAAGGCTTTAAGCGGAAATGAAGAACATTATGAGTAAGTGTTATGTGTGTATTAAGTAATGTACATTTGCATACTATGTGATGGTTCTTGAATGCAATCAATTACGTGATTATTAACTATGAAGAACGAATTGGAAGCATATTGAGTATGCAAGTGTAATGCTTAGCTATGTGCTAATGCGAATGTGTAAAGTGAATGTGATATGGGCTATCAACATATGTGATGTGAAAAGTGATCAATGTGAATTGAATAATATGTTTAACAACTTAAGCCTACGAGTCAAGTAGTGGATAGTTAGGCATGCCTATAGGGTCAAGTGCTGCAGCCCCATGCGTTAAATGTGTCTGATTCCATGGGAATCACAATGTATAAACAATGTGAATAATCCTTGCTGGATTTTATTATATGTGGAATAATGTTAAGTACCTGAGGGTACCAATGCGTAAAAGTAATCTACATGAGATTCTAGTACCTGAGTGGTACCAATGCGATACCCATTATCCCAGTCATTAAATTGCAGGTTAACCGACTAATTAATAAGTGGAAATGATTGTGATATAATATCGTAAGCGATGTGAATATGTGAACTTGCGATTAATGCTTTATGATTGAATATAGTGTTGAACCATGATATGTATGGAGTGGTATTTGATGAGATGATTTTTAATTAGGCTTGATTGTTGGCATGCAATGTATGATAACCCTATTTGTGTGATGATTACTTGTTATGTTTTCCCCACTAAGCGTTATCGCTTAGCATGGATTTACTCTAATCCGTGCATGTACGGACGAGAGGTGACCGAAGCACGTCCCCGCATTTTGTACGGTCAACAGTAGGAAGTAGGAAGTGTAGGTTCTGGGTTTGGTATTTTGGGATTTCTGTATAAGCTTTTGTACAATCGAATGTGTATCGGGTATGTAAAGGCATGTAATAATCTGATAACTATGAATGTTAAGCTAAGAGTATATATATGTATGTGCAATGCGTGTGGCTATGGAGAATGTACGATAAGTAGTTAGCATGTGATGCGTGAGTTATAGTTATAGACGATGAAATTTTATTGTTCAGAATTAACGTGTGTTCCGTTGTGTGTGTGCGGCCTCCTCTAATTAAGATTAGCTGAGCTAGTCTTACGTTAAGGGATTGGGCATCACAAGTTGTGGTATCAGAGCCTAGGTTGAGTCTTTTCTGGGAATTGGGTAGATAAGATGTGTATAGTTTGTTGACCTAATGCGGAAGTCCTTGTTTAATCTGTGTAGTAAAGATGGATTCTGGAAGGCATATCGGAGAAGAATCTGCCGAAAGTGTAAATCCTCGTGAAGCTGAGGTGACGGGGTCTGGACAATCAAGATCGGTTGGTTATGGGAATGAGATTTCGTTTGGGCCTATGGAAGCTATGATGAAAATGACACAAGATATGGTGAGAGTGATGGAACGTATGATGGCGCCTCGAGCCCCAATAGAATCTTTGAGGAAGCATGGTCTTGAGGAATTTCATAGAACAAGGTTAGATGAGTCAGAAAAAGCAGAGTACTGGATTGAGAAGGTGGAAAGGATTCTTAAGGAGATACGGTGTCCTCTAGACCAGTGGGTTGAATGTGTGGAGTCATTACTCCAAGGCCCTGCATATGATTAGTGGAAGCTGGTCATGCAGAATCCGATGCTTCCTGAACCATTAAACTGGGAGTTCTTTGAAAAGGAATTCAAGGACAAGTATATTACTAAAGCACATCGAGAGGCAAACTGGAAGAAGTTTCTGAGTTTGAGACAGAGAACCATGACGGTGGCGGAGTATGAAGCGGAATTTTGTCGCCTAAGCAAGTATGCGCCAAAAGGTGTTTTGACCGATGTGTTGCGATGTCAACAATTTGAGGAAGGGTTGATTGAGGAGATTAAAGCATTGCTGATTTCTATAACAACAGAACAGAATGTAAGTTATTATCGAATTGTTCAAGCAGCTTTGAGAGCAGAAAGGACTTTGGGAGCTCAAAGAGAATGGAGACAAAGGAGGAATGCAAGTAGAGGTGGTTCCCAGGAAGGGAAAAGATCAAGAGATTCTCATATGGCACCATCTGGGGAATCAGGGTTCAGTTCTGCAGCGAGAGGTAAGAAGCGTGGCGCTCTCTCCGCATCTGGCGTTGGGAAAGGAACATCTAGTAACAGAAGTGAGGTACATGAGTGTCCTCACTGTGGTAAGAGGCATCGAGGTGAATGCCGGAGAGTGACGGGTGCTTGTTTTAGATGTGGAAGCACAGAGCATTTCCTTGCTAACTGTCCCAACGCCTATGAAACGGCTGGAAATCAGCAAGAGCAGACTAGGGGTGGTTCAAATTTGCCTTCTGTTAGTAGAGGAAGAGGAAGAGGACATGGCAGAGGTAGCCAGTCCAGGGGTGCAGTTGATTCTGAGATTGTGGATAGGCCTAATGCGGCACCAGTGCGGGCTTATGCAATGAGGGCACGAGAGGATCAGGATGCGCCTGAGGTGATAGCAGGTACTATTCTACTTTATGGTGTGGAAATGTTTGCACTTATTGATCCTGGCTCAACTCATTCATATGTGTGTGATAAAAAGATATGCGAAAAGATGCCTAAAGTTGAATGTTTAAAATATGATATATGTGTGTCTAGCCCTTTGGGAGGTAATGTTAATGTGAACAGAGTGTATAGAAACTGTGCATTAGAAGTTCAAGGTAGTGTGTTTTCAGCGGATTTGATTGAACTACCGTTTGATGAGTTTGATTTGATTTTGGGTATAGATTGGTTAACTAAATATGATGCGGATGTTAAGTGTAAGAAGAGGATGGTTCTACTCTATGATGGTGAGGGGAACAGAGTGACAGTGAGAGGAGTGTGCACTAATCCTCTTGTAAATGTGATATCTGCTATGCAAGCCTGTCGATGTATGAGAAAATGATGTGAAGTTTATCTAGCTTTGGTGATAGACAGTAAGAGAGATCATGTGAAGATACAAGAGATACCGATAGTCAGAGAGTTTCCTGAAGAATTGAGTGGTGTACCACCAACAAGAGAGGTTGAGTTATCGATTGATGTGATGCCAGGAACAATACCTGTATCTAAGGCACCGTACAGAATGGCTCCAGCTGAGTTGAAGGAATTGAAAGAGCAGCTGCAAGAATTGTTGATCAGGGGTTTTATTAGACCTAGTGTTTCTCCTTGGGGAGCACCAGTGTTATTTGTCAAGAAGAAAGATGGTACAATGAGAATGTGCATTGATTATTGGCAGTTGAATAAAGTGACAGTACAAAATCGATACCCTTTACCTCGGATTGAAGACTTGTTTGATCAGTTAAGGGGGGCAGGTGTATTCTCAAAAATTGATTTGTGTTCGGGGTATTATCAGTTGCAAGTGAAGAAAGAAGATATACCTAAGACTGCATTTAGAACTTGGTACGGGGATTATGAGTTCCTAGTGATGCCATTTGGGTTAACCAATGCGCCAGCTGCGTTTATGGATTTAATGAATTGGGTGTTCAGACCGTATCTGGATCAATTTGTGGTAGTATTCATAGACGATATTCTGGTTTATTCAAGGGATGAGAAGGAGCATGAACATCATTTGAGAATTGTGCTTCGGACACTGGGGGAGCATCAGTTGTATGCCAAACTAAGTAAGTGTGAGTTCTGGCTCAAAGAGGTGTCATTTCTGGGTCATGTGATCTCATTTGAAGGGATTAAAGTAGATCCAACTAAGATAGAAGCAATTGTGAATTGGAAACCGCCTAAGAATGTGCTGGAGGTTCATAGTTTCTTAGGGTTGGCTGGATACTACAGAAGGTTTGTGAAAGGATTTCCAGTAATAGCTTCACCGTTGACAAGATTGTTACGAAAAGGAGTGAAATATGAGTGGTCTGAAAGATGTCATGCGAGTTTCAATCAGTTGAAGAAGATGTTAGTAGAAGCACCGATTCTTACACAGCCTATGACTGGTAAAGAGTATGTACTGTACACCGATGCTTCAGGTATAGGGTTGGGTTGTGTATTGATGCAAGATGGAAAGGTGATAGCGTATGCGTCAAGGCAACTGAAACCGCACGAACAAAATTATCCGACTCATGATTTAGAATTGGCAGCAGTAGTGTTTGCTTTAAAGATTTGGCGACATTACTTGTATGGTGAGAAGTGTAGAATTTACACCGATCACAAGAGTTTGAAATATCTGCTTACACAGAAGGAATTGAATCTGAGACAGCGAAGATGGCTCGAGTTGTTTAAGGACTATGATTGTATTGTGGATTATCACCCGGGAAAAGCTAATGTAGTGGCTAATGCTTTGAGCAGGAAATCAATTTCAGCATTACAGTTAAAGCAGATTAAGTGGAGGTTTTCTGCAGACGGAGCTTTATTGGCACAGTTGAAAGCGAGACCGGTCTTGAAAGACAAGTTAATAGCTGCTCAGAGAAATGATACGAGGTTGCAACAAGTTCTGCAGTCAGTCAGTGATATGGAAAAGACTGACTATTCAGTGAATGAAGATGGAATACTGCTGTACAAGAATAGAATATGTGTGGCAAATGATAAAGAATTAAAGAAGAGATTGATGCATGAGGCTCATAATACAATTTTCACTATGCATCCAGATGGAAACAAGATGTATCAAGATATGAAACAGTTGTACTGGTGGCCTGGGATGAAGAAGGATGTAGTGGAATATGTGTCTAAGTGCCTTGTCTGTCAACAAGTTAAAGCGGAGCATCAAGTGCCTCAGGGGATGTTGCATCCACTCCCTATTCCACAATGGAAATGGGATAATATTACGATGGATTTTGTATCTGGATTGCCTCTGACCTCAAGACAGCAAGATGCAGTATGGGTTATTGTGGACAGGTTTTTGAAATCGGCTCACTTTATACCAGTTCGGATGGGTTATTCTATGGAAAAGTTGGCTGAGTTGTATGTAAGAGAAATTGTCCGATTGCATGGGATACCCTTGTCTATTGTTTCTGATAGGGATCCCAGATTCACTTCTAAGTTTTGGAGGAGCTTACAAGCGGCGTTGGGTATGAAATTGAATTTTAGTATTGCTTTTCATCCACAAACTGATGGACAATCGGAAAGAATTATTCAGGTTTTGGAAGATTTGATGCGAGCATGTGTTTTGGATTTCTCTAAGAGTTGGGATAAGTATCTTCCACTTATGGAATTTGCTTATAACAATAGTTATCAGACCAGTATTGGTATGGCACTGTATGAAGTCTTATACGGAAGGAAATGTCGTTCACCGGTTTACTGGACAGAATTGAATGAAAGTAGAATCATTGGACCCGAACTAGTGAGGGATACAGAAGAGAAAGCTAAGATCATACAGCAAAGATTGAAAGCAGCAAGTGACAGACAAAAGTCGTATGCTGATTTGAAGAGAAGGGATATTGAGTTCAGTGTGGGCGATAAAGTGTTTCTGAAAGTGTCTCCTTAGAGGAAGGTGCTTAGATTCGGTAAGAAAGGAAAACTGAGTCCGAGGTTCATCGGACCATACGATGTGCTTGAAAGAGTAGGTTCAGTAACTTATCGGTTGGCTTTGCCCCCGGCTTTGGCTAAGCTGCATGATGTATTCCATGTATCCATGTTAAGAAGATATAGGTTAGATGATTCCCATGTGCTACCTGTACAGGAAGTGGAAGTGCAATCAGATTTCACCTATAACGAGAAACCGAAAGTGATTTTAGCAAGAGAAGTGAGGCAACTTCGGAATAAGCAAATACCACTTGTAAAAGTGCTTTGGCAGCATCATGGTATTGAGGAAGCAACTTGGGAACCAGAAGCGGCTATGCGTGAGCAACATCCACAACTGTTTCACTCAGGTATGAATTTCGAGGACGAAAATCTCTAAGGAGGGGAGAGTTGTCATGGCCGGACTTGTACCCTAAAAGAATTAACTTAAATTGGCATGTGTGTGTGAATTGAATGTGAGGTTTGGATTAAATTGATTGAAGACAGGACTCAATTGAAAGGTTGGAAGGACCTAATTGTAATATAAAGGATTGTTAAGTGTCTAATGGGTAATTATATTATGTTAAGCTAATGGTTGATTAGTTTGTCTAATGATGCATTAGTTAAGAATAAAATAAGTAAGAATTGGTTAGTGGAGGCAGATTTTGGTGAGTGGAGTCCGTGTGGCTTCTTGAGAGGATGCCACCTCCACCTTTGCATGCATGAGTTATCTAAGGAAAGGAAAAAGATTTATTTGTGTGATTTCAGTCAATTTTCTGTGTTCTTCTCTCTTCTTTCTTGCATGAGAATGAGCTTTAGAGAGGCCTTAAGTAGTGCATGCATATAGTTAATGGGAGCAAGAATTAAGGGTTAAACTTAAGAGGTAGGTGAGTAAGTGCATAGTGTTCTCATCTTCTACTCTTCTTCTTGGTTTTGATTTGGTATTGGAATGAGAATTGATGGATTGTGTTCAATTCTGGAATTGAACTGGTTTTGCTAGCTGAAGAAGTGAAGAGAGATAAGGGAAAAGCTGTAATCGGAGAGCCGAGCGTCCGTCGAGATTAGGAGCTAAGGCGATAAGGTTTGGGAACAAATCCTAAATATGTAAATTGTATGATTTGTATTGATCAATAGTGACTTTGTTAAGAACTGTATGTGTATATGGAATGATGGCATTGAGCATGAAAGGTGTTTAGTGAATGAGTTGTTTAAGAGCATGTATGCTATGTGTGAATTGGGATTGATTCCAAATTGTGCTAAAGACGAATGCAAAAATAAGAAGGGGAAACAGGTATGTACTAACTGAGTAGGTGGTTGTTGTACTTGGGTTGATTGCCAAAAGTGAGAATGAGATTTAAAGTCCGAATGAGAAGGAAGAATTGGACAGAAAAGCACAGCTGTGCTAGTGACAAAGCATTATGGTGTTCTGCATGGGTCACGGTGATAATCAAATTGATTGTGATCGTGAGGTATGCTTGAGTTCAATTCTGCCTAAATGATCTTGTATGTCACGGTGACAATGAAATTCATTGTGACCGTGAGGTATTCAAGAGAGCATTCTGTTTTGCAAAGTGAGGATATGTCACGGTGACAATGGAATTCATTGTGACCGTGACATACCCTCAAGTTGCATTCTGCCGAGAGTTGGGAACATGTCACGGTGACAATGAAATTGATTGTGACCGTGACCTGCCCCCAGTTTGCATTCTGTTTTGAACTTCAACATGTCACGGTGACAATGAAATTCATTGTGACCGTGACCTACCCTGTTTTGGCAATATAACCCTAATGTGTTTGGACTTTTTAATGGTAAGGCTTTAAGCTGAAATGAAGAACATTATGAGTAAGTGTTATGTGTGTATTAAGTAATGTACATTTGCATACTATGTGATGGTTCTTGAATGCAATCAATTACGTGATTATTAACTATGAAGAACGAATTGGAAGCATATTGAGTATGCAAGTGTAATGCTTAGCTATGTGCTAATGCGAATGTGTAAAGTGAATGTGATATGGGCTATCAACATATGTGATGTGAAAAGTGATCAATGTGAACTGAATAATATGTTTAACAACTTAAGCCTGCGAGTCAAGTAGTGGATAGTTAGGCATGCCTATAGGGTCAAGTGCTGCAGCCCCATGCGTTAAATGCGTCTAATTCCATGGGAATCACAATGCGTAAACAATGCGAATAATCCTTGCTAGATTTTATTATATGTGGAATGATGTTAAGAACCTGAGGGTACCAATGCGTAAAAGTAATCTCGATGAGATTCTAGTACCTGAGTGGTACCAATGCGATACCCGTTATCCGCGTCATTGAATTGCAGGCTAACCAACTAATTAATAAGTGGAAATGATTGTGATATAATATAGTGAGCAATATGAATATGTGAACTTGCGATTAATGCTTTATGATTGAATATAGTGTTGAGCCATGATATGTATGGAGTGGTATTTGATGAGATGATTTTTAATTAGGCTTGATTTTTGGCATGCAATGTATGATAACCCTATTTGTGTGATGATTACTTGTTATGTTTTCCCCACTAAGCATTATCGCTTAGCATGGATTTACTCTAATCCGTGCAGGTACGAACGAGAGGTGACCGAAGGACGTCCCCGCATTTTGTACGGTCAACAGTAGGAAGTAGGAAGTGTAGGTTCTGGGTTTGATATTTTGGGATTTCTGTATAAGCTTTTGTACAATCAAATGTGTATCGGGTATGTAAAGGCATGTAATAATCTGATAACTATGAATGTTAAGCTAAGAGTATATATATGTATGTGCAATGCGTGTGGCTATGGAGAATGCACGATAAGTAGTTAGCATGTGATGCGTGAGTTATACTTGTAGACGATGAAATTTTATTGTTCAGAATTAACATGTGTTCTGTTGTGTGTGTGCGGCCTCCTCTAACTAAGATTAGCTGAGCTAGTCTGACGTTAAGGGATTGGGCGTCACAATGCACCAGACGTCATTGTCGGTAAATTTTCTCTTCTTGATCATGATGTTTATGCATTAGTGGACCCTGGCTCAACACATTCATATATATGTACTACTGTAGCACATTGGAAAGGTTAGAAGATTGAAAATTTGGAACATGAAATCATTGTAAGTAATCCTTTAATGCATAGTGTACTAGTAGATAAAGTATATAGGAATTGTCCAGTTCAAGCACATAACCACATTTTCCTAGTCAATTTGATTAAATTATCATTCCATGAGTTCAATATAATTCTTGGAATGGATTGGTTGTATGCACATCAAGTGATGGTGGATTGCCGTCTTAAATGGATTATACTAAAAACCATCAATGATGAAAAGATTGCTGTAGTAGATGAGAGATCCAATTTTCTTTCCAATGTGATATGTACCACCAGGGTTAGGTGGTTGGTGAGGAAAGGGTATGAAGCCTATTTAGCATGTGTTCTTAAAGCTAAGAAGGAAGAACCCAAAATCTAGGATATTCCTACGGTGTGTGACTTCCAGGATGTTTTCCCGGATGAATTACCAGGGTTACCACTAGAGAAAGATTGACTTCTCCATCGATGTGATGCCTAGTACAACACCAATATCTATTGCACCTTATATAAGGACACCCACTGAATTCAAAGTGTAATGGCCTTAAATTTGTAATTTTAGTGAATAGTGATTTTCAGGCCGTGAATAGTGACACCAGGGTGAATAGTACCATACAGATTGAAAAATATTTTATTAGATTATTGGAAAGAGTAAGTTAGTAGGAATCTGAGGATAAAATTTGTGGTGAAATGGAGATCAAATAGGCCATTAAAATGCTCGAAGAAGAAAAAAATACTAAGTTGTAGGTGTCTGTCATGAGGGATAGGCATCTATTATGAGGGACGAGCATCTATTATGAGGGACATGTCACACCCCATTTGCCCACTAGTAGTATGAGCCATTTGTGTCTATGTGCATTGGATGTGTTTTGGCATGTGATACGGGTATTTTGGGTAAATGCATGTTTGTGGGTTTTGCTAGTATGTGGGTGCATGTACGTTATTAGGGGTGTGAATTAGTTGGGTTGCATTTGGGTGTGTTGCTCACACATTTGTAGGGTGTTATAAGTTGGGGTGACATTGTGTGTGTAGTGTATTGTTGTTGGGTATGAGTGGTTAATTTCCACCACTAGTGAGAAGACACATGGCTAGGTTAGGAAAAGAAAAGTAGAAGAAGAGAGAGAATTGGGAGATCAGAATTCTTCATCTCCTTTCTCATTTTCCCCTCTTCTCTTTATCTTTCTTTTCCCTTTGCTTTCCATTTTTGTGCCCTAGCTTGGATTCAAGTCATAGTTTGTGGGAATTGATCATCTCTTAGCATTTTAGAGGTAAGTTTATTGCATTTGTTCTTCATTTTCTTCATCTTATTCATCTTCTCCTTATAATTTAAGGGTTTAGAGTTAATCCAGGGCTTTTGTTTGTGTGATTTGTGATTTTTTTTTTGGTTAGTTGAGCCTCCTTGTGATCCCAAATGGAAGGAGAAGGCGTCAGGAAGTGGCACTAAGTGATTAGGAGCTAAGGAGATTCAGGTTTGGGAGTTTTTGTGATTTATGCATTTTTGTGATTTTTGCTCTTTGGATGAATTTCTGGAAATTTGTGGTTTCTTGATGTTTATTGTAGTTCAAATGTTATAGGTTTTGATTTAGATGTGTTAAGAAGGCTTGAATGTGGCTTAATGAACTCAATTGTGTTCTTGATTGAGATGAATGTATGTTTTTGTATTGATCTGTTGGTGCGACACCCTTGCTTGTACGGCTTCCCACTCCAACACGGATGGGTTCACCTACGTATGGATAGGGGGTATTACAGTTTTTGGTATCAGAGCCTAGGTTTAGGCTTTTCTGGGTGTTGTTGTGATGTGCATAGATGAGTACATGTCTAAGACTCTGTTGGCTGATGCGGTTGTCTTCTTGTTTATTTTAGATGGATTCTAGTTCTGTTTGTGGGTCACTGGAGGGGTCAACTGAAAGCGTGAATCCCCAAGCTGTTGATCCTTCGGTTTCTGTGTCGGCTCAGCCTGCTAGGGTACAGCCCGAGGCCGCAGCTATGCCTTTCGAGGCGATGCTTAAGCTATCTCAGGACATGGCTCGAGTCTTGGAGAGAGTGACTGCCCCTAAGGCCCCGACTGAGAGTATGAGAATAGCTGGTGCTAAAGACTTTTATGGAACGGGTTTGGATGAGTCGGGGGTCATTGAGAAGTGGATTGATAAGGTAAAGCATGCTTTTAGAGAAGTCCGGTGTCCTCCCGATCAGAAAGTAGAGTTTGCAGTGGCTTTACTGCAAGGATCTGCATATGAATGGTGGGAGTTGGTTTGTAAACATCCTCAGTTGCCTGACCCGATTACTTGGGAGTTTTTCGAAAGAGAGTTCACGAACAAGTATGTGACTCAGACATACAAGGATGCAAGATGGGCTCAGTTCTTGAGTTTAAAACAGCGGGTGATGTCTGTGTCTGAGTTTGAGAAGCAGTTTAACCGGTTGGCTAAGTATGCAGCGGAAGGTATTTTGATCGAGGAGTTCAGGTGTAGGCATTTTGAGGCCGGTTTGAATGAGTTGTTGCATGTGATGTTGATTTTCTTGATGGGTACTTGGGGAGTGGGGTATTATCAGATTGTGCAAGCTGCTATTGGGGCTGAGAGGTCAGAATCTGTTTTGAGAGAGAGGGCTCAGAGGAGGAATCACTCTCGTGGAGGTTCATCTTCTTCGTCCTCGGGTAAGAGATCAAGGAACCCGCAGGATGAATCATCTACAGGCCGAGCTACTAGAGGTAGAAGACAGGGTTCAGCAGCGCTGTCTGGTTCTGGTAAAGGCGGTATTGGTGGTAGGACCGAGTCGATGCCTGTGTGCTCTCATTGCTGTAAGCCTCATCGAGGTGAGTATATATGCCTCACAGGTGGGTCTTTCAGAATTGGAGCACTGAACACTTCTTGGCCAACTGTCCGAGGTTGAATGAGGATTCGGGTGCTCAGAGAGAGACCAGCAGAGTTGGTTCGAATGCCACACAAGCTACCCGTGGTAGAGGCAGAGGTAGAGGTCGAGGCGGTCGACCTAGAGAGGGTGCTACATCCGAGTCAGTTGAGCGTCTGTTACCTGTTCCAGCCAGAGCATATGCAGTGAGAGCTCGGGAGGAGTAAGATGCCCCTGATGTGATTGCTAGTAAGTTTCTACTCCATGACATGGAATTGTATGCTCTAATTGACCCTGGTTCCACACACTCATATTTGTGCACTGATAAGTTAAGTGATAAGTTATATGTGGTAGATCAGTTAGATTATGAGATTTGTGTGACCAGTCCTTTAGGGCATAGTGTCAATGTGAGTAGAATATATAGGAATTGTCCCCTATTGGTTGAGGGAGTTGAGTTCCCAACAGATTTGATTGAGTTGCCTTTCCGAGAGTTTGACGTGATTTTGGGTATGGACTGGTTGGGTAAGCATCGGGCAGTGGTTGACTGTTATAGGAAGACAGTTGTGCTTTGGGATAAAGATTGGTTGTCTATGTTTGTTAAAGGCTTGGGTGCTAGCTCTTTGAGCAATGTGATTTCCGCAATGCAAGCAAAGAGATTCATTAGGAAGGGTTGTGACTTTTCTGGCAGTGATATTGGACTCTAAGCGGGATCAAGTTAGGATTTAGGATATCCCAATTGTCTGAGAGTTTGGTGATGTGTTCCCGAGCGAGTTGCCTGATTTGCCTCCTGAGAGGGAGGTGGAGTTATCCATAGAGATAGTGCCGGGTACTACTCCCATATCGAAAGCACCTTATCGGATGGCTCCTGTAGAGTTGAGAGAACTCAAAACTCAGCTACAAGAGCTATTGGATAAGGGGTTTATTCAACCCAGCATATCTCCATGGGGCGCTCCGGTTTTGTTTGTTAAGAAGAAGGATTGTTCTATGAGAATGTGTATCGACTATAGGCAAATTAACAAGGTAATGGTTGAGGATTTATTTGATCAGCTCCGAGGTGCAGGTGTCTTTTCGAAGATTGATCTCCGGTCAGGTTATTATCAGCTGCGAGTTCAGGATGCGTATGTTGTTAAGACTGCATTTCAGACTAGGTATGGCCACTATGAGTTTTTAGTGATGCCATTTGGGTTGACCAATGCACTTGCGGCATTCATGGATTTCATGACCGAGCGTTCAGGCCATATCTTGATCGATTTATAGCGGTGTTTATAGATGATATCTTGGTTTATTCCAAGGATGAGAGTGAGCATGAGGAGCATCTCCGGTTGGTTCTGCAAGTGTTTAGAGAGCATCAGTTATTTGCGAAGCTCAGTAAGTGTGACTTCTGGCTTCAGGAAGTGTCATTCTTGGTTCATATTATTTCGGTTAAGGGTATCCAAGTTGATCCATCTAAGATTGAGGCGATTGTTGATTGGAAAGCACCTAGGAATGTTCCAGAACTGAGGAGTTTTCTTGGTTTGGCGGGTTACTATCGTTGGTTTGTGAAGGGTTTCTCAGTTATGACTGCTCCGATGACAAGGTTGTTGAGGAAAGGAGTTAAGTTTGAGTGGTCGGATAAATGTCAGGCTTGTTTTGAGTAGTTGAAGAAGTTGCTAGTCGAAGCTCTTATACTTACTCAACCCATCTCGGGTAAGGAGTTTGTAATGTATAGTGACGCTTCGGGTATTGGTCTTGGTTGTGTTTTGATGCAAGAGGGAAAGGTTGTGGCGTATGCTTCCCGTTAGTTAAAGCCACATGAGAGGAATTATCCGACGCACGATTTAGAGTTGGCGGCTGTGATCTTTGCTTTGAAGATTTGGTGGCATTATCTGTATGGGGAGAAGTGTAGGATCTATACGGACCATAAGAGCTTGAAGTATCTCCTCACGCAGAAGGAGTTGAACATGAGACAGTGCCGTTGGCTAGAGCTATTCAAGGATTATGATTGTATATTGGATTACCACCCGGGTAAGGCCAATGTCGTCGCGGATGCTTTGAGTCGGAAGTCGGTTTCTGCTCTATTCTTGAGGCAGTTTAAGTGGAGGTTTTATTCGGATGGGGCTTTGGTTGCTCAGTTGAGAGTGAAGCCTACCTTGAGACAGAGAATTGTGGATGCTCAGAAGGATGATGAGAGGTTGCAGTGGGTTGTGCAAGAGGTCAGTTCTGGTAAGCAATCAGAGTTCTTAGTTTTGGACGGGGTGTTGATGCATAGAAATCGCTTGTGTGTGCTTGGGAATGAGAAGTTAAGGAAACAGCTTTTGGGTGAGGCACACACTACGATTTTTACTATGCATCCCGGTGGTAACAAGATGTATCGGGACATAAAGCAGTTCTATTGGTGGTCCGGTATAAAGAGGGACATTGTGGATTTTGTGTCTAAGTGCTTGACATGTCAGCAGATAAAGGTTGAGCATCAAGTTCCTTCGGGATTGCTCACACCTTTATCCGTCCCCGAGTGGAAGTGGGATGATATCGCCATGGACTTTGTATCTGGTTTGCCTTTGACTCAAAAGAAGCATAACTCAGTATGGGTAATAGTGGATCGGCTTACGAAGTCAGCTCATTTCCTACCGGTTAGAGTGGATTATCCAATGGATAAGTTAGCCAGTATCTATGTGGATGAGGTAGTCAAACTGCATGGAGTGCCGTTGTCCATAGTGTCAGATCGAGACCCAAGGTTCACTTCGAAGTTTTGGAAAGAATTGCAAAGGGCTTTGGGTACCAAGTTGAACTTTAGTACGGCATTCCATCCTAAGATAGATGGTCAGTCAGAGTGAGTTATTCAGATTCTGGAGGATATGTTGCGGGCTTATACTTTGGATTTTCAGGGTAGTTGGGACAGATATGTGCAGTTGATGGAGTTTGCCTATAACAATAGCTATCAGTCGAGCATCGGTATGTCACCGTATGAATCTTTGTATGGTCGGCAGTGTAAGACTCCAGTTTGTTGGACCAAGCTATCCGAGCGTTCAGTTATTGGGCCAGAGTTGGTTAGAGACATCGAGGAAAGGATCAGAGTTGTGCAGCAGAATTTGAAGGCAGCTAAGGATCGGCAGAAGTCTTATGCTAACCTGAAGAGAAAGGATGTTCAGTTTGAGGTCGGGGACAAAGTTTTTCTTAAGGTTTCTCCTTGGAGAAAAGTACTACGGTTTGGTAAAAAAGGCAAGCTTAGTCCTCTATTTATTCGACCGTATGAAGTGTTAGCTAAGGTTGGTTCGGTAGCCTATAGGTTGGCTTTACCGATAGAGTTGGTAAAGTTGCACGATGTTTTCCATGTTTCGATGCTTCGTCGTTACAGATTGGATCCTTCACATGTATTGTCGGTTAAGAATGAGCAAGTGCAGCCAGACTTTTCTTATGATGAAGAACCAAAAGCCATTTTAGCCTGGGAAGTATGACAGTTGAGGAACAAGCAAATCCCGTTGGTCAAAGTATTATGAAATCACCATGGAGTTGAAGAAGCTACTTGGGAACCAAAGGCGACCATGAGAGCTCAGTATCTGCATTTATTCAGTTCGGGTGAGAATTTTATGGACGAAATTCTTGTTAATAGGGGAGAGTTGTCACACCCCATTTGCCCCCTAGTAGTATGAGCCATTTGTGTGTATGTGCATTGTATGTGTTTTGGCATGTGATAAGGGTATTTTGATGCATGTTGTGGGTTTTGCTAGTATGTGGGCGCATGTACGGTATTAGGGTGTGAATTAGTTGGGCTGCATTTGGGTGTGTTGCTCACACATTTGTAGGGTTTTATAAGTTGGGGTGACATTGTGTGTGTAGTGTATTATTGTTGGGAGTGAGTAGTTAATTTCCACCACTAGGGAGAGGACACATGGCTAGGTTAGGAAAAGAAAAGTAGAAGAAGAGAGAGAATTGGGAGATTAGAATTCTTCATCTCCTTTCCTATTTTCCCCTCTTCTCTTTGTCTTTTTTTTCCCTTTGCTTTCCATTTTTGTGCCCTAGCTCGGATTCAAGTCATAGTTGGTGGGAATTGATCATCTCTTAGCATTTTAGAGGTAAGTTTATTGTATTTGTTTTTCATTTTCTTCATCTTGTTCATCTTCTCCTTATAATTTCTAGGTTTAGAGTTAATCTAGGGTTTTTGTTTTTGTGACTTTTGGGTTTGTTTGGTTAGTTGAGCCTCCTCGTGATCCCAAAGGGAAGGAGAAGGCATCGGGAAGGGGCACTAAGTGATTAGGAGTTAAGGAGATTCAGGTCTGGGAGTTTTTGTGATTTATGCATTTTTGTGATTTTTGCTCTTTGGATGAATTTCTGGAAATTTGTTATTTCTTGATGTTTATTGTAGTTCAAATGTTATGGGTTTTGATTTAGATGTGTTAAGAAGGCTTCAAAGTGGCTTAATGAACTCAACTGTGTTCTTGATTGAGATGAATGTATGTTTTTGTATCGATCTGTTGGTGCAACACCCCTGTTCGTACGGCTTCCCACTCCAACGCGGATGGGTTTGCCTACGTATGGGTAGGGGGTGTTACAGGACGGGCGTCTGTCAGTGAGTTGGGCTATCTGTCACTCCAGCACTGGAAAACTAACCCTGTTTTACCAGTTTGACTGAGCTTTAAATAGTGCCACGGACCTCCAAAAAACTTTTCAAAAATATAAACGTGCTCAAAATAATATGGAGAATCATATGGTAAGGAAAAATTAATTTTACAGTGATTCTGAAAATTGGATTATCGGATTGGTAAATATTCACCAGATTGAGAAACTGTCTCCGATTGACCTAAAAATATTCGTGGAGGCTAATAAATATATTTTGACAATTATGGAAGCATTTTTATAAGGAATTGAACTTGAGAAGTGAGAGAATTAAATTAAGATCACATAAAGGCTAATAAATTTATTTGGGCTTTAGTTGGGTTGGCCCAATTGATTGGACCATTTCTAGAGTCATCCTTGGCACCTATAAAAGGCTGAAAAATTAGCCAATTTCCAGAATTCTCTCCTCTCCTCTCCCAATCTACGTTCATTGACACTTACATTAAGCTTTCCACTCAATTACCATGATTGTTTGGAAATCTATATACTATTTTCACAATGCAAAGACGGGTACATTATATATATATATATATATATATATATATATATATATATATATATATATATATATATATATATATATATATATATATATATATTAGGTACCTAAATCTGTTAACCAATTTAGGCTAACCTACAACATGAAAACTTAACAATTTACCTGAACATTAACTTTCTGATTGACTTATAACTGTCTTAAATTACTATTCATGCAGACTATTCAAATTCCCGATCCAACATAAGAATAACAATTAATTCCAATAAGCCACAAGCATAGATAGTCTAAAATAACATAATACCATGTATCACTGACCCGTAATTGACTATAAACGTTTAATACATGCCAGTACCCAAAACTATAATAATTTAAGTTCATATACATGCCAGTTTCTTAATACACATAATATTTTCAAAATAATTTTCTTCGATTTAGCTTCCAAAATTTGTGAGATATACTGGCCTCCGGACCCTAAGGAGTACTTACACTCAGTCAAATAAAATTACGTGTTCAGCATTAAATATGCCTAGTGGTGATTGCAATTCCAGAAATTTTCACTAGACTAAATTCACATGGATACTTCATGAATATAAATAATATATTTAATATCAAATAAACCAATATTTAATTCATTTAATATCTATACATACAAAAATATTCATAATTGCACTTAAATACTTCAGTTAGCGATAAACATAAAATCCATATTTACATTTTAGTCTCTTATTATGGCAAAATTACAATTTTGTCCTCAAACTTTTCCAAAATTACAAAGATGCCATCAATTCATCTTACTGACCTTTTTAACCATTATTTAGCAAGCAAATTACCATTTTGTCCCTAAACTACCATTTTCATGCCAAATTACATTTTAGTCCTCATAAAATTACTTATTTACATAAATATTTAATTAATTACATTTTTACCCTTAGTAATCATTATCAGTCTATTTATGGTCAAATTACCACTATAACCTTAAATTTTTCCTTTCTATCATTTAAGCCCTTTTTCACTATAGTTTTCATTTTAACTCCATTTCAGTTACAGTAACCTCATTTTTTACCATTATGCTCCTAGTATAAAGCTGGCAGAAATCCATGGACAGGATACTCGAGATGTGAAGCTGATAGGTTCAATACAGTTTAGAGGGACCCCGAAGGACCACCCCTACAGTTCATTTGACAATTCAATAGTTTAATACAGTTCAATATAGTTTAATTGTACCGTCATTGGCCTACAGTAAGGGAGACGTCATGCTCACACCCGCGGTTTGGTGTCCCTATGGCTAGCCACTATATCCTGAACTAGATTTGACTATCAGACTATGACATAGGGCAATAATTATTCCATTTTACATATTCGATTTACATTATACACAATCCATGGAATCTTATCATACCATTCTATTCTTTTTCAGTCTAAATCAATCTTTATACATTTAATTTTCATTCTTATGTCATTACATGCCATTAAAATCATTATATCATCAAAGTATACCATGATGTACACATGCATACCATTCGGCCATCATGTCACACATCCACCATAATTTCATTTTATCTCATTTATCATTCAGTTGGCTAAATTCCATGTTAACTAACATAGTCATGCCTTTAAATCACATCAAAACAAATCAAAATCACATTTTTTTACAATACATTCCATTCGGCCTAAGTATACATCATCCATTATGTTCATTTCTCTTTCTCTTATCCATTTTATTAACTAGATCTCATGTCAAACATTACATATACATCATTAAAATGATAAAAACGTCAAAACATACAATGGAAAAAATATGAACATACCATTCGGCCAAACTATAACATCATTATCAAAGTTTTATCTTTTCATTTTAACCATTCAAATCATCATTTCTAACAAGCATGATTATAAGGTTAGATTCAATTAAACATGCATATATCACATACTTAGTTCTTACATAAAACCTAAATCCAAACTTTAAAAATGGAAATAGTTGGAATTTGTAATCACAAACCTTAGATCTTTGCTTAGCACTCCTTAATGCTCCTTTTCCTTGCCTTTTCCTCTGGAGGGACCTTCCTCCTCTTAGTTACCTAATGGAGGTCAAAATCTTACATTAAGATCTATTCAAAATCTTGCTTCCTTTTTTCAATATAATCACATAAACATAATTTACATACCTTAAAGTACCTATAGGAACCTTTAAACCAATTTAAAAACACCTAAATCACTTACCTTAAATTTACACCGAAACTTTCAAGTCTTAGATTTTTCCACCTTTAATCCTTCAAATGAACTGCTAACACCACTAATATGTTGCAGAGGAGGTGAAATTTACTTGGAAGGCTATGACTTGTGGAGAGATGGAGAGAGGATTAAAGAAAAATAGAGGAAGAACTAAGGAGAGCAATTGGGCCTAAGGAGGTGGAGAGGGTGAGCTGGCTACTAAGGATTTCTCTAGAGAAATTTGGCTTAAGGGGGGTTATATATGAGGAAAATTGAATCAAACTAGGTCAAAGCAAAGTGGTTGAACCGGTTTGAACCAATTTTCTGTTTTTAAGCCATAATCCAACCCAAAATGATTTTTTATCATTTTCTCAATTCATTTTCTCTCAAATCAAATTCCATCATTCTTAGAATATATAATTTAGGCTCCATAGAAAATTTAAACTCAATCGGAGTCCGTTTGGGGTCCAGTTCATTTAAACCGGTCCGATTAGACACTTTTTCAGTACTGCTGTAATTACTAATCTTTCACTGTCAAAAATTCATAAATATTATTTAAAGCCATTATATGCCTCCAAAACATCATTTAGACTTCATTTGCTGTTTTTAAAAATTAAGTCAAAGTTTAGTCAACCTTGGTTACTATTTCAATGGAATCAATGGCTAACTCCAGTTTGACTTTCGGGGACCTATTTGACCTCATTTTTGCACTAAATTTTACCACTTGACTCCTGACAGCCCATATATCAAATTGGCTGAATAAAATTTTTTTAGCATATAACTGCCACTTTCAACTATATTTCTTCCTAATAGGTCACCCATCCTAGGATTGCTATACCTCAAGCACATTTAACCTCTTAACTTAAATGAATTTGAAGGTACTAAAACCATCATTTTCATACCAGAACCGCACTATAGACTTTACAGAATTCACTGAATACTACTAAATTAGCATTTAGGCTATTACAATTCTCCCATGCCAATTAAAAATTTTGTCCTTGAAATTTTACCTATTTCAAGTAGCTGTGGGTACTACTGTCGCATTGACTCCTCTGGTTCCCACGTTGCTTCCTCAATGTTGTGGTGGTTTTGGAGCACCTTCACTAGTGGAATCTTTTTATTTCTGAGCTATTTGACTTCTTTAGCCAAAATCTTCACTGGATATTCTTCATAAGTCAGATATGGCGGAACCCGAATCTCTTCAGGCTTGATCACATGGCTAGGGTCCGATCGGTATCTTCGCCGCATGGATACATGGAAAACATCATGATTTTTCTCCAATTCCTGTGGCAACTTCAGTTTGTAGGCCACTAGTCCTACCTGTTGTAAGATTTCATAAGGACCAATGAATCTCGGACTCAACTTGCCTTTTTTTTCCAAACCTCAGAACTTTATTCCATGGAAAAACCTTCAAAAATACCCTGTCTCCCACTTAAAACTCTACATCTTTTCTCTTTAAGTCTGCAAAAGATTTTTGTCGCTCCATGGCTTCTTTCAGTTTGACCTTGATCACTCAAACTTTTTCTCCAGTTTCTCGAACTAAATCTGAACCCACAATCTTCTTTTCACTCAACTCTATCCAACACAGAAGAGTTTTGCACTTCCTACCATACAAAGCTTCATAAAGAGCCTGTAATACCCAATACTCGACCCGTTGGAAGTCGGATACCAAATGTTACCCATCTTGACATACTAATTAGTATACTAGATATCCAAAACTATTATTTTATATTAAACTCATATAGATCCGAATTACTTCAAAATTTATAGAAAATCGGATAAAGTTCCCCCTATACGGGTCCTTATCTCCTTGTTAAACAATTGCAAATTTTACACTTCTATAATGTATCAACACATCTCAACTCCACAATAAATCCAATGTAATATCAAGATTTCCCATCCACCTCAAACTATTCAATAAAAGGGCAAATTCACCAACAGTTGTGAATTTGTCCTTTCAATTCATACATTGTCCAAAATAAAAAATATAACGCACATTTTTCCTTCATCTAGGTATATATTTACACTAACTTTCAATATCCACAATCCATCACCCAAAATGAATTACAAGATCAAACAATTATTCAATAGCTAAACCATTCTTTTGCTTATTTTACCTAGCAATACCCTTCTTATATTATTATGCAGGATTCTGATTTATTTATTAATACTCACTTCTTTTTAGCATTTGCTGACTCTATATCTACTTAAAATATTTAGTGTTTAAACAGTATAACACATAACATATGCATTTTATAATATTTTATACGTTTATATCTGCCAACTTACACAAATTATTGAATTTTATTCTTTCCAAAAATATAATTTCCAAGAAACTCTATGTTAAGTTTCATACATAGTGCCTCTTAAAGCTTTTATATACTTATCAGTTTCCTATAATTTGGTTTGGACTTGGAATGATATTCCAAGCTTTCTACGTATCCCTAAATTTGGGAATCAGAACCATGTAGTTCTACATGTTTTAATATAGTGTAAAAAGTCATTTGCATACAGTCGAGTTAATACATACCATAATACCAATTATCTCGTCACTTAGTAAATTAACATAATTATATACATAATATAATTAAAATGAGAATACAATTTGTTATACTAAGATTCAGCTTTAGCAAAATCAAGAATTTGTTTAATATTCCATCATAGATTCATCACAACATCTGATGGATAAATTCTATACTAATTTAAATAACAATGCATTATAACTGATTACATCTCTATGGCTGGCCAATTATATCCTACTCATGTTTCTTATCATTTACTAAGGGCAATATACTTTCAATCCATGTCACTTTCACTTATTTACTTCACTATCACATTCATAATATCCCTTATGTCATATAATTTTTCCAATATTAGCTATTTATATTACACTATACATTATACACTTGCACATTTCACTTCATATCCATATGTTCTCATTCATAATCAATTTCATATCAATACACATTTATATATATATATAAGTACTAACAATATGAGTAAGTCCGTTCAGGCGTACATATCATGAAACACAACCATATATAAACTCAAATTTTATTTAAACATAATGAGCATACCCAAAATTCTTATAATTAACTCTTGTCCATTAATACTGTTTTTTACTAATATTAATATGACACTAAATCAATTCAAATCCTTTAAGTACTAATTATATTACATTAGATTGGAATACTCTTTCTATTTCGAAAGTTTTATTTCTAATTGCCTCACCAATTATTCCTTATGTACAGCATAATTAATCAAATTATGCTTTTACTTTTTTGGTTTCATTTCTTCAACCTTGCTTTATTAAAATAACATATGTTTACTACATATATTTTACACTCCTCGACTAACCATCTAGTTATTTACTTGACATTCAGTACATGTTATCCACCTTAAACATTCAACTTTTAACTTAATTTCAATTACCCTTTGTAACAGCCGCATATCACCCTAGGAGAATGTATGTAAAATTGTATGATTTGGGTTATGCAATGTGATGAGATTCAAAAATCTTGAATTTGCGTGTGTGTTAAATTGGGACCTAATTGCATAAATAATTTTATTAAAGTGAGTAAAATATTTAGGTTAAATTGTTATTAATTGCTGGACTTACATTGCTTAAGTGATGGAGTAGTGGGCTTAAGATATAGAGTTGGGCTTTGGGATTGGATTAGAAGTATAATGATGTGGGTCAGGTTATTTAGGGTTGAGATATTGGGCCAAGACCAGGATTATTGAGATTCAGGCCTTGTAAGGGAGCCCAAGAAAATAAATTTGTTAGTGGCCACCTAAGACCTTGCATTGTGGAGTGAGAAAGAGAGTGGTTGGATGCTTGAGGCGGCAACCATTCCCCTCTTTCCCCCTTTGTCTCATTTCTGCTCATCTCATTTCTCTCTCACGTTTTCCCTCTTCCATTCTCTCTCAAATTTTTGTGTTTTTCCTCAACCTTTCCTACTCTTTCACTCCTTCATTGTTGCTTGATTATTGAATGAGAATTCTGCTTTGTTAATGGGTTAGAAGGGGGGTTGTTAGTGAGAGTTTCATCTTAGAAAGGTAAGTGGGTTGGCTACCTCAAAATTCTTCTTCTTCTCCTCTCTATTTTAGTATTTTGGTACTTTGGTATTGGGGTTTAACTACCTGCATTTTAATGGTCATGGTCTGTTGTAGAGGAAGAGTGTAAGAAGGACAAAGGGAAGGCTAAAGTGGGTGAGCCAAGTACTAAGTGAATTTGGCTAGGAGTTAAGGAGTAGAGGTTTGAAAACATGTGTTTTTGTATATAATAATTGTGCATGTAATTATAATTGCTGTGGGAGGATAATAAATTGCTTTATCTTGATGCCATGCTTGCATGCTAGGAGTTGTAGTTATAAATCTTGATTAAATGATGAGAATGTTTGAAATAAGGCAACTAATACATGTATGAATGTGGTTAAGGCTTGTTGGAATGAGTTTGAGAATGGAATAAGTGAGTTCATCTATGTGTGGATAAATTGAGGAAAGAATGCTTGAGATTTTGTCAATAAATCTTATTTATGACTGCTTTTATCTAATGTTCATTTTGTTAAGATGAAAACGAGCATGAGCAAAGTTAATGATGAATTGAATGGGAAGTATATGTATGTTGAAATGATTTTGGGTTGCAACTGATTTCGGAAGTAGCTAAGTTTTCATGTAAAAACTGGGTTGAATGAGTTACACGGCGGTATGGAATGGGCCATACCCCCGTGTAATTCTATTCTGCCCTTTTAAAATTGCAAGTGTGAGATTATACATGGCGGTAAGGAGTGACCATACCACCATGTAAATGTCCTCTGTTTTCGAAAGTGTTTTTGTGTGGCTTTCTACACGGCGGTATGACTTGATCATACCCCCGTGTAGGGTGTCTTAAACGAAGGTAAGACATTATCATACCGCCGTGTAAAACGCTTCTGTTTTGGCAAATTTAAGACTTTGATTTTTATCTCTTTTTCCGTTCCAATTGAACTTATTTTTCCTTAAACCTTATTAAATATCATCTTAGCTATCTATTGATGATTTGCATGGATATGAATTGAATCTAATTGTAAACTTATGACTATGAATATACATGCATGAGGATTATAGTGATGAATTTCTTGTATATATATATATGTGCTCATGCGATATCTTATCTAAGTCTAATGATAGAATTGTGATGCGCATAACAATTAATGCAAACTATGTAATGAAATATAATGGGATAATTCTATAATGTCATAATGCCATAACAAGTATAATAATCAATTAATACCTTAGCCTGCAAGTCATGTAATGGATAGATAAGCATGCCTATAGGGTCTAGTGCTGCAGCCAAATGCGTCTAATTCCCATGGAATCAAAATGTGACAAGAATCCTTACTGGATTCTTCAATGCGTAACTATATGTGAATGTGAAATGTTCAGTGCCCTCGTGTACGAATGCGATAATGTGAATATATTGACTTAAATTAATGTACTCTCGAGTGCAAATGCGATATCCGATTATCCACGTCTTTGATATGCAGGCAAGACTTAAATAACAAAAAAAACCAATGTATGAACATGTTTATATATATGATAATGCTGTGTGTGTGTGTGTGTGTGTGTGTGTGTGTGTGTGTATATATATATATATATTTTCCTATATGAGTAGGTATTCATGATGCTATGTTATATGATATTATTAATGACAAGCATGTTTCCTAATCATGCATTGATAAAATATGTTTTATAACTATTAGTAGGTTAAAATTGGTAATAGTGTACTACCTTTGATGATGATGCAAGCATGGGATATGTGTATCTTGAAAGGTGAATGATGCCATGTACTTTATGTTTAAATAATGATTATTAATGTTCTACGCATGTGTGCATGAATATTGCTGTTGCTATGCTTTTGTTCTCCAATATGCAATTTCACTTAGCATGGGTTTCTATCCATGTAGGTTCGTTGGTGCAGTGATGAAAAGGACGCCCCCGCATTTTGGATTGATCAACACATAGGGCCTTTATTGCTAGCATAGGATTTTGGTAATACTTTTGTCAAGGCATGTAATTAATGAATTTATGATGGCATGTAATAACTATTATATAACTCAGACTTCGATGTATGTAATCAGACTGTATGGTTTATGTATGCGTTATAGATGTCTTCCACTGTATGTCAACAAAATTGATTGGTCTAGCATGCTGTATGTGGTTATTTAATATATGTGTTATTAGAACCTTGCTTGTCGTTGAGAGTTGTGGCAACTGCTCCCAACCGCTGTAGCTTAGCTACAAAAATGGATGGGGGTGGGGTGTTACAATTTAGTGGTATCAGAGCCTGGTTTAGTCGTTTCTGGGCATAGTAGTGACAGGATGCGTATAGATGTGTTGATCTAATGCAGGAGTTCTTGTTTATTCCTCAGATCGATGGACCCGTCTTAAGACGCTAGAGAAGAGACTGCGGAAAGTGTGAATCCCAGAGACATAGAAGTGTCAGAATCTAGGCAGTCTGCACCGGTTAGTTTGGGTCAAGAGGTACCCATGGTTCCCTTGGAAGCATTGCTCAAAATGTCGTAAGACATGGCTAGGGTGCTCGATCGAGTGACAGCACCGAAGGCTCCCTTGGAGTCCCTAAGGAAGCATGGGGCAGAAGAGTTCTTCGGAACTAGCCTCGATGAGTCTGCTAAAGCCGAATATTGGATTGAGAGGATGCAACGGGTTTTGGATGAGATAAAGTGTCCAGCTGATCAAAGGGTTGATTGTATTGTGTCCTTGATGCAAGGAGCTGCGTATGACTGGTGGAAGCTGGTATTGAGGCATGCATTACTTCTAAACCCTATCACTTGGGAGTTCTTCGAACAGAAGTTTAGAAACAAGTATGTCACTAAGGCATATAAGGAAGCAAATTGGAAGCAGTTCCTTAATTAGCAGCATAGAGGGGAGTGTTGGAAGCTGACTAGTGCCTCCTTTCGATATGGCAATAATGAGCATTACTTGGCTAATTGTCCTAAGGCGTATGAGGCGGTTGGTAATCAGCAAGAGGTTAGTCATGGTGGGGTCGAATTTGCCTCCAGCTCATAGAGGTAGAGGTAGAGGTCGCGGTCGAAGTAACCCATCTCGGGATAACGTTGAGTTAGAAACTGTGAATGGACCTCCAACTATACCAGCCCGAGCATATGCCATGAAAGCAAGAGAAGATCAAGATGCACCAAAAGTTATCGCAGGTACTTTTCTGCTTTATAATACAGAAATGTTTGCATTGATTGATCCGGGGCCTACTCATTCATATATATGTTATAGGAAAATTTGTGATAGCATGCCCATTACTAGTAGTTTGAGTTATGATATATGTATAACTAGTCCGCTGGGAAGTGTTGCTAAGATGAACAGAATGCATAGGGATTGCTCATTAGTTGTTCAAGGATGTGTATTTTCGGTAGATTTGATTAAATTGCCCTTCGATGATTTTGACTTAATTTTGGGCATGGATTAGTTGAGTAGCCACAATGCCATAGTTGATTGTAAGAAGAAGACTGTTGTGCTTAGTAGTAGTGAGTGACTTAAGGTGACCATGAAGGGTCATCATACCAATCCTTTGGTTAATGTGATGTCGGCTATGCAAGCACGTCGATGTTTGAGGAAGGGTTGTGAGGCTTTCCTGGCCTTAGTTTTGGATTTTAGAAGAGATCAAGTGAGAATCCAGGATATTCCGATTGTGAGGGAATTTTCTGATGTCTTTCCTGAAGAGTTGGCGGGGGTACCACCAAGGAGAGAGGTGGAATTGTCCATTCATATAGTGTCGGGTACGGCACCCCTGTCAAAAGTACCTTATCGAATGGTCCCGAGCGAGCTGAAGGAATTGAAACTGTAGTTGCAAGAACTATTAGATAAGGGCTTCATTAGACCAAGTGTGTCTCCATGGGGAGCACCAGTTCTGTTTGTCAACAAAAAGGATGGATCTATGAGGTTGTGTATCGACTATAGGCAGCTTAATAAGGTCACAGTAAAGAACAGATACCCCCTTTGCCTAGAATTGAAGATTTGTTTGATCAATTGAAGGGAGCTGGTGTATTCTCTAAAATTGATTTGAGATCAGGGTATTACCAATTACAAGTTAAGAAGGAGGATATTCCTAGGACTGCATTTAGAACTCGTTATAGGCATTACGAATTCCTTGTGATGCCATTCGGGTTGACAAATGCGCCTGCCGCATTTATGGACTTAATGAATAGGGTTTTTAGACCATATTTGTATCAATTTGTGGTTGTTTTTATTGACGACATACTAGTGTATTCAAAGAATGAGAAGGAGCATGAGCAGCACTTGAGAATGGTGCTTCAGACCCTGAGAGAGCACAAATTGTTTGCAAAGCTGAGTAAGTGTGAATTTTTGTTAAAGGAGGTGTCTTTCTTGGGGCACATTGTTTTGGCTGAAGGTGTCAAGGTTGAACCTGCTAAGATTGAAGCAATAGTGAATTGGAGACCTCCTAAGAATGTGTTCGAAGTGCGAAGTTTCTTGGGATTAGCAGGATACTACCGGCGTTTTGTACAAGGGTTCTCAGTAATTGCTTCTCCGCTTACTAAACTGCTACGTAAGGGAGTTAAGTTTGAGTAGTTGAATAAGTGCCAAATCAGTTTTGAGCAGTTAAAGAAGATGTTAGTTGAAGCGCCAATTCTGATTCAACCCGTTTCGGGTAAGGAATATGCTTTGTATAGCGATGCCTCTAGAGTTGGATTGGGTTGTCTACTGATGTAGGAAGGCAGGGTAGTGGCTTACGTTTCAAGACAGTTGAAGCCCCATGAGCCGAATTATCCGACTCATGATTTGGAGTTAGCCGCAATAGTGTTTGCTTTGAAAATTTGGCGGTATTACTTGTACCGTGAAAAGTGTAAGATCTTCACGGACCATAAAAGTCTTAAGTACTTGCTCACTTAAAAAGAGTTGAACTTAAGACAAAGAAGGTGGTTAGAATTGTTTAAAGATTATGATTGTATTGTGGATTACCATCCTGGTAAGGCTAATGTCGTCGCCGATGCCTTAAGCAGAAAGTCTGTTTCAGCATTGCTATTGCAAAGGTTTAAGTGGAGATTTGATTCGAATGGTGCATTAGTGGCTCAGTTGAGAGCAAGACTAGTACTAAAGGATGAGTTAGTTATTGCTCAAAAGAGTGACCCTAAACTTCAGCAAATTGTTCAATCAGTGGAGAAAGGGGATCATGTTGATTTTACAATTAGCGAGGATGGTGTGTTATTCTATCGGGGGCGGTTATGTGTTGATAATGATCGAGAGTTGAAGAAGAGATTGCTACATGAAGCGCATAATACGGTGTTCACTATGTATCCAGGCGGTACCAAGATGTACCAGGACTTAAAACAGTTCTATTGGTGGCCTGGCATGAAAATGAATTTGGTGGATTATGTTTCCAAGTGTTTAACGTGCCAGCAAGTAAAGGCGGAACATCAGGTTCCTCATGGTTTGTTAAATCCTATTCCGATTCTGTAGTAGAAATGGGATAACATCACCATGGACTTTTTTTTGGGTTTACCAATGTCGTCGAGACGGCACGATTCGGTTTGGGTAGTAGTGGATCGATTTTCTAAGTCGGCACATTTTATATCGGTTCGGCTTGACTGCTCAATGGATCGATTGGCTGATTTTTATGTAAAGTAGATTGTGAGGTTGCATGGTATTCCACTATCCATTGTTTCTGATAGAGATTCGAGGTTCACCTCCAAATTTTGGAAGAGTTTGCAAGCTGCTTTGGGCATAAAATTAAATTTTGGCACAGCTTTTCACCCCAGACTGATGGGCAGTCGGAAAGGGTTATTCAAGTGTTGGAGGACTTGCTTCGGGCATGTGTACTTGATTTCTCGAAGAATTGGGATAGGTACATTCCTTTAGTGGAATTCGCCTTTAGTGGAATTCGCCTTTAATAATGGATATCAAGCAAGTATTGGCATGGCCCCATTTGAAGTTTTGTATGGTAGGAAGTGTCGGACTCCAGTTTGTTGGACTGAATTACCAGAAAGCAGAGTTGTGGGACCAGAGTTGGTAAGGGATACTGAAGAGAATGCGAGATTGATCCAGCAAAGGCTGAAGGCTGCATGTGACAGGCAAAAGTCATATGCGAACTTGAAGAGAAAGGACATTGAGTATGTGGTAGGCGACAAAGTGTTTCTGAAAGTGACTCCGTGGAGGAAAGTGTTAAGATTTGGCAAGAAGGGAAAGTTAAGTCCGAGGTTTATTGGGTCGTATGAGATATTGGAAAGAGTGGGTTCGGTGGCTTACCGACTAGCCTTGCCACCAGCTTTGTCTAAGCTTCACGATGTATTCCATTTGTCAATGCTTCATAAGTATCGTTCGGATGAATCTCACATCATTCCAGTACAAGATGTGCAAGTGCAACTAGACTTCTCTTATGATGAGAAACCCATTGAGATTTTGGCTAGGGAGGTAAAGAGGCTACGGAGTAAGGAGGTTCCGTTAGTCAAGGTTCTTTGGCAACATCACGGTATAGAAGAAGCAACGTGGGAACCAGAAACGGCTATGCGAGATCAATGCCCTCATCTTTTTAAATCAGGTACGAATTTCGCGGACAAAATTCTTATTAGGAGGGGAGAGTTGTAACAGCCGCATATCACCCTAGGAGAATGTATGTCAAATTGTATGATTTGGGTTATACCATGTGATGAGATTTAAAAATCTGCAATTTGCGTGTGTGTTAAATTGGGACCTAATTGCATAAATAATTTGATTAAAGTGACTAAAATGTTTAAGTTAAATTGTTGTTAATTGCTGAACTTACATTGCTTAAGTGATGGAGTAGTGGGCTAAAGATATAGAGTTGGGCTTTGGGATTGAATTAGAAGTATAATGCTGTGGGCCAGGTTATTTAGGGTTGAGATATTGGGCCAAGACCAGGATTATTGAGATTGAGGCCTTGTAAGGGAGCCCAAGAACAGAAATCTATTAGTGGCCACCTAAGACCTTGCATGGTGGAGTGAGAAAGAGTGTCGGCTGCATGGGGTAGCAACCATTCCCCTCTTTTCCCTTTTGTCTCATTTCTACTCATCTCATTTCTCTCTCACATTTTCCCTCTTCCATTCTTTGTCAAATTTCTGTGTTTTTCCTCAACCTTTCCTACTCTTTCACTCCTTCATTGTTGCTTGATTATTGAATGAGAATTCTGCTTTGTTAATGGGTTAGAAGGGGGGTTGTTAGTGAGAGTTTCATCTTAGAAAGGTAAGTGGGTTGGCTACCTCAAAATTCTTCTTCTTCTCCTCTCTATTTTAGTATTTTGGTATTTTGGTACTTTGGTATTAGGATTTAACTACCTGCATTTTTATGATCATGGTCTGTTGTAGAGGAAGAGTGTAAGAAGGACAAAGGGAAGGCTAAAGTGGGTGAGCCAAGTACTAAGTGAATTTGGCTAGGAGCTAAGGAGTAGAGGTTTGAGAACATGTGTTTTTGTATATCATAATTGTGCATGTAATTATGATTGATGTGGGAGGATAATAAATTGCTTTATTTTGATTCCATGCTTGCATGCTAGGAATTGTAGTTATAAATCTTGATTGAATGATGAGAATGTTTGAAATAAGGCAACTAATACATGTATGAATGTGGTTGAGGCTTGTTGGAATGAGTTTGAGAATGGAATAAGTGAGTTCATCTATGTGTGGATAAATTGAGGAAAGAATGCTTGAGATTTTGTTGATAAATCCTGTTTATTACTGCATTTATCTAATGTTTATTTTGTTAAAGTGAAAATAAACATAAGCAAAGTTCATGTATGCATTGAATGGGAATTATATATATGTTGAAATGATTTTGGGTTACAATTGATTTCTAAAGTATCTAAGTTTCATGTAAAAACTGGGTTGAACGAGTTACACGGCGGTATGTCATGGGGCATACCCCCATGTAATTCTATTCTGCCCTTTTAAAATTGCAAGTGTGAGATTGTACACGGCGGTAAGGAGTGACTATACCGCCGTGTAAATGTCCTTTGTTTTCGAAGGTGTTTTTGTGTGGCTTTCTACACGGCGGTATGACTTGTTCATACCCCTGTGTAGGGTGTTTTACACGGCGGTAAGACATTGTCATACCGCCGTGTAAAATGCTTCTGTTTTGGCAAATTTAAGACTTTGATTTTTATCTCTTTTTCCGTTCTAATTGACCTTATTTTGCCTTAAACCTTATTAAATATCATCTTAGCTATCCATTGATGATTTGCATGGATATGAATTGAATCTAATTATAAACTTGTGACTATGAATATACAAGCATGAGGATTATAATGATGAATTTCTCGTATATATATATATATGTGCTCATGCGATATCCTATCTAAGTCTAATGATAGAATTGTGATGTGAATAACAATGAATGCGAACTATGTAATGAAATATAATGGGATAATTCTATAATGTGATAATTCCATAACAAGTATAATAATCAATTAATACCTTAGCCTGCAAGTCATGTAGTGGATAGATAGGCATGCCTATAGTGTCTAGTGCTGCAGCCAAATGCGTCTAATTCCCATGGAATCAAAATGTGATAAGAATCCTTACTGGATTCTTCAATGCGTAACTATATGTGAATGTGAAATGTTCAGTGCCCTCGTGTACCAATGCGATAATGTGAATATATTGACTTAAATTAATGTACTCTCGAGTACAAATACGATACCTGATTATCCGCGTCTTTGATATGCAGGCAAGACTTAAATAACAAAATAAACTAATGTATGAACATGTTTATATATATGATCATGTTGTGTAGATATATATATATATATATATATATATATATATTCCTATATGAGTAGGTATTCATGATGCAATGTTATATGATATTATTAACGACAAGCATGTTTCCCAATCATGCATTGATAAAACATGTGTTATAACTATTAGTAGGTTAAAATTGGTAATAGTGTACTACCTTTGATGATGATGCAAGCATGGGATATGTGTATCTTGAAAGGTGAATGATGCCATGTACTTTATGTTTAAACAATTATTATTAATGTTCTACGCATGTGTTCATGAATATTGCTGTTACTATGCTTTTGTTCTCCACTAAGCAATTTCGCTTAGCACGTGTTTCTATCCGTGTAGGTTCGTCAGTGCAGTGATCAGAAGGACGCCCCCACATTTTGGATTAATCAACACATAATACCTTTATTGCTAACATAGGATTTTGGTAATACTTTTGTCAAGGCATGTAATTAATAAATTTATAATGGCATGTAATAACTATTATATAACTCAGACTTGGATGTAATCAGACTGTATGGTTTATGTATGCGTTATAGATGTCTTCCGCTGTATGTGAACAAAATTGATTGGTCTAGCATGTTGTATGTGGTTATTTAATATATGTGTTATTAGAACCTTGCTTGTCGTTGAGAGTTGTGGCAACCGCTCCCAACCGCTATAGCTTAGCTACAAAGGTGGATGGGGGTGGGGTGTTACACCCTTAACTTCTAATGCATACACATATATGCACTCTATTGAATTTCTTATATTGCTGAAAATATTTTAGCCATATGAATTTATCAACTAAGTAAATTCATAAAAATTAGATCAAAAGCATTTCTAAAACTTTAATTAGCCATTGTCTTGTCGCCTACATCTACCAATAAACCCTTTCACTTAAAACTTAATTTAACCCAATCCTAATATAAAAAAACAACCTATACTTTCAACCCATTATAACTTAAATATCATTTATTTAACCCTCAAATTAGCATAACTAAATTTTCTCATTTAACATTCAATCATCCACCAATTGCTCACAGATTAACCATTATAACATTATTATCTATGTATATATATACATGTACTGTCTAACTGAAAAGAATTCAAATAAAGCATCAAATTATTCAATCAATCATCCTGATCGATAATTCATCATTTGAAAAAGTAAATTTGGTAGCCACTTACAATTTTTCTACTGTTTTAGTCCCCTTCACCATCACCCACCGGAGACGATACCACTACCGAAGTGAACCTCTTGGTGTTAGGTCTCCCTTGCCGGTGGTCACGCGCTTCAACTCCCCATCGTCTAGCCAGAATTGCCGTCAAAAGTCTCGATTCTCTCCATCTCTGATCTGCTCGTCGCCAGTGATTGAGGAAGAATGGTGGATATTGGGAGGAGTATCTGGTCACCAGGAGTTCGTTGGTGCCGCTCGTGTCGCCGTCCGACACCGAAGCTGGCCAAAAAATATATAAGAAGCTCACGTGACGCCGTTTGCGATCTCCGCACCGGCGGCACGTAGGGATGATCGGAGGGTGTCGGAAGAGACGTTTGCTTGCTTTGAGTCGAGCAGTGATGTTTGTGCCACCAATGGATGTCGGAGTTGGCCAGAATGGAGGAAAGAGGCTTTGATTCTCTCTCCTGAAACCGAGCAAAAATGACACCTGGGAGGGAGGAGAAATTAGTCTGTCGTGTTGGCGCTGCATTCGCCGTTGGTTTGCTGGCGTTGATCGTTGCCAGTGCTGCTCTTCGCCACTGCCCCCCTCACTACAAGAAAAATGGCCTTTAATGAAGGGAAATCCGGTCGTTAAAAGTCAAAATCCGATCATTAAAAACCAATAACGACCGAAAAATCCGGTTGGTGAAAGCCCCTTCATTAAAGGTATAGACGACCGGATTTTGAATCCGATCGTTAATGCCTTTAACGACCGAAATGTTTTCGGTCGTTAAATACAGATTTTTAACGATTGGATTTTACCTTCGCTGATTATGTTCACTTTTAACGAAGGGAATTCCGGTCGTTGAAAATACCTTTTAACGACCGGATTTTCCCTTCGCTGATTGTGTTCACTTTCAACGAAGGGAATTCCGGTTGTTGAAGATACCTTTTAACAACCAGATTTTCCCTTCGCTGATTATGCTCACTTTCAACGAAGGAAATTTCGGTCGTTAAAAATTCCTTTTAGCGACCAAAATTTCCATTCACTGATTGTGCGCATTTTCAACGAAAAAAATTCCAATCGTTAAAAATTTCTTTTAGTGACCGAATTTTTCTTTCGCTAATTGTGTTCACAGTTAACAAACAGCAATAACCAATATACTATACTCTCTGATTTATCATAATACACCAGACATAAATACCAAAAGATATTTTAAAATATAAACTATTTTATAATATTACATATAGGTACATATCATTCTCATATATTTTATATTAAAATATAATAAATTCTTTTCATATATTAAAAAAGAAAAATTACAAAGTATAGTCAAATTTATAAATTAAATAGCATTCTATTTGTCATAACTCCAAATAAAATAAAAACTATCAATGACATGTATGTTCAAGAAAACAACTCTGCTCTATACTATTTTCTATTCAAAAGATTTTTAAGAAAAATGCGAAAAATAAACATCCTAATTTCGCTATCCAAAATTTTGAAGACCTGCAAAATATATAACAAAAGCTAAAATTAATATTCACAAGCAAAAATAAAAATATCACGTAAAAATATAAATAATAAAAAGTATGAGCAAATAATAACCTCCGAAGTGCCATAGTGGCCATAAAGTTGACAAGTGATTATATTAAAAGATTAGATATTATACAATCTAAATGCTTGAAAAGATTTATTTAGCATTTACTAAAAAAGAAAAAAGAAAAAAAATAGAATAATAGTTTTAATTAGAAAAATACAATAACTCATTGAAAATAAACAGGTACCGAAAGCTTAAACAAAACAACTAAAAATGAATATATGGTCTTTATATACAAAAGAGACTAACAAACTTGATTAACTTTTATTGGTCTAGCTCAGCATTCTCTAACATGCTCTACCGACTAATTATCCTATAACAGCTTCTAATTGGTAATGCTAATCCAACATAAGTAGGCTAATTAAACTATATGTCACATAATATTATTTAATCTATTTTTGATTTATTAACAACATAAAGTTTTATTTCTCAATTACAAAATTATATTTGAAAAAAATACTCAATTCTCTTTATTCATGTTAATGGGACAGATACGAAAATCAATGACATGAAATTTACAAAGTTCAATAGTTTGCTACATTAAGAAAATTAACATAACTTTATGATGTGAAGTTCAAGAATTCTCTAATACTAGCATCCACCAAAAATTAGCAATTGAATCCAAAAACAAAATAAAATGAAAATGAAAAATAAAAGGAAGAAGAAGAAAAAGAAATATAGATATGGTGCACTTATTTTGAATGGCTTAGGGATATATAATCACAAACCATGCCATTGTGAAAGCAAGATGTTTTATGTACTGTTACAAAATACATTCTAAGGACATATTAAAGAGAGACCAAGATAGCATTTACCTACATCAGAAACCATTCACTATTCAGCTTCTGATTCATCTTAGATTTGGCTAATAAATTGAGAACAGATGGTAACATGAATTGAAACCCCCATAATGCAGCTAATGAAAAGGAAACAAAAGCAAACAAATTAAATATATTCAAGATAATACTTTTCTCAACAATGGTTACAGCAACAATGAAAAAAAAATCAATCAATCAATAAATAAATAGAAGAAGAAGCCTAAGGAACGTTAGAAAGTTCATTACCTGAAAAATCACCAGCAATTTTCAAAACATTTTTAATCCTATTAAAAATAAAATATAGAGCAGTACCTTCTGCCGAAGAGCCCAATATGCTGGAAGCACTGCTGCTGCATTTGATGCAATAAGAGCGATTGATTATCGTATGTGCCCTACATTAATTTTTAGCTATTAGATAAGGTAAAAAAGACAGCATTGCTCTCAAATCCCAGGATTCAATTCACATGAAAAATGTATATTTCTGAGGGAGAACTACTGCCCAGTAAGTCTTCTGATATAATATTTGCCTCATGGATTTGAGTGCAACAAAAGTCATTAAAACATTATCTACCTCTAGTGACTTTGAGTTTACTAATTTCATTCACAAGTCAGAGGTTCATCGACTTATCATTGTTTTTCCAAGAAGTAATGGGAAACCTTCAAAAAATACAATTAGGACATTCCAGGTCCAGCCTTATTAGAAATTATGCTGATCAAATCCATCAGCAGAGTAACAAAATGGAATTCCAAGGCTCTGCTACTCTCACTCTTCTAACAAATTTCTATTAAAAAAGGTAGAAACCTAAAAACTTGTGACTCAAAAAGATATAAATACTTAGATGATCAGTGCTAAATAATCCATTTATCAACTATGTTAAAGTATGATTATAATCCACGTTCTCAAATGATGTTATTACAAAATGATAATTCTACAGATTAGCAAAACTGTAAGATCTCTACGAAGATAAAATGATGGGTTAATTATTTCGGTGGTCACTGAACTTTAAGGGTTGTAACGATTTGGTCACTAAACTTCAATTTGTAACAATAAAATAATATATCTATTATTTTGTAACGAAAAAATCAAAATGATCGAAAATCCGGTTTCGGCGGCAAACGGGAGCTGCTTGAAGACAGTGAAAATTGATTTTTTTTAACCATAATGCCACGTCGGATCCATGTCAGATCCGACATGACAAAAAATCTAACGTTTATTCTGCTAATAGGTCACGTGCCGGTTGCCATTTCCGATCATTTTGATTTTTTCGTTACAAAATAATAGATGTATTATTTTATTGTTACAAATTGAAGTTCAGTGACCAAATCGTTACAACCCTTAAAGTTCAGTGACCACCGAAGTAATTAACCCATAAAATGATCCTATCCAATAAAAGTCAAAAACAAGAAGTTGAGCCCATGAAATGCCACATATGTGTAATGAATTGTGAGAGCATAATCAAACAAAGAGCAGAAAGGTTCTACAAGTACTGCATATTTACAAAAAGAAAGTATAAAAGCTAATGCCATTGTTCATGTTGCTGGTGGTATGTAATTAGTCTATTACAGTGCATAAATAGAATTCACATCCAAATATAAACTTTTTTTTTCTGTGGAACTAAACCCATTAAAGCAATCATAATTTACTCCAACAGTAACACAAAATTCAATTGAAAATAGAAAAATGTCACTGGGCACATTCTTAGGAAGAAATTCGATTGCAATGTCTGATGACGCTTCCTATTTTTGATGGCACTAATGCGATGTAATGTCCGACTGATGCCACCAGTGAATGGTTAGAGAAAAATACATATATATACCTTAATACACATCCACAATTAGACAGATATGAAGTGAGAAAGGAATCAGATGATTGAAATCACAATGAATTAACCATATACACTTTAACCATATACACAGGATTGAAATTCACAATAAATAGTATAATTTTGAAGCAATTAGGGAATAAAACTAACCTTAAAAGTGGTTGCCAGTGACCAGAGGTGGCTCAAGTATTGGTCACAGGTGACCGTCGATGAAGATTGAAAACCAAAATAAAAAATGTTGAAAGAAAAGAACAGGGACGTTAAGAACAGGGCATAGTCGCCGGCGAGCAATAGATGATGAAAGAGCAGCGACGAGGGCGAGTGGCAACGGCGATGAGAGGTGAGCTGCGACGGGCGATGGTAGCGATCTGATAGCACGTGAGGGAGACGGCTCTAGAGGTAGCAACAACGGCGAGACTTGACCTGTGACGATGAGGTGGGGTTGAACGGCAGTGAGGGAGCGAGCGGCGGCGGGGTGGAGGGCAACGCCGGATCTGGCACCTGGAGACTGGCAAGGGAGGGGAGGCGCGATGAAGGAGGCAACGCAAAAGAGAAGCAGATGGGAAAATGGGTTTTGTAATTTTAGGTTATATTTGCAGGTGAATGGTTTGGAAGTCCAACCATTTTGTTTTAACCTTTCAACAACCGGATTTTGAGCCTTTTAGCGACCGGATTTAAACCCCTCATTAAAATTTGAGTTCTAATGACCGGATTTAATTTCCTTCGTTATTTGTATCTTTTTACGACCGGATTTTGACCATTCGCTAAATTTTGGTCGTTAAAACTCAATTTTCTTGTAGTGCCTTCTCTCTTTCTCTCGGTTTTTTTGTGTTCCATTCTTTCCCCACCCCTTTCTTTTCGTTTTTCTTTTTTTCTATTCTTTCCTGGTCCCCTCTCGCAAACTTTCTCCTTAATTCCTCATTTTTCCGAAAAATTCTAGGCCTATGGTAATTTTGCATTATTATTATTATTATTATTATTATTATTATTATTATTATTATTATTATTATTATTATTATTATTATTATTATTATTTATGTCTATTTACTTATTTATATGCATATATAAATTTATTTAATTGACTATAATTTATTCAATAATTAATTATCTATCCTTTAAAGAAAATTCCAAATCTCACGGGTCAAAAATTAGCCTGCACTAAATTTTCAGCGTGCAGAGTTATTACTAGTAACACTGAAAATTTTTAGGCATTACAGAGCCATTTTGATACTGGACTTTTAGCTGTTATTATAAACAAACTCAGCCAAGGGCAAATACATCTCCCAACGGCTACCAAACAGGAGAACACAATATCTCAGCATATCTTTCAAAATCTGAATTACACGTTCAAATTGTCCGTCAGTCTAGGGGTGAAAAGCTGTACTAAAATGTTGCTTTGTTACCAAAGCTTCCTGCAATCTCTTCCAAAACTGGGAAGTAAACCTCGAATCCCTGTCTGAAATAATTGAATATGGCACTCTATGCAACCTCACAATCTCACTGATATATAATTCTGCCAACCTAGGTAATGGATAATCCATTCTGACGGGTAAGAAATGAGCTGATTTAGTAATCCTATCAATGATCACCCAAACAACATCATGTTTTTTCCTAGTGAGTTGAAATCCGGTCACGAAATCCATTGTTACCCTGTCCCATTTCCATTTCGGTATTGTAATAGGTTACAACAAACCCAAAGGAACCTGATGTTCTGCCTTTACCTGCTGACAAATCAGACACTTGCCCATAAATTTCGTTACATCACGTTTCATGCCTGGCCACCAGTAATGCATCTTCAAGTCCTGATATATCTTATTGCTACTAGGATGTATCGTATAACTGCTATGATGAGCATTTGATAAAATGTTTTTTCTAAAATCAACTTGATTAGTTACACACAATCTCTACTTGTAATAGAGACCGCCATCTGAACTCACAAAATAGTCACCTTTATTGCCAGCTTTCACCTGATTCATTATAGAAGACAATCAATCATCTTGTTTCTCAGCGTTCTTCACCTACTAGAGGATCTCGGGCTTTACTTGCATTTGTATTATTAAGGTGCCATTATCTGCCATACCCAATCTGACATTCATAGCCCGCAAGGCTGCCATAAACTTCCTACTAAGTGCATCAGCCACTACATTAGCTTTCCCATGATGATAATCAATAAAACAATCATAGTCTTGGATCAATTCAAGCCATATTCTTCGCCTCAGATTAAGCTTCTCCCGAGTAACCAAGTATTTTAGACTTTTATAATCTGTGTAGATGCAATACCTTTTACCATAAAGATAATGTCTCTAAATTTTCAAAGCAATAAAAATGGCTACTAATGCAAGATCATGAGTAGGATAATTATTCTCATGAGTCTTATGCTATCAAGAGGCATAAGCAATTAGTTTGCCTTCCTGCATCAATACACAGCCTAAACCATTCGTGGAAGCATCACTGTAGATCACAAAGTCTTTACCTAATTCAGGTTGAGTTAACACTAGAGCTTCAGTCAACATACACTTGAGCTTCTCAAAGCTTTCCTGGCATTTATCTGTCCATTCAAATCTAACTTTTTTCTGTAACAGTTGATTTAATAGAGTTGCAATAGTAAAGAAGCCTTTGACAAACCTTTTGTAGTAATCGACCAATCCAAGGAAACTTCTGATTTTTGAAACATTCTTAGGTGTTCTCTAATGTAGAATTGCTTTAATCTTTTTGGGATCTACTTTGACACCTTCTGCTGACACCACATGACCCAAAAATGATACTTCATTAATCAATAATTCACATTTACTGAACTTAGCATACAACTGTTTATCCCTCAGAGTCTGCAAAATAATCCGCAGGTGTTCATCATGTTCTTCTGGAGTCTTAGAATACACCAGATTATCATCAATAAAGAGTACTATAAACCAATCCAGATAAGGATGGAAAATCTTGTTCATCAAGTCCATGAAAGCTGCTGGAGCATTTGTCAATCCAAATGGCATGACTAGGAACTCATGACCATACCTGGTGCGAAAAGCTATCTTACGCACATCTGCTTCTTTTATCTTTAATTGGTGGTAGCCAGATCTCAGATTAATCTTTGAAAACAAACCTACACCCTTCAGTTGATCAAACAAATTATCGATCCGCAGAAGAGGATACTTATTCTTGATGGTCACTTTATTCAGTTGTCTGTAGTCAATACATAACCGAAGTGATCCATCCTTCTTCTTGACAAAGAGGACTGGCGCTCCCCAAGGTGAAACACTTGGTCTAATGAAGCCCTTATCAAGTAATTCTTGCAACTGAACCTTCAGCTCCCTGAGTTCTATAGCTGCCATTCTGTAAGGAGCAATACAAATAGGTGCAGTGCCTAGCACTAAGTCAATAGTAAATTCTATCTCCCTATTATGTGGCAAATCTGGAAGTTCTTAAAGGAAAACATCTTGAAACTCACATACCGTGAGCACATCTGACACTTTAGGATCTTTTTTTTTTAGCTTCCAATGCATAATAAAAAAAATCTACACATCCTGTAATGGCCTGCATGATCGTCTAGAAGTATTATGTATCTTCTGTAGTGTTTGTTGTTAGTTTCCCAGTATGAGAGTATGTTTCTGGAGTTTTATATTCAGTAAAGTTTAAAAGTTAAACGTGCTTGGGTCATAGTAGTCTTGGGATAGGTGACCTTCCGTGAAGGTAATAGCTACAGTGAGTCAAAAATATTATTGCATAGAAATGATCTGTAGAGTGAACGGAGTCGCGTGGTACAGTTTTGTGTGAAAACGAGGTCATATTGGCCCCCTATTGTTCGTTCGAAGTTCGGTTCGGTTGAACCGGAGTTTGACCAAGGTTTGATCGAATTTTAAAAAAATGCTAGAGTTGATAAAAGGTATCAGTGTGGGAAGTGTATAACCTCAGAAAGTTTTTTTAAATTTTTTGGCAGCTTTATATTTGAGTTTTACGGTAGAAACCGATTGAATCGAACCGAACCGATTTTATTGAATCGGGCCCCAAATGGACTCCGATTGAGCTGAAATTTTTTTTGGAGACTATTTTTTATATTTTAAACATGATGGAATTGATTATGAGTGGAAAAGAGGTCAGGAACATTAAGTTTACCCAAAACAGTGCAAAATGACCTAAAAATCGGACCAAACCGGTCCGACAACTTTGGTTGGGCCCAGTTCGGTTCAATTTCAATTATATAAATAGACCCAAAATGCTGGATAACTCCAGAATTCTCCATCTAAACCGACCTTCCCTCTCTTCTCCTTTGCCTAATTGAACTTCTCCTCTTCTTCACCATTTTTCTTCCAAAATTTCTTCATCTCACCCCTAAATCAAGCCTCCCCATCAAATTTCAGCTCCTCTAGTTTCTATTGGAACCCTTGGAAGTCCATTTGGTGGTAGGAAAGTGGGAAAAACCTAGACTTGAAGGTTTAGGTGTGAAATTGAGGTATATGTTTTAAGTGTGTTCAATGTGGTTTCAAGGTTCCTATGGGTGCTTTAGGATGTGCATAGGATGTTTTTGTAGTTTATTTGTGGAAAGGAAGCATGGTTTTGACTAGATCTACATTTTTATGTATGAACTCTATTATGACCACTAGGTGAAGGGACATCTAGCCAACCTAAAGGCATTGAAAAGACTCCTTGAGGAGTATATAGCAATGATTTGAGGTTAGTGATTGCAAATTCCATCTATTTTCATGTGTTAGTATGTGTTTTAGGTTATGTTTGTTAACCATGTATGTGTTTAAGGCATGTTTAATTGAAAGTAACCTTATATTCATGCTTAGGGATGTTAAAAATGATGGAATGAATGATTAAAACAAAGAAAATAATTTTGTATGAAAAGTTCTTTTTTTGGCCGAATTGAAAGTATGGGATTTTCATATGTTTAAATGGTAGATAATGCATGATTTTAATGGATTTATGATATTTAACATGTTATTTAATGAATGGTATGTGTTAGACCATGTGAAGGGTGTGTTATGTATGTGATACACATGTGGCCGAATGGTAATCATGAGTAAAAATGAGATTTTGATGTGTTTTAAAGGAAATAAATGGTATAATGATATTAAACAACATATAATTGGCCTAAATGAGTGTTAAAGTGGATTAAAAGAATTAATGGTGAAAAGATGGAATGTTGGCCGAATGTATGTATGGGCATATACATGTGTATCATGATAAATTTATTTGTTTACATGACATGTGATGGTTTATGGATGGTAATCACATGTGAAATGATGTAATGGCATGAAAAAGAATGTGATAAAATGATGTTATGGCATGAAAAGTATGTATGACACATTAATAATGTGGAAAATAAAATAATGTTGCCCTATGTAGTGAGCTGATAGTCAAGTCTAGTTTAGGAAATGTTGGCTAGCCATAGAGACTTAAGACCTTGGGTGTGAGCATGATGTCTCACTTGTGTAGGCCAATGACGGTCCTACTGTATTGTATCTGTCCGTTTTAATTACTTTGGAATGTACTTTAAAGATAGGGGTGGTCCCGCAGGATCCCTCTAGTATTTCTGTGAACTTCTGGAGTTCACGTCTCGTTTATCCTGTATATAGAGTCTGCCAGTGTGTTACAGGGGCAAAATGGTAAAAAGGTGATTAAAATGGTTAAAATATGATTAAAATAATATTTATATGGAAAAAGGGCATAAATGGAATTATATGAAAAATTTGAGAATAATATGGTAATTTTATGCTTATGTGTGAGAATGATGACAAATAAGGGCGAAAATGTCATTATATGATAAAATACAAAAATTGGTGACCTTTGAAGGGTAAAAATGTAACTTGGCATGAAAATTGAAATTGGAAGGCAAAATAGTAAAATTGCATGATAAATAATGTAAAATGGTAGAAGGAATTTAAATTAAGGGTATTTTGGTCATTATGGGTAAAGAAAGGTAAAATAAGGGTATAACCGTAATTTTGGGTGAATAATAAATGAATTAGTGGCAATATGGTAATATTGATGTAATTGTGTGAAAAGTAAATGAATTGATGGCATAAATGTAAATATGTGTGAATTAAAATGAATTAATGGCATAAGTGTAAATTTGGTGAAATAAAATGAACTAAGGGTATTTTTGTCATTTTTTTGAAAAGTATAGGGGTATAATTAGAAAGTTGCTATAAGTTAAGGACTAAATGGTAATTAAAGTAATTAATAGGTATTGATTGTGTTAATAGCCTTAAATATATTATTTATTGTTGAATAATTGATTTACCGTATACTTAATTGATAAATTAAGTAGGTTAATTGTTTAATATGAATATATATATATATATATATATATATATATATATATATATATATATATATATATATATATATATATATATATATATATATTGATTATTATTTGAGTATGTAAATATTAGTTTAGTGGAAATTTTTGGAATTGCAATCACCACTGTGCATTTTTAATGCTCAACACGTAGTTTTTGTTTGACTGCGTGTAGGTTCGCCTTAGGATCGGAGCAGGGCACCTCACATATATTTTGGGAGCGGACTGAGAAGTATTTTGGTTTATAAGTATGTAAGAGTTTGGCATGTATATGTCTTATATTTAATTTTAGGCATTGTGATTTATATCAGTCTGTAAAACTGGTAAACATATTAGTGACTGTGCGTGATGGTTCTGCTATGTCGGAATGTTATGATGAATGCTGGCATGCCAACTTGTGTGGTAAACAGTAAGTAAAGGAAATTGGTAATGATGTATGTATGAATATGTGTTAATTGGAAATGGACCAGATGAATAGTAAATCAGACAACTTTAGGTCGATCGACGATATTGATAGTAAGTTAAAATGTGACTGAAAATTTTAAGGCCTAGTGTATAGTGAACGATTAATTTAATTAAGTGTAATAGTCATGTCCGTAGGAAAAAAGGAAAAAAAAGTACTGATTTTAATTAATTTGCTATTTAATAACCTGATTAGTTTAATTTGGCTAACCGGTTTAGAACGAATAGTTAATCAAGGTAATGTAAGGTTTAAGGGTGTTACAATTTATATTGGTATCAGGGCTCCGGTTTAGGCGATTCTAAGATCGGAGTGGGTCAATAGGATTGATATAAGTGCATGTACATGCCAATTAATTATGGACAGTATAGTTACATATGGCTAATGTATCCTTGCTCCTTGTGTTAGATTGTGAGAATGGCTTCCGACGAGGGTCATTATGATAGTGATGCAGAGAGTGCTGCTTCTGTGAGTATGAGTCGATCAAGGTCTTCCTGATGCCAGGAGACCCTGTCTGTCGCTCCTCCCCCTCAGCAGGAGCCTGGATTTATGAATATGATGGAAAATTTTTATCAATTCATGCAAGCTCAATAGCAACAGCCGCAGCAGCAGCAGCAACAGAATGTTGAGCCTTAGTTAGCTCCTCCTAGAAGGAGACCTATTCTTGAGCAACTTAAGAAATTGGTCGAAGATTTCTATGGTCGAGATCAGTTGACCCCAGTGCAGGCTGAAGAATGGTTATTCAAATTAAAGAGGATGTTCAAGACTACTCAAAGTCCTCCTGATGAGATGTTACAGGGAGCTATAGCCCTTCTTCAGGGTCCCGCTTTTACTTGGTGGAGTGTTGTTCGTAAGCACACTCCTGGTGATCACATTAACTAGCAGTTCTTCCTGTCTCAATTTGAAAAGAAATACATTGGATCTAAGTATAAGTCAGCTATGGAAGACGCTTTTTGGAGGCTCAGGAAAGGGAATAGGACTGTGACTGAGTATGAGTGCGAGTTTGAGCGCCTCGGTGCTTATTTGGAGGATGAGACCATGACTGAATAGAGATTGTGCCACAGATTCGAGAGAGGCATGCATAGCAGTGTCAGGCTTGCCATGGGCTCTCAGAAGCATACAGATATGAGGTCTTTAGTGGAAGCAGCTCTCAGGACAGAGTCTATTATGAGGGATGAGGCTGACCGTCAGTCTCGCTTCAGACAGAAGAGAAAGTCGGGACAATCTTCTGGCACAGTTGGAGAGAGTAAGAAATCCAAAGGAGCCCCTTAGTCCCGTGGTCATGCTCCAGCAGCTTCTGCCTCCACTCAGCAGATCCCAGCAGGCAGCAGTGCTCCAGTTACCTCAGTTGCCAGTGCGCCCAGGGGTAGAGGGCAAGACTCAGTACCTCAGTGTTCTCACTGTAAGAAGTTCCATCCAGGTGAATGTAGATTTTTGAATAAGGCCTATTTTAGATGTGGGTCTCGTGAGCATCAGATTAAAGACTATCCAGAGGCCCAGCCTTCCACGGCAGCTTCTCCAGCTTCAGGTGTAGCTCCAGCTCCTCAGAGAGGTCATGGTAGGGGAGCAGCTCCTCCACAGACAGCTTTAGGCCCCTCAATCCAGCCTCCTCAGGGTCGTACTATAGGGCGTACCTATGCAGTCAGAGCCCGTGAGCAGGAGGATGTCCCAGATGTTATTGTTGGTAAATTTTCTTTGCTTACTCATTCAGTTTATGCTTTGATTGATCCTAGTTCTACACATCTTATATCAGTACTAAGATTGCTCGGGAAAAAGGGTTGCATGATTGTCTGTTAGACCAGGATATTTTAGTAAGTAACCCATTGGGGCATAGTGTATTAGTGAACAAAGTTTATAGAGATTGCCCGGTTAGTGCTCAGGGTTTTGTGTTTTTCGCTGACATTATTGACCTCCCTTTTCGAGAGTTCGATGTGATTTTGGGTATGGATTGGTTGTTTACTCAACATGCCACTGTCGATTGTAAAAAGAAGAGAGTGACCCTGAAGACCACTGATGACCAGGAGATAGTCATGGTGGGAGAGAGACCAGATTTTCTCTCTGATGTGATTTCAACCACCTCTGCAAAGAGACTTATCAGAAAGGGTTGTATTGCTTACTTATGTTATGCAATGGAGGATAAAAGGGATGAACTTAAGGTTTCAGATGTGCCTACTGTTCGGGAATTTCAAGATGTTTTCCCTGAAGAACTTCCTGGATTGCCACCTGATAGGGAGATAGAGTTTACCATTGATTTAGTACCTGGTACTGCACCGATCTCTATTGCTCCATACAGAATGGCACCCACAAAACTGAAATAATTGAAGATCCAGTTGCAAGAATTACTTGAAAAAGGTTTTATTCGACTGAGTGTCTCACCATGGGGAGCTCCAGTTCTTTTTGTGAAAAAGAAGGATGGATCACTTCAGTTGTGTATTGACTACAGACAACTGAATAAAGTTACCATCAAGAGTAAGTACCCTTTGCCTCGGATTGATGACTTATTTAATCAGTTGAGAAGTGCCGGAGTATTCTCAAAGATTGATTTGAGATCTGGCTATCACCAGTTAAAGATTAAAGAGTCAGAGGTGCATAAGACTGCTTTTCGCACCAGGTATGGTCACTATGAGTTCATGGTCATGCCGTTTGGATTGACCAATGCCCCTACAACATTCATGGATTTGATGAATCAAATTTCCACCCCTACCTGGATCAGTTTGTGGTTGTCTTCATTGATGATATTCTGGTTTATTCTAAGACTCCAAAGGAACATGAAGAGCATTTAAGGATTGTTTTACAGACTTTTAGAGATAAGCAGCTTTATGCCAAGTTCAGCAAATGTGAATTCTGGTTGAATGAGGTATCATTTCTGGGTCATGTGGTATCAGCTAATGGTATTAAAGTTGATCCTAAAAAGATTGAAGCGATCTTACAGTTGAGACCACCCAGGAGTGTTACTGAAGTTAGGAGTTTCCTTGGCTTAGCAGGTTACTACAGGAGGTTTGTAAAGGGTTTTTCTTCGATTGCAGCTCCTTTGACCAGACTGTTACAGAAGAATGTTAAGTTTATATGGTCAGATAAATGTCAAGAGAGCTTTGAGAAGCTTAAGTGTATGTTGTCCAAAGCTCTTGTGTTAGTGCAACCTGAACCTGGTAAAGATTTTGTGATATTCAGTGATGCCTCCAGGAATGATGTAGGCTGTGTACTAATGCAGGAAGGCAAGGTGATTGCTTATGCCTCCCGACAGCTTAAGACTCATGAGAAGAATTATCCTACTCATGATCTTGAGTTGGCAGCTATTGTATTTGCATTAAAGATCTGGAGACATTATTTGTATGGTGAGAGATGTTATATCTACACTGATCACAAGAGTCTCAAGTACTTGCTTACTCAGAAGGAACTCAATTTGAGACAGAGGCATTGGCTTGAGCTAATCAAGGATTATGAGTATTTCATTGACTATCATCCCGGTAAAGCTAATGTTGTAGCGGATACTCTTAGCAGGAAGTTTATGGCTTCTCTTCGGGCTATGAATGTTAGTTTGGGTGTTTCAGATGATGGTGGTTTGATTGCAGAAATGCAAGTTAAGCCAAATTTTCTTTAGCAAGTAAAAGATGCTCAGAAGAACGATGATCGATTGTCTATTATTGTGTCTCAAATAGAAGATGGCCATGTTAGTGATTACTCTTTGAGTTCCGATGGTGTATTGTTTTACAAGCAGCGTTTGTGTGTACATGATAAAGCCGAGTTGAGGAAGAAAATTTTGTCAGAAGCTCATCACAACAGTTTTGCTATGCATCCTGGTAGTAATAAGATGTATTAGGATTTGAAGACAAAGTATTGGTGGCCAGGTATGAAGCGTGATGTGGCTGATTTTGTGAGTAGGTGGCTGATTTGTCAGCAAGTCAAAGCAGAACATCAAGTTCCTTCAGGTTTGCTTTAGCCTATTGTTATACCTGAATGGAAATGGGATAGAGTTACCATGGATTTTGTGTCTGGGTTTCCACTTACTAGGAAGAAATATGATGCAGTGTGGGTTATTATGGATCGACTCACTAAGTCAGCTCATTTTTGCCCATCAGAATGGATTATCCGTTATCTAAGCTGGCTGAGTTATGCATTAGTGAAATTGTCAGATTGCATGGAGTTCCTTCCTCCATTATTTCTGATCGGGACCCGAGATCCACTTCTCAATTTTGGAAGAGACTGCAAGAAGCTTTGGGGACTAGACTCCATTTTAGCACAGCTTTCCATCCTCAGACTGATGGTCAATCTGAGCGTGTGATTTAGATTTTGGAGGATATGCTGAGATATTGTGTGCTCGAGTTTGGTAACAGTTGGGAGAGGTATTTGCCTTTGGCAGAGTTTGCTTACAACAACAGCTTTCAGACTAGCATCAAGATGGCTCCATATGAAGCTCTGTCTGGTAAAAAGTACAGAACTCCTCTCTATTGGACAGAGCTCAGTGAAAGTAAGATTGTGGGTTTGGATCTGATTTGCAAAACTAAAGAAAAGGTCAGAGTGATTAAGTATAGACTGAAAGAAGCCATGGATAGACAAAAGTCCTATGCAGATTTGAAGAGAAAAGACATAGAGTTTCAGGTGGGAGATAAAGTGTTTCTGAAAGTTTCCTCGTGGAAGAAGATTCTCAGATTTGGAAAGAAAGGCAAGCTGAGTCCGAGATTTATTTGTCCGTATTAGATTATTTAGCGGGTTGGACCAGTAGCTTACAGACTGAAGCTTGCACAAGAACGGGAGAAGATTCATAATGTCTTTCATGTATCTATGCTTAGGAGATACCATTCTGACCCCAGTCATGTCATCAAGCCTGAAGAAGTTCGTGTTCAGCCTGGCATGACTTATGAAGAGAACCCAGTAAAAATCCTGGCTTGAGAACTGAAGCAGCTTAGGAGTAAAAAGATCCCATTAGTGAAAGTCCTCTGGAATCACCACAATGTCTAGGAAGCAACGTGGGAACCTGAGGAGACTATGAGACAACAGCATCCCCAGCTTTTCAATTCTGGTAAATTTCGATGATGAAATTTTTATTGGTAGGGGAGAATTGTAATGGCCTGCATGATAGTCTAGAAGTATTCTGTATCTTCTGTAGTGTTTGTTGTTAGTTTCCCAGCATGAGAGTATGTTTCTGGAGTTTTATATTCAATAAAGTTTAAAAGTTAAACGTGCTTGGGTCATAGTAGTCTTGGAATGGGTGACCTTCTGGGAAGATAATAGCTACAGCGAGTCAAAAATATTATTGCATAGAAATGATATGTAGAGTGAACGGAGTCAGGTGGTACAGTTTTGTGTGAAAACGAGGTCATATTAGCCCCCGAATGTCCGTTTGAAGTTTGGTTCGATTGAACCGGAGTTTGACCGAGGTTTGATCGAATTTTCAAAAAATACTAGAGTGGATAAAAGGTATCAGTGTGGGAAGTGTATAAACTCATAATGATTTTTAAAATTTTTTGACAGCTTTAAATTTGAGTTTTACGATAGAACCCGATTGAATCGAACCGAGCCAGTTTTAGTGAACTGGGCCCCAAATGGACTCCGATTGAGCTGACATTTTGTGTGGAGGCTATTTTTGATATTTTAAACAGGATGGAATTGATTGGGAGTGGAAAAGAGGTCAGGAACATTCATTTTACCCAAAACAGTGCAAAATAACCCAAAAATAAAAAATCGGACCAAACCGGTCGACCACTTTGGTTGGACCCAGTTTGGTTCAATTTCACTTATATAAATAGACCCAAAGGGCTGGAGAACTCCAGAATTCTCCATCTAAATCGACCTTCCCTCTCTTCTCCTTTGCCTAATTCAACTTCTCCTCTTCTTCTCCATTTTTCTTCCAAAATTTCTTTATCTCACCCATAAATCAAGCCTCCCCATCAAAGTTCAGCTCCTCTTGTTTCTATTGGTACCCTTGGAAGTCCATTTGGTGGTTGGAAAGTGGGAAAAACCTAGACTTGAAGGTTTAGGTGTGAAATTGAGGTATGTGTTTTAGGCATTTTTAATTTGGTTTAAAGGTTCCTATGGGTACTTTAGGATGTGCATAAGATGTTTTTGAAGTTTATTTGTGGAAAGGAAGCATGGTTTTGACTAGATCTACATTTTTGTGTATGAACTCTATTTTGTCCACTAGGTGAAGGGACATCTAGCCAACCTAAAGGCAAGGAAAAGACTCATTGAGGAGTATATAGCAAGGATTTGAGGTTAGTGATTGCAAATTCCATCTATTTCCATGTGTTAGTATGTGTTTTAGGTTATGTTTGTTAACCATGTATGTGTTTAAGGCATGTTTAATTGAAAGTAACCTTATATTCATGCTTAGGGATGTTAAAAATGGTGGAATTAATGATTAAAATGAAGAAAATAATTTTGTATGAAAAGTTCTTTCTTTGGCCGAATTGAAAGTATGGGATTTTCATGTGTTTAAATGGTAGATAATGCATGATTTTAATGGATTTATGATATTTAACATGTTAATTAAAGAATGGTATATGCTAGACCATGTGAAGGGTGTGTTATGTATGTGATACACATGTGGCCGAATGGTAATCATGAGTAAAAATAAGATTTTGATGTGTTTTAATGGAAATAAATGGTATAATGATGTTAAAAAACATATAATTGGCCTAAATGAGTGATAAAGTGGATTAAAAGAATTAATGGTGAAAAGATGGAATGTTGGCTGAATGTGTGTATGGGCATATACATGTGCATCATGATGAATTTATGTTTACATGACATGTGACGGATTATGGATGGTAATCACATGTGGAATGATGTAATGGCATAAAAAAGAATGAGATAAAATGTTGTTATGGCATATGACACAGTAATAATGTGGAAAATAAAATAATGTTGCCCTATGTAGTGAGCTGGTAGTCAAGTCTAGTTCAGGATATGTTGGCTAGCCATAGAGACTTAAGACCGCAGGTGTGACCATGATGTCTCACTTGTGTAGGCTAATGACGATCCTACTGTATTGTATATGTCTGTTTTAAATACTTTGGAATGTACTTTAAAGACAGGGGTGGTCCCATAGGATTCCTCTGGTATTTTTGTGAACTTCTGGAGTTCACGTCTTGTTTATCCTGTATATAGAGTCTGCCAGTGTGTTACAGGGGCAAAATGGTAAAAAGGTGATTAAAATGGTTAAAATATGATTAAAATAATATTTATGTGGAAAAAGGGCATAAATGGAATTATATGAAAAATTTGAGAATAATATGGTAATTTTATGCTTATGTGTGAGAATGATGACAAATAAGGGCAAAAATGTCATTATATGATAAAATACGAAAATTGGTGACCTTTGAAGGGTAAAAATGTAACTTGGCATGAAAATTGAAATTGGATGGCAAAATAGTAAAATTGCATGATAAATAATGTAAAATGGTAAAAGGAATTTAAATTAAGGGTATTTTGGTCATTATGGGTAAAGAAAGGTAAAATAAGGGTATAACCGTAATTTTGGGTGAATAATAAATGAATTAGTGGCAATATGGTAATATTGATGTAATTGTGTAAAAAGTAAATGAATTGATGGCATAAATGTAAATATGTGTGAATTAAAATGAACTAATGGCATAAGTCTAAATTTGGTGAAATAAAATGAACAAAGGGTATTTTTGTAATTTTTTTGAAAAGTATAGGGGTATAATTGGAAAGTTTCTATAAGTTAAGGACTAAATGGTAATTAAAGTAATTAATAGGTATTGATTGTGTTACTAGCCTTAAATATATTATTTATTGTTGAATAATTGATTTACCGTATACTTAATTGATAAATTAAGTAGGTTAATTGTTTAATATGAATATATATATATATATTGATTATTATTTGAGTATGTAAATGTTAGTTTAGTGGAAATTTTGGAATTGCAATCACCACTAGGCATTTTTAATGCTCAGCACGTAGTTTTTGTTTGACTGCGTGTAGGATCGCCTTAGGATCGGAGGAAGGCACCTCACATATATTTTGGGAGCGTACTGAGAAGTATTTTGGTTTATAAGTATGTAAGAGTTTGGCATGTATATGTCTTATATTTAATTTTGGGTACTGTGATTTATATCAGTCTGTAAAACTGGTAAACATATTAGTGACTGTGCGTGATGGTTTTGCTATGTCGAAATGTTATGATGAATGCTGCCATGCCAACTTGTGTGGTAAACGGTAAGTAAAGGAAATTGGTAATGATGTATGTATGAATATGTGTTAATTGGAAATTGACCAGATGAATAGTAAATCAGACAACTATAGGTCGATCGACGATATTGATAGTAAGTTAAAATGTGACTGAAAATTTTAAGGCCTAGTGTATAGTGAACGATTAATTTTATTAAGTGTAATAGTCATGTCTGTAGGAAAAATGGAAAAAAAAAAGTACCGATTTTAATTAATTTGCTATTTAATAACCTGATTAGTTTAATTTGGCTAACCGGTTTAGAACAAATAGTTAATCAAGGTAACGTAAGGTTTAAGGGTGTTACACATCCCTTCCATATAAGCCTCTTCGCAGAAGTAGCTAAAATCACATTAGATAGGAAATATGTTCTTTCACCAACAATACTTATCTCCTGACCATCTGGAGTCTTAACGGTCAACCTCTTTCTTTTATAGTCGACTTTGGCATGGTGAGTGGATAACCAGTCCATACCCAAAATAACATCAAATTCTCGGAAGGGAAGTTCTATTAGATTAGCCGAAAACACACAACTTTATGCACTAATAAGACAGTCTCTATATACCTTATTCACCACAATACTATGCCCCGAAGGATTACTCACTAAAATATCCTGGTCTAACTGTGAATCATGCAATCCTTTACCCTGTGCAATATCAGTGCTAATATAGGAATGTGTAGAACTAGGAACAATCAATGCATATACAGAATAAGAGAATAAGGAGAATTTAGCAACTATCACATCTGGCGCATCGTCCTGATCTTGGGCTCTAACAGCATATATGCGATTGGTGGCACGACCCTGTCCTTGAGAAGGTTGAACTGAAGGGCCTGAAGCAGCCTGATTAGAAACTGCTCCCCTCCCTCAACCTCTAGATGGAGCCAATCTCAATCCGTGGGTTGGTGAAGCGGTTGTAGAAGGCTGTGGTTCTAGACAATCTCTCAGCTAATGATCCTTGGACCCACATCTAAAGCAAGTTCTGGTCACGAAACTACATTCACCAGGATGGAATGTGTTGCAATGCACACACTGCTGAAGAGTAACACAACCTTTGGCTCTCGGAGTACTATCGACTGATGTAGCTGGAGCACTACTGCCTGTTGGATTATGTTGAGGGCGGGTAGGTGCTGAAGATGTATGGCCCTGTGCATAAGGAGATCCTATGGATTTCTTTTCCTGACTAGTGGCACCAGAAGACTGACCTGGCTTCCTTTTCTATCTGAATCGACACCCTTTGTCAGCTTTATCTGCCTAAATGGCCTCAACTTTAATAGCTGCCTCAATCAAAGATCTCATGTCTGGTTGCCTTTAAGCACCCACAATCTATTTGATGTTGTTGTGTAAACCTCTCTCAAATCTCTAGCACAACTTTTCTTCTATCATGGAATTATCATCTAAATAAGCATTGAGTCGCTCAAATTCTCGTTCATACTCAGACACTTACTTGTTTCCCTACCTGAGTCTCTAGAAGGCATCTTGCATTAAAGCTTTACATTTTGACCCAATATATTTCTTTTCAAACTAAGATAAGAAATAATCCCAAGTTATCTGATCAGTAGGAGTATGTCTCCAAACTGCACTCCACCAAGTAAAAGCAGGTCTTTGTAACAGTGCTACTGCTTCCTATAACATCTCCTCAGCTGGACTCTGAGTAGTTTAAAAAATTCTCTTAACTTTAAACAACCATTCCTCCTCTTAAACTGGAGTCAGAGGGTCCCGACCATAGAAATCTTAAGCTGCCAACCATTTAATCTGCTCCAATATTGGCTTCCTTTTTGGTAGAGCTAGAGGTTGTTTAGGAACCTGGGGTTGAGGTAGCTGTTGAGCCTACAACCACTGCTGAATATAATTTGCTATCATATTCAAAAGATCAGGCTGAGGTGGAGGGGCAGGTGCAACTGGCGGTGTAGCTTGCTGCTGCGGCGACTCAGCTTGCCCAACACTAATTGAAGCTGCACTTTCTACATCACCCTTACAACGATCTTCTTCAGAAGCCATTTCGTACTATCTAACCATAGAAGCAAGCATATATTAATCTCACAATATTATCCAATCATTAATTGGCATGTATATGTACTTAACCTAATCCTAATAACCCACTCCGATCTTAGAATCGCCTAAACTGCTCTCTGATGCCAATAAAAATTGAAACACCCTTATACATTACATTTATTAACACTTACATTAAGCTTTCCACTCAATTACCATGATTGTTTGGAAATCTATATACTATTTTAACAATGCAAAGACGGGTACATTTTTTTTTATTTATATCTATTCATTAGGTACCTAAATCTGTTAACCAATTTAGGCTAACCTACAACATGATAACTTAACAATTCACCTTAACATTAACTTTCTGATTGACCTATAATTGTCTTCAATTACTATTCATGCAGACTATTCAAATTCTCGATCCAACATAGGAATAACAATTAATTATAATGAGCCACAAGCATAGACAATCTAAAATAACATAATACCATGCATCACTAACCCATAACTGACTATAAAGCTTCAATACATGCCAGTACCCAAAACTATAATAATTTAAGTTCATATACATGCCAGTTTCTTAATACACATAATATTTTCAAAATTATTTTCTTCTATTTAGCTTCCAAAATTTGTGAGATATGCTCGAGTCCGCACCCTAAGGAGTACTTACAAGCAGTCAAATAAAACTATGTACTGAACATTAAATAAGCCCAGTGGTAATTGCCATTTTAGAAATTGCCACCAGACTAAATTCACATGCATACTTCATGAATATAAATAATATATTTAATATCAAATAAACCAATATTTAATTCATTTAATATATATACATGCAAAAATATTCATAATTGCACTTAAATCCTTTAGTTAGCGATAAATATAAAAATTGTACACATAAAAATCCATATTTACATTTTAGTCCCTTATTATGGCAAAATTATAATTTTGTCCTCAAACTTGTCCAAAATTACAAAAATGCCATCAATTCATCTTACTTACCTTTTTAACCATTATTTAGCATAGAAATTACCATTTAATCCCTAAACTACCATTTTCATGCCAAATTACATTTTATTCCTCATAAAATTACTTATTTACATAAACATTTAATTAATTACATTTTTACCCTTAGTAATCATTATTAGTCTATTTATGCTTAAATTACCACTATACCCTTAAATTTTTCCTTTCTTTCATTTAAGCCCTTTTTCACTATAATTATCATTTTAACTCCATTTCGATCATAGTAACCTCATTTTTTACCATTTTGCTCCTCATATAAAGCTGGCAGAAATTTATGGATTGGATAATCGAGACGTGAACTTTGTAGGTTTAATACAGTTTAAGGGACCTCGAAGGACCACGCCTATAGTTCATTTGACAATTCAACAGTTTAATACAGTTCAATACAGTTTAATAGGACCATTATTGGCCTACAGTAAGTGAGATGTCATTCTCACACCCATGGTTTGGCGTCCCTATGGCTAGCCACTATATCCTGAGCTAGATTTAACTGCCAGACTACGACATAGGCCAATGATTATTCCATTGTACATATTTGATTTACATTATACATAATCCTTGGAATCTCATCTTACCATTCCATTCTTTTTCAGCCTAAATCAATCGTTATACATTTAATTTTCATTCTTATGCCATTATATACAATTAAAATCATTATATCATCAAAGTACACCATGATGTACACATGCATACCATTTGGCCATCATGCCACACATCCACCATAATTTCTTTTTATCTTATTTATCATTCCATTTAGCTAAATTCCATGTTAACTAACATAGTCATGCCTTTAAATCACATCAAAATCACAATTTTTTTACCAGATATTCCATTCCGCCTAAGTATACATCATCCATTATGCTAATTTTTCTTTCTCTTATCCATTTTATTAACTAGATCTCATGTCAAACATTATATATACATCATTAAAATAACATAAACATCAAAACATACCATGGAAAAATATGAACATACCATTCGACCAAACTATAAAATCATCATCAAAGTTTTGTCTTTTCATTTTAACCATTCAAATCATCATTTCTAACCTTCCTAAGCATGATTATAAGGTTAGATTCAATTAAACATGCATATATCACATACTTAGTTCTTGGATATAACCTATATCCAAACTTTAAACATGGAAATAGTTGGAATTTGCAATCACAAACCTTAGATCTTTGCTTAGCACTCCTTAATACTCCTTTTCCTTGCCTTTTCCTTTAGAGGGACCTTCCTCCTCTTTGTTACCTAATGGAGGCCAAAATCTTACATTAAGATCTATTCAAAATCTTGCTTCCTTTTTGCAATATAATCACATAAACATAATCTACATACCTTAAAGTACTTATAGAAACCTTTAAACAAATTTAAAATCACCTAAATCACTTACCTTAAATTTACACCCAAACTTTCAAGTCTTAGATTATTCCACCTTTAATCCTTCAAATGAACTTCTAACACCACTACTAGGTTATAGAGGAGCTAAAATTTACTTGGGAGGCTAAGATTTGTAGAGAGATGGAGAGAGGATTGAAGAAAAATTGAGGAAGAACTAAGGAGAGCAATTCGGCCTAAGGAGGTGGAGAGGCTGAGGTGGCTACTTGGGGGTCCTCTAGAGAAATCTAGCTTAAGGGGGGTTTATAAATGAGGGAAAATTAATTGGACTAGGTCCAACCAAAGCGGTTAAACCGATTTGAATCAATTTTTGGTTTTTAGACCATAATCCAACCCAAAATGATTTTTATCATTTTCTCAATTCATTTTCTCTCAAATCCAATTCCATCATTCTTATAATATATAATTTAGCCTCCATAAAAAATTTTACCTCAATCAAAGTCCGTTTGGGGTCCGATTCACTTAAACCGGTCTAATTAGACACTTTTTCAATACTGCGATAATTACTAATCTTTCACAGTTAAAAATTCCTAAATATTATTTAAAAAAATTCTCTACCTCTAAAAAATCATTTAGACTTCATTTTCTATTTTTAAAAATTAAGTCAAAGCTTAGTCAACCCTACTTACTATTTGAACCTAACTGATGTCTAACTTCAATTTAACTTTCGGGACCTATTTGACCTCATTTTTGTACCAGAATTTACCACTAGACTCTTGACAGCCCACAGATCAAATTGCTATATAGCTGCCACTTTTAGCTATATTGCTTCCTAATAGGTCATCCATCCTAGGATTGTTATACCTCAGGCACATTTAATCTCTTAACTTAACTAAATTTAAAGGTACTAAAGCCATCATTTTCATACCAGAACCGCACTATAGACTCTACAGAATTCACTGAATACTATTAAGCTAGCATTTGGGCCATTACACAATCTCCCTAACCGCATGGTACTCTCTCTTTCTCTCTAAAATTTTCTTCAATTTTCTTCTATTAATTTCACTTAATAAAACCTTTTCAAGTAATTTTTAGCCTCTGTTTTCATTGGAAATCACCTCTAGAACTTGATTAAAGTGGTAGAAGTTATTGGAATCAAGTAGAGAAGTTTATGTGTTAAAATTGAGTTAAGTGATTTTGAGGTTTATAATTAGATTTAGTGGTTTCTATGGATTATTTGAGACGTGTATAGTATGATTATGTAATTATATTAAATTAAGATGCTAAGAAAATGAGGTTTTCTTTGGGGTATGCATTCGGTCTTGGTAAGTTTAAAGGAGGAGAAAGGAATTTCTAAGGCTAATGGAAAGGAAAAAGGAAAAATAAAGTGAGAAGGAGAAAGTTCAAAGGTTAATAAATACAATATCCCTCTTTTTCAATTGATAATATGTGAGTTTAGTTTATGTTTATGATGTATGTAGGTGATTTATGCATGCAAAATTGGAATTAAGTTTATAAACATGTCAAAAGAAGTTAAAAATGGAGATTTGATTATTTAAAATGAAAAAATTGGTATGAAAACTATTAGTATGGGCCAAATGTATATCTTAGGTGTATAGGAGTATATTTTGATGTTTAATAATTAATAATTATAGATATATGTTATATAGTGTAAGAAATGATGAAATTAATGATAAATGAAAGAAGAATAATTGTGGTAGCAAAATGGAAGTTAAGGCCGAATATATGTTTGTAGGGTTTTAATGTGTAATTTGTTGATTAAATGATTATAATGCTAAAAAATGAAAGTAGAGATAAAATGGAATGTATATAAATTTATTAGGAATTTTTAGAGTTTAATTCAATATAATTTAGGTTGGTATTTTATTATGTTTTAGGTGAAAATAATTGAACATGTCACTTTTAAGTGAAACAATGGCACAAATAGAATTAGAAATAATTATTAAGTGGTATGTAATTGAAATTGAAAGAAAAAGGAATTGAGTGTAAGGTTAACAATTTGATGACCGAATTGAGTATTAGCTATAAAATAAAATAAATTGATAATTTAATGAAAATAACGTCTTGGAATTAATGTAGAGCTAGAATTGAGTATTTATTAAATTATGGGGAATTATTAGAATTTAATTGAATAAATGTTAGTATGGAGATGTAATATTTTTGAAATAGAAAATATAGAAATGCAAATTTAAAATGAAATAATAGTGTGTGTAAGTTAAAAATAAGAATAATTAATAAAGAAATGTGTCATGAAATGATATTGACGATAGTTTATAAGTAAACCAAAGAGTACGTTTATGGGTATGAAGGTAAATACATGTTATGATGAGTATTTAAAATGTGAATTATGTTTAGAAATGTAAATGTTAATCGTATGGAATATATATTGCATGTTGTAAAATTACTATTATGGTAAAAGAAAGTGAGATGGAAATGAGATGTTTACATATGATTGTATTGTTATAATGAATAACGAGATTGCCCTTAGTAGTCTGGTAGTCAAACCTAGCTCAGGATATAGTTGGCTAGCAATAGGGATGCCTATACCGCGGTAGCGAGTCATGGCGGCTCGCATCGGTAGGCCAATAACGCTCTACCGTAGTGATACGATGATTATAGTGCCCAATGATTGTAGTCCTTCAGTGATAGTGACACTGAACAGTGACAGTGATACGAGTGGTCCTTCGGGGTCACTCCTCAGTGTTCTGTCCCATGTATCCGATTTGGAGTTGTCTACCGGAGTGATACTAGGGGCAAAATAATGAAAATAGAGAAATGAGTGAATAACCATTAATAAGAGAAAATGGAGTGAAAAAGGACAAAATTGCAAAGATGTAAAAGATTGAGATAAAAGGGTAAAAATGGAGAAATAAGTGACCAAATGATAAATTAGGTAAAATAGTAATCATATAAGGACTAAAAAGGTAATTTGATATAAAAATGATACTTAAGGGTTAAATGGTAATTTAATAAGAATTATAATAAATAAGTATAATTGTTAAAAAAGATTGATAATAGTGTAGCAAAGTATGGAACGGATAAAATAAAGGTTTAAAGTGTAATTAAGTGTAAAAGTGAGATGGAAGGGCTAAATGGAAATTATACACGTCAAAGAATGGAATAAGAGTGAAAAATGATTAAGTAGTGGTAAAAATGGTAATTAACGGACAATGAAGGACATAACCATAAATACATGAAAGTATGGGTACTAAATTATAATTTGACAACGTTATTGCTAAATGAAGGACTAAAAGAAAATTTGAACATGTTTATGGTATTAAATGTAATTAAGGAAATTAAGTGTGTTTAATAAATTACGAGTGTAGCAAAAGGTACATAAAGATAGCAGTATTAATAAAGATAACAACAACAACAACAACAACAACAACAACAACAACAACAATAATAATAATAATAATAATAATAATAATAATAATAACAATATTAATGTTAATGTTAATGTTAATAATAATAAAATTTATGTTACTGTTGTGAATAATAATAATGGTATTTAATGTAAGAAAAATAAATAATGGTAGTGTTAGTGAATTAATGAGAAATGCTATTATAAAGTTAAGAAATTATTGAAATGTTTAGGAAAAACATGGATATAGGGTTATGCATATATAATCAAGTTAAAAGAATAAATTGAGTTTATTTAAATAGTGAAGATAGTTATAATAATAATAATAATAATAATAATAATAATAATAATAATAACAACAACAACAACATCGGAATTCTTATGAAAATAAAGTATTAAGAGTATTAAATTGGACATTTAAGATTGCATAATTGAAGTACAAATTATAAAGAAGAAAAAAAGGTGTGAGAAAGAATAATAAATAAATGATAGAATGATGTAATTGGTATAAGTAACATAAATTTTGTAACACCCCAATACCCCTTGGGAGGATATCAGAGCACCACAAGCACACATAAAAGCATACATGCACATACTAAAGCAGAAACAATAAAACATGACATAAGCAAACATGCTTAAATATATATAATAAAATAATTATCCAAAAAAAAAAAATACAGAAGCATGCTCTCCACATAAGCTACTACATACTACAACAATATTCTATATACATAATCGAAGTATCTGATACATATACAAAACTTAGGCTATACAAAGATATACATATCAAAAACAAAAAGAACTCCCAACGAGCTCTAGACACCTAGTGGCCAAAACCTACAGATGCCCAACACTAAACCAAACCTGCCACCTACACGGGAAAACACCCGTGCTAAGCGATAACGCTTAGTGGGGAGGAACAAAAATAAGAGACCTCTAACGAAGTCACAAATATCAAAGATTATAATACTATAATGCATGAACATTTTACAAGAACATTTACAGCATTATTTTACAAACATGTAAATGACAAGTGCATAGAATTTACATATGAACATCTCATGTAACTCTACATATGCTTTAACATGCAATATCATTAACTTTTACACACATCTAACAAAACGATCCTGCAATAACATATTTTTACATCTCCAACACATGTATATATATACAAGTATATAACAAACAAATATCGGTGTAAAATCAGAACATTAATTCACTACATCTTGCCATTACTCAACTACATATACATATAACATACTAGCGTTTCTAAAATGATATAAATATATATAATAGCTTGAGTTCACACTAATAGTGGATACGGGTGTTAATGATACTGGTTTGACACAGTATCAAACATGTAGAGACGTAAGTCTGGAAACATATATACCCGAAGGTAGAAGAAGAGACTGAAGCCTCAAAACATTTAGAACCAAATGGGGCCGACTTTAGCAGCTGCAAACATATAACCCTGAATAAGCATGCTTATCTATCCACTACTACGACCATTCAGGCTTAAACTTATTAGCTCTATTCCATAATCACACCATACATTAACCAAGTATCTGTACGAATATAATATATATCATCCACATAAGACATACCCAGAGCATCATATACTAGTTCCTGTGAAGAGTCAATAGTGAGAAACCATGCAAAGAGGGAACACAACAATACATTCATAATACAGGAAAAGGTCGAGCTCGAGACAGAAGGCAAACAGACCTCTGTCGCACCCGCAATAACTTGTCGCGCTCACGACAGAAAGGCAAAAAGCCTCAGGCTAGCATGCGTAGGCAGGCTTGCAATCGAGCACAGCCTGGCAAACGCTGGGCCTCTGAGCTCTCTGTCATGCTCGAGACACAAGTCGAGCCCGCGAAAGAACACGCTCGATAAGAGAAAAATCACCTGAAGATCAAATCTCAAGCTCTCACCAACAGTCTGGAGCTCGAGTTCTCTGTCGTGAGACGACAGAGACGAGCTCAAGAACCAGAAATCGCCAAACACAACACCATCTCATGCAGCCTCACTCACAAATGATACTATCATGCATTTCATCTCATTCCCTCAATCAATTTCACTTGAATCATGCCTTTAAACATATTAAAAACAACTAACACTTAATAGATACAATTAATTTGGCAAAAACAACAATGCCCAAACCCATAAATTTTTGCCTTAAAATCGCACAAATCCAATAATTAACTTTCATATACCCAAAATACTTCGAACTAAACACATCAATATCAAAGCCTGACTCAAAACGTGCATATAAACATACTTCACAACTCAAATTTCTAGAAATATTATAATGGTTAAAACACAAAACTCAAACAGCAATACAAACTCCCAAACCTCTATAAAAGCTCAAAACCACTCGTCTCTTCAAGGTCCAACCTTCTCTTGCCCTTATCTTTCTTCTTGTCCATGGATTCTTGCAATCAAACCAAATCAAAACACACTTAATCAAACTAAAAACCAAAGCAAATGGAAAGAAAAAAACAAGCTCATCTAACTTACCTCTTCAAACCAAACACACAACTCTTCCAAAACCCTGCTCAAAACCCTTGAACATCAACCCAAGAAAGAGAAGAAAGGTGCAACAAAATGAAGAAAAAGGAAGAAGAAAAAGAAATCACGCAGGAAAAAGAAGAGAGGAAACCAAAAACAAGGCCAAAAGTTTGATTTTCTTTCCTCTCTCTTCCTTTCCCTCTTTTCATTTAATGCTCCCTACCAACCCTCCTTAGGTGTCAACCTCTAGTTGGTCAAAGTTATCCCATCCTTGGCAAATTTCCTCTAAGTCCTTGGCAATTATCCAACTACTCACTTAACTAAATTTTCTTATTATAACTTATTTATCTTTTCAATTACATCCTTATACAACCCAAAAAATCATACTTGTCCAATTACACTTATACCCTTAGCCATGCAATTAACTCTGTAAATCCTACTAGGGTGCAAATCGGGTTGTTACAATTCTCCCCTCCTTATGAAATTTCATCCTCGAAATTTCCCCGCTACCAAACATATGATCATACTTCTTTACCAATAACTTATACCAAATAACTCAAACAACAAAGAACTTACCAGACGGACTTGCGAGCTCATTCACTTCCTTTCTGATCACTGCAAATGTTCTGGCTAGACCACGTGAGGCACCCTACTTCTCAACTGCTTTGGATGGCGCTTGAATAACTCTACTTCTTCCTCTGCCACTGCTAGCAGCTCCTGACATACCTACTTCATCTTTGTTCGCTTGCAAGGCTAGGTTCTCTCGTGACTTAGGACAATTGGCAAGTAGGTATTCCATGCTACCACACTTAAAGCATGCTCTCGTGAGCCTCCTACATTTGCCCCAATGGTGTTTTCAACAATGTACACACGCAGGTGCCAAATTTCCTTTACTAGAGGGCGGTGCTTCGCATCTTACCACTGACGACAAAGGAACCGACCCTTGAGCAACTTGCCCAGAACCAGCTTTTCGAGACTTTTTACTATAAACCATGTCTCTGTCCGATACTTTTCTCTTCCGTGGTCCCTTTTTAACAAAATCCTTAGAAGTCTAAGGAGAAGTTAATCTGTCTAATATCTGTAATAATCCTTGCACTATCGTCGGATTATCAAAAATAGGACCAAAACTTTCTGCTGGAGAACACTTAGGAGCAGGCTGATCAACCCTCACTAGATTCACACTACTCGCTGACTCACCTATGCTCTCACTTGGATCAGACTCCATCTAATGCTAAATAAGATAGCATTTACATTAGACCACAACATAAGACAGGCTCATATGCACATACTCTATACTCTATCATCCTACAGTACTGAACCGTCTAAACTTATGCTCTGATACCAATAAAACTGTAACACTCCATTACCCCTTGGGAGGTTATCAGAGCACCACAAGCACACATAAAAGCACATACGCACATACTAAATCGAAAGCAGTAAAACATGACATAAGCGAACAAGCTTAAATATATATAAAAAATAATTATCCAAAAAAAATACAAAAGCATCCTTTCTACATAAGCTACTACATACTACAATAATATTCTATATACATAACTGAAGTATCTGATACATATACAAAACTTAGGCTATACAAAGATATACATATAAAAAATATAAAGAACTCCCAACGAGCTCTAGACTCCTAGTGGCCAAAACCTGCAGATGCCCAACACCAAACCGAACCTACCACCTACATTAGAAAACACTCGTGCTAAGTGATAACACTTAGTGGGGAGGAACAAAAACAAGAGACCTCTAACAAAGTCACAAATATCAAAGATTCTAATACTATAATGCATGAACATCTTACAATAACATTCACAACATTATTTTACAAACATATCAATGACAAATGTATAGAATTTACATATGAATAACTCATGTAACTCTACATATGCTTTAACATGTAATATCATTAACTTTTACACACATCTAATGAAACGATCCTACAAGAACATATTTGTGATGCACGCCCAACCCCGGGGGCCCCGAATGACCCGCTTTTAGGGTATTCGAGAGAGGTTCATAACTTATAAACAATACAAAGGCATCTATTTTGGGCAACAAGGAGGTGTTTTGGAGTCGCCACCCAATAAAATATTAGGAAAGGTCGTATAGCCTCACTGAGCTTAAGACAGTGCATGTGTGTCTATTTTTGGCAATCAAAGATATTTTTGAATCCTCCTTCCAATAGAACATTGAAAAGATTCATCTAATCTCGTAAAGCCTAAGATGATGCATGTACATCTATTTAGGGCAAGCTAGAGATATTATGGAGTCCCCATCCCAATAGAGCATTGGGATGGTTTGTCTAACCTCATGGAGTCTAAGAAAATGAACATTTATTTATTATCTCTATATCCAATTCTTTTGTTAGATTTATTTTTTAAAATGAACAAATGGTCATAAATGGGTCAAATGGGTCGACCCAAACCCGCCCAACCCATTTGAGCATTAACCCATTTATGACCCATATATTTTTGACCCATTTATGACCCAACCCATTTATGACCCACCCATTTATGACCCAACCCAAACCCGCCCAACCCGCCCATTTTGCCACCTATATTAAAAGGGGTAAAAAAAAGGTAAAATTAAGGAAGGAAAGGCCTAAGGACGGCCCACATCGCGCGAGCAACGGCCGGCCTTGGGCCAACTGACGAGCTGAGACGGAGTTTCATGATGACCCGTAGCTCGGGTGAGTGATAGCTATCAGTGGATCCTCTGCCTATCGGTCACCCCTAGTTTAGAAAGAGACAAAAATTCTGATTAAAATCCAATTTTTGCTATTAAAATTACCTTTTCATGCGATTGGGTACAAATAAATTAATATGACACAACAATTGAATTAGAGATTTATCCAAAATATTTACCCTCAGAATATTACCTTCTAAAGGCAAATGTCGTGTGATTTTTGCCTTGAATTCTACAAGGATTAATCCACAATTATGCAACTTCGAGGATTTTTTACCGCAAAAGTGCATTTTCCAAATTAGATCAAGAAATGAAAATTATATTTTCTTTTTCGATATTTTGTAGCAATTATAAATGCTAAAAAGAGAGGGTTAAACTGAGTAAGAACGAATTGATTTCATTTTGGATTCACCTCAGTTTGAAAGAGATTTGACGAAAATTCTCGATCAAAATAAGAAAAAACTTTTCTCGAAATTCTAGCAATAAATCTCCAGTATTTGATGAAAATTGCTAACTCCGAATAATGATCCTTAGCTCCTTATTTATAGGTTAAGGAAAATAATTCAAATTCTTTTAAATTTTAGATTTAAATTTGAAGAAAATTTATGAAATCAGAATCAAAACTGACTGATTTGTAGAATATTTCCAAAATCAAATCCAAAATTTGAAAATATTTGAAAAGATTTGGAAATCCCTAAAAATGTTGGAAAAAGATTTTGAAATCTTTGGAAAATTTGGGAGAATCCCGTGGGATCACATTCAAATCTCAGACCGACGGGCATCGTTCGGAGTCCGATGGCTGTCGGTTATAGAGACATGCCGAGCGACGGGCCCCACAATGAAAGACGGGTGACGAGTGACAACCGTCACTTATGAGGGATGGTCGTTGCTCCTGCGAGCAACGGGCCCATTAATGCATGAGACGGGCATCGCTTCTGTGAGAGATAGGCCCATCCCACACGAGCGATGGGCTCCACTCACGCGGGGAGAGGCCGTCTCTCAGAATGAGTGACGACCATCCTCTTGCCCGTCGGTCAACCGAAATCCATATTTTTTCCCTAGCAAGCTCCTCCTAATGCGCAGAAGCTTTCTATTATCGAAAATCTTTAATCCTTGTGAATTCAAAGGGTGAAAGTCCATAATCTTTGCCCATTTGCCTAAAAGCAGGCATTGATATCTTCATTAGGCAACTTTGATCTAGACTGCCTCAGGACCCGGTGTCCATAGTTGCCCCTAATTTTTGGGAAACTAGTATACTTGTGTCTAGATGAGCCAAAATTTAGAGAAGAAGGAAAGAGATGTGTACCTAAGGCAGTCCTTACCTTTCGTAGTACGTTTAAGCTTGTGGCTTATCACCGCTGAATTATAGTGTATTTTATCATAACCCCTTAGCGATCTACCACTTTTATCCTGCTGGCCTCCGCTTAGCCTGTATGGTATCTGTAATGCACGCCGAACCTAGCAAAGGCCCTTATCTAAACCCACTTTTAGGGCTCGAGGGATTGGTTCGCGTCATTTTGATCTTGGGCATCATGAGTCATCTTGGATGCCTCCTTTCCAATAGAACATTGGAAAGGATCATCTAGACTCACAATGCCTTTAGGCACCTTTTAGGTATTTTGGAGTCACCACCCAATTTACAAGAAATTGGGAAAGGTCTCTAACCTCTATTGGTCTAAACCAAAGATGGCGTTCGGAACTTCACTCTTATTAATGACTTAAGTTTATAAATAAGTTTTTAAGAAATTAAAATTCCATCTCTCTTCTCACGCGATTGTGCATTGAATTTAAAGCGCATTTCCAAGCATATTAAAAGCGATAAATAAAGCGGTAAGTAAATAAATTACGAATGAAAATTAGGACAGAACAATCCCCCAAAATAAGAAAGCATAAATAAATAAAACTTGCCCCAAAATTAATTACAAGGGCCCAAAAAAGAATAAAAATAATTAAGAATGCATAAAAGTAATTAAAATGAATCATATATAAATCGGGTCATTTATTATTTTTAGGAACATTGGTTTCTTTCTATTAACTTAGAAAAGGATTGGAGAACTATTTTTAGGGTATTCATGAAGAAAACCGGGATGAGTGATCCCATTTTATGAAAATTAGTTCTCTATTTGATAGTGATATTTTTATTGGCTAAAATAGGACATTGGTCCAATTTATTAAGAAAAGTCCCAAGCTATTAGTTATTAAAAAAACATGACTTTCTATAATACGGATAATTAATAAAAACATTTTACATACAACATATAAAAATAATATAATAATAAAAGAAAATACAAAATTTAAAATGCAAACCCTAAATTGGATAGCCTTTAATTCTCCGATCCTCCGACCCAAGCATGAGTGTAACTCGCGAAGATAAATAATTTTTGAGACAAATAAAACAAAATGAATAAAATGTTAGTGAAGTAAATTAAATAATTAATGAACACATAAATTAATTGAATAAAATAATTAAAACGATTAATAGATCAATCAAATAATAATCAATTAAACTAATTAAATATAAACAATTAAATAAATAAAGATAAAAAATGAAGCAAAAGGCAGTATGCAGGAAAATAAAGAAAAACGAAAGAATTAGGACAGTGCAGAAAACACAGCTGTGTTTTCTTACGAAACATAGCTATGTTTTCTTACGAAACACAACTGTGTTTCCTCAGCAAGGTGCCGCGCAGTGCAGGAACACAGCTATGCTTCCTGCGAAACAAAACTGTGTTTTTGCTCTATTAAGCATAAACTCACCATTCCACAGGAAAAACACTAATTTTCTTTCAAAATACTAAAAAAATCAACAAGATCCAACTCCATAGAATGCAATAATAAAAATAAGACAGATTAAATTGAATAAACAAAACACGAACAAACATTTGAATAAAAAAAATAGTAAAACGAAAGAATTAAATAAACTAAAAAGAAAATTAAACAACGACCAGAACACAACTAGAGGAGGTTAGCTGAGCGAAAAACCAGAGATTAACAAAGCGAACCGAGATTGAAACATACAAGATAAAAACAAATCAAATCATATTATATTTTATGCCTCACGCTCGGATGGTCGGACAAAACAGGGGAGACAAAGAGCTGAAAGGGGAGGAGATCGGGCATTCACGACTCGTGAATGCATTGGACACGACTCGTGAATGCATTGCACGACTAGTGCAGTTCGATTGGGGAAACACGAGGCCCTCTTCGATGACCGAATGGGAAAAGGAAAATAACGACACTATCTGATCGAAAAAAATGAAATTTGTTCGGAGAATCACAATTCAAGCAAAAACAAAGATAAAATCCGATCGGCAACCACAATATAAGCAAAAATAAATCACAACTCAAACAACCAGAAAAATAGAGAAGAACAGAGGAAATGATAATAGACCAACAAATGCAATATCATGCGATCAAAACATGCATAATAAAGCAATGAACATGCTTAATGAATCATAACAACAACGAACACGATGAACAAGTTAATAAAATCAAACAAAAAATAAGAAAAAAAAATAATATATACAATGAGGAAAAATAACAGGTACTACAAAATGAAGAAAAAAAATAAGAAAGAAAGAAAAAGAAGAAGAAAGAAAAAAAAAAAAGAAATAGAGAGATGGCTATTTGGTATTTATCCTCAGATATTGATCTTTGATCTGCAGATGAAAGGTTTCTGATTTTCCTCTTTGCTTTTGTTAAAAAGTGAAAATAGAGATTGATGAAAACTTTAAAAAAGATTTTCGTTAATGAAAAATAAAAGATGAAGGATGATTGAGTCTCAAACTTCAGGAATTGATTTCCTGGGTCAAGAGCAATCTCAGAATGCTTCAAGAACAAAAATCACTTTCTTGCTCTCCAAGCTCTTCTCTCTGTGTTTTTCTTTCTCGATTTTTCGGTGCTTTCCAAAACCATCCCCCCCCAATAATTCTTCCTAACTTTTTATTTTTATATCTTAGAGAATATTAAATCTTTTCTTTATCCCAAATCTAGCCATAAACCATCATTTTTCAACCAAATCCCCGAAATAACGGAATAGGAAGTGCTGGGGCAGTGGAGCGCATGAGGCAGGTGAGATCTGCCTCACATTACCTCTCACCAAGGCAGGAGGGGCCTCACAGCATCTCACCAATGTGAGATGGGCCTCACAAACGTGAGGCTGCATCTCACGTGGATGAGATGGGCCTCACACCATAGGCCCTCCAAAAAACCTTACTCCCCTCCATTAACTTATTTTTCTATCCCCTTTTTATTCTAAAATAATAAAATAAAAAAAGAAAAACATTTTTTTCGAATAAACCATCACTTCGATCTGTCTTTTGCTTGCGAACAGATATCACTTTCATCATTGAATAACTTTGGTCTGGACTGCCTCAGGACCCAGTGTCTACAGTTGCCTCCTGATAAGTGTCTAATTAATGTATTATTTAGTATGTGTTTTGTGTATGTTTAAGGAGTTAAAGTATGAAAATCTGTTTATCTTTCATGTTATTTGTCTAGTTTACTTCTTTTTAGGTGTTTTTTTTTATGTTTATAGGTTAATTTAGGTGAAAAAGGAAGAAAATAGATTAAATGGAGCAGAGCCAGAACAGGACTCAAGCAAGAATCACGACTCGTGAAAGTAGATCACGAGTCATGAAGGTGCAGGTACGAAGTGAGTAGTGAAGGAGCAGAGGAGAAAAGAAAGAGCAAGAGAAGAAGAGAGGAGTAGGATCACGAGTCGTGAAAAGGGATCACGACTCGTGACGATGCATAGAGACCAGGGAACGAGGAAAGAAAGAAAAAGAGAAGAAGGAAGGCGGAAGCAGTTCACGAGACGTAGTTTGGCTCACGACTCACACACAAGGCTCACGACTCATGAAAGACCATCACGAGTCATGAATGGCCAGAGAGAAGAGGACAAGAAAGGAAGAAAATAGAAGGAAAGAAAGGGCATCCGTATTCTATCGCGAGCGCGAAAGTGATCGCGAGCGCGACAGAACTATCCGTTGAGACAGTTATTCTTCAAAAGTCACATGAAAAGGCATAATTTTCCACCAACACTTGCAACGTTTGAAGGATGGAACACAACTTTTGGACTTCTATAAATTTAGATCTCAACTATAATTTTATATAATGAAATTTTATAGGATTATTTTTATTACAAGTTAAATTTTATTTCATTTTCTGTAACAATTCTTAATTTGTTTTCATGTTTTGAAGAAGAAGAACAAGGAGAAGAAGATTTTTTTACAAGGGTTTGAGTAAAGGGTTGAAAGATTTCTTTCTCATTACTCTTATCTATTATTTCTTCTCTGTAAATCAAATGAATATTATTTAAGAACTTGAATCTTATTTCTGTTATTTTCTATTTCCATCTAAATTAGTAGTCTTTTAATGTAGAATTTTCTATTAGTATTTGATGCATGATTATTATAAGTATGAGTTTAATTGAAAGATGAATTCTTACTTACATCTAATAGAAGTTCATCATTGAAGCATTATTTGAGAGATCGTAATGTTAGGTGGTTGTTATAGGTTGGTGATTATTCTTAAAATTTGCATGTATAACCCTCTAATCCATTAATGAAAATTGTGAGTTAGAATTATAAATGTATGTTTTAGGCACTCTAATTTATGTTAAAAGAGTAAATTAGAACTTTATTCCAACTTGGCTTGCTTAAGAGATTAAAATTATAATTAAATGATGGAATCAAGTTTTATAATTGTTAATTCTTCATTATATGTTTTGTCTTCTTTGATTAACATGAACTAGGTTTAATTAGTTTTTATAATAGAGTAGTTTAGATTTAAGTCACAAATTAATGATCATTGTAAACAAGATTAAAATTGAGTAGTAATGGTGTGTAATAATTAGCACATTCCTCGTGAGATCGACATCTTTTGTACTATAACCGGTACACCGTATACTTGCGGAATTACCATTGTGAAACTTGATTTATGATTTTGGATTACAATATTTATTTATTTTATTTTGTTTGTTTGTTTAAGTGACTTAATTTTTGTTTTGTGTTGTTTTTATAGGATTTGATAAGTTCATGCCTAGTACAAGAAGTTCTCAAGAAGAGCTTGAACCTTTGAATCCTGAAATAGAGAGATATTTGTCAGGTAACAAAAAATCCAATAAAAAGAAGAATAAGAATAAGAGACCAATTATGGCTGAAGAGGAAAATCCACCAAGGTTGATGGATTTTGCTACAACTGCATTAAGTGGTGCTCAACAAGGTGTGGTAAGGCCTACGGTAAATGCTAACCAATTTGAAATTAAACCTTCTCTTTTGTAAATGATTCAAAATAGTATTCAATTTTATGGTTTGGCAAATGATGATCCTAATGCTCATTTGGCAAATTTTCTAGAGATATGTGATACTTTTAAAATTAATGGAGTTTCTAAAGATGCAATTAAGCTTAGTCTTTTTCCTTTCACTTTGAAGGATAAAGCCAAGGTTTGGTTGAATTCATTAACTAGAGGATCAATAACCACTTGGGACCAATTGGTCCAAGCATTTTTATCAAAATACTTCCCTCTACCCAAGACTGCAAAAATCATTAAAGATATCACAACTTTTGCGCAACTTGATAACGAGTCTTTATAAGACGCATGGGAAAGGTTTAAGGAATTGCAACGAATGTGCCCACATCACAACCTTCCAAGAGTGCTATTGATGCAAACCTTTTATAATGGGGTGAATCCTACCACAAGAGGTACTATAGATGCTGCAGCTGGAGGTTCCCTTATGAGGAAAACAACTGAAACAGCATTTGAGCTATTGGAAGAAATGTCCATAAATAGCTGTATATGGCCTAATGAAAGAGTAAGGGAGTCTAATAATTCTAATGCTAGGGGGGTACATTCCATAGACTCTGTTGTTGCTTTGCGAGCTCAAATTGAGGTATTGACTCATAAGGTTAATAACCTAAGTATGGGAGTTAATTTATCCAATGCATGCAATATTTGTGGTCAACAAGGGCATGTTAGTGGCAATTGCAATTTGGGAATAGCTAATAAGGAGGAACAAGTTAATTTTATCGAAGGACAAGGGCGTGGGAACCCTTATTCTAACACCTTTAATCCTGGTTGGAGGAGCAATCCTAATTTGTTATGGGGAAATAATAATAACAACCAAAATAGAGGTGTAGGATATCAACAACCACAAGATAGGTTTAGAGCATTTGAGGTCAAAATTGATAAATTTATTGAAGAGATTAATTTTAAGATGAGTTCTCAAGATGAAAATCAAAAGAAACTTGAGGTAAAAGTTGACCAAATCACTAAGAATCTATTCATAATCTTGAGGTTCAATTGGGGCAATTAGCAAGTTCTTTACCATCTAAAAGTCTAGGATGTCTTCCAAGTAATATAGAAGAGAATCCTAGGGAGCACATGAAGCCATAAAATTTTCTAGTCTTTTATTTAGGTTACTGAATTAGGTTTTCTTTCTATATGTATTTGTTGTTGTTCTAGACTAGTTTGTGCAAATTTGTTAGCCAATGTTTTCATATTTTGAATTTTAATAAATCTAACAAAGTTTGTTGTTGTTCTATAGGTAAATTTAGTTAAATTATGTGTTTTGTTATTTATTTTTGTTAAAAAAATGTTTTTGCAGACGTGATATTCTGTCTCGCGCACGACGACAATCACGAGCGCAACAGAATGTATCAAGATTGTGCATGAGGCCTCTGTCGCGATCGTGGAAAGCATCGCAATCGCGATAGAAGGCGATGCTAGTAGGACGTCAAACTCGTGATGTTAATTCACGAGTTGCAAGAAGATGGCCTAGGTAAGTGATGAGCTTCACGAGTCGTGAAGATGCCTCACGACTCGTGAAGCATCCTACTAGCCAGATTCGCCTTCAGGTATGATTTTCTCATTTATTTTATTTATTTATTATTTTTCTCTTATTTTGGATTAATTTTCTTTTTCCTCAGATTGATATATCTTAATTTTAATTACCTTAAGTTAAATTAACCATAATCCCTTAAAACAAAAGATCAAAAATTAAAGAGGGATAATTTTATTTCAAAACCCTAAAATTGTGACTTTTTGTATTCTTCCTTCTTCTTTTTATTTCACTTAACGTTTCAGTCACTTAGTTCCCTCCTCTTTATTTTTCACTTTTCACTTGATGTAGAGCCTTTTCGTATTCACAAAACGTTTTATTTTTACTGATCATTTTTATTTCACTTAACTCTTCACATTTCCCTTTCTTTTTATGCTTTCCTGTATCGGTTTACAATCTCACTTCCCCACACTCTAGTTCATGAGTTGCAACCTTCATTTTTAGCCCCTCATTTGTTTCTTCTTCCTCTGTTTACATTCCTTTTTCTTCTATCTATTCGGTTTTTCTTTCGTGCGTTTAGATTTGTTTATTTCTCTTCCTAATAATATTTTGTTTCTCTTCAATATCTGTTTTTAAACACACAATGGTAAGAACCAAAAACCCATCTTCCTCACGCATTGAACAAGCAAGACAAGAGGCTGAAGAATAAGATATCTCTGCTATATTTAGTGCTGGTTTTTTAATTCTTTTCGTGGATGAAGGTAGCAAATTTCTTACGCTTTATGACAGACCATTTTCGCAATGTAAGTATTTTCCATCAGATTTTCTAGAACAGGTAGGCATGCTAGATACTATAAATAAAATGTTGTCTAACTATGGTTTTCTTAGATTTGCCAATATGCATGAGAATATTTATCCTAATTTAATGCTTGAATTTTATACCACATTGCATAGGAATGAGGATAATGAATATTGGCTAGATTTTCGATTGGATGGCAAAGCGCACACTCTGACTATTTTTATGTTGAATCGCCTGTTTGGATTTTCACAATCTGGTTTATTTGACCCACCAAAATCTTTTAAACCTAATGCATTTTGGTTCTTTTTAACTGGTTTGCAAACACCATATAGAGCTAGAGATACTAAATCTATGTTTATTAAAGATTTGAAATATTGGATTTTACATAAGATTTTTGCTTCTTTGGGGATCAATTTCACTCATGGTCACTCAACTTATCACTTATCGCGCAAAAGTAACCGACTTTTTTTTTCTATCTTAAATGTCACTGAACTTCTAACATTTTTTCAAAAAAGTCATGTTAACCGGAATCCGGTGAGAACACTTATCGGATTGATGACTTGGCATATGACACGTGACAATGAATAGTAAATATATGACTTTTTTACAAAAATGTTAGAAGTTCAGTAACATTTAAGTTGGAAAAAAAGAAAATTGGTTACTTTTGTGCGATAAATGATAAGTTTAGTGACCGTAAGTGAAATTGATTTAGATGTAGTATTTGTTGGAGATATTGTTAAACGATATGTAGTTTCTGACATGGCATGCCATGTAATCAATCCGGCGATAGTCCTCACCGAATTCCGGTCAACATGACTTTTTTGCAAAAATGTTAAAAGTTTATTGACATTTAAGTAAGAAAAAAAAAAGTCGATTACTTTTGCGCGATAAGTGATAAGTTGAGTGACCGTTAGTGAAATCTACCCCTTCTTTGGTTTTTAATAGGTCTGAATTTAATCGAGTTTCTTTACATGAATTATTTTTTATGTGGTGTGTGCATAAGGGAAAGGATGTCTGTTGGTCCTATTGGGTTGTAAATTAATTGTTGAATTATGCTAATAAACATGATTCACCTCCAACACATGGGTATATCATTACTGTAATTGCTAGAAATTTGAATATTGATCTTAGTGCCTATCATAGAGAACGCCCTTGTGTTTATTTTACTAAAAATTTATTTGTGCGTGGTGAGGTTGTTAGTAGTAATTTTCAGGAAATCCCACCACAATCAAGGTGTTGTTGGAGGGATATTCCAGAATCATCTGCTCCACAAGATGAGGAGGATGCTGCTGAAAGTAGTGATGATGCTATGCATAATGCTTCAGCTGATGTGCCTGCTGCACCTGCTAATGTGGGGTCTTCTTCCTCTACTGTACCAGCAATGCTTGAGCAGCTTTTACAAAACCAGTCTTCTATACAATATCAACTTTCTTCTATAGCTAGAAGACAAAGGAGGCTTGAGCATAAGGTGGATACATTTATAGCTCAAGCTGGGTATTTGGTTCTCTCACTTCCACCTTCACCATTATTAGGGGAGTTTTTCTTGATTCCTTTCACTTTTATTTTATTTTTTGTTTTCTTGTTTACTTTTATCTCATTTCATCACATTGAGGACAATCTTGGTTCTAAGTGTGGGGGAGTGAGTATGTTTATAAGTTTGTTTGTGTTTGATGAGTTTTTGTTAGTATGTTTTATATGTGAGTTGTTTGTGTGATTTTATTTCTCATTTAGGCTTTTTAGTGAGTTTTATTATAGGCCATTATTCAATTGGTATATTATATAGGTTGTTAAGTCATTTATCTTTTATGCTCATTTTACTAGTTTTTTAAAATTTTTAGCATGTGTTTTAAGTTTTTCAAGTTAGTTTCTTTTACTTTTTGCAAAATTATAGATTATTTAGTCTTTTTACTAACTATGTTTTTAAGTTAGAATTTGCTCATTTAGTTTAAAATTTTTGGGTTCTAGTTGCCTATGGAAACTATAGCCATAATACTTCCCTTGTGTCTTGTCAATAATGGAAGAGGACTCAAAAAGAAAAAAAATAAAGTGGGATGAAGCATAAAATGCACCCACAGTGTTCATAAAAAGAAAAAGAAAACAAGATGTATATCCAAAATTGAAATGTATGAGATGGAGCGTAAAATGCACCCATACTACATTTTCTTGCTATTCATAGGATAAAAAAAATAAACCCATGATTCAAAACAAAAACAAAGAAAAAAGAAAAAAAAAAAGAAAATTCTAAAAATGCCATGAGATTGGATTAAGGGGAAGTTTGCTTACAAATTGTCCTAAAAGCAGCTAGTAACTTTAGAGTTTTAAAGTTTATGATCAATATTTTATCTTTGAAACATGTTTAGTTTTGGGACTTTATAATCTGGATGTTGAAATGAGTAAAGTATGGTGACTTGTTAAATTTTCAGTACATGTTTTAAATTTTGATTAACTGATATTTTGAATATATGAGGAATTTGATTTCTTTTCAATCCTATATGATGTATGCCTGATGAACAATGTTGTATAATAAGATTTATGTAGTGTATTGGTTTTAAAATTTTCTTACTCTTTTTTCTTGATTGAGGACAAGCAAGGTCTAAGTGTGGGGGAATTTGATAGGTGTCTAATTAATGTATTATTTAGTATATGTTTTGTGCATGTTTAAGGAGTTAAAGTATGAAAATCTATTTATCTTTCATGTTATTTGTCTAGTTTACTTGTTTTTAGGTATTTTTTTATGTTTATAGGTTAATTTAGGTGAAAAAGGAAGAAAATAGATTAACTGGAGCAAAGGCAGAACAGGACTCAAGCAAGAATCACGACTAGTGAAAGTAGATCACGAGTCGTGAAGGTGCAGGTAAGGAATGAGTTGTGAAGGAGCAGAGGAGAAAAGAAAGAGCAAGAGAAGAAGAGAAGAAGAGAGGAATAGGATCACGAGTCGTGCAAAGGGATCATGACTCGTGATGATGCAGAGAGACCAGGCAACGAGGAAAGAAAGAAAAAGAGAAGAAGGAAGGTGAAAGCAGTTCACGAGATGTGATTTGGCTCACGACTCACACACATGGCTCACGACTCGTGAAAGACCATCACGAGTCATGAATAGCCAGAGAGAAGAGGACAAGAAAGGAAGAAAAGAAAAGGAAAGAAAGGGCATCCGTGTTCTACCGCGAGCGCGACAGTGATCGTGAGCGTGATAGAACTATCCGTTGGGACAGTTATTCTTCAAAAGTCACATGAAAAGGCATAATTTTTCACCAACACTTACAACTTTTGAAGGAGGGAACACAACTTTTGGACTTCTATAAATTTAGATCTCAACTGTAATTTTATATAATGTAATTTTATAGGATTATTTTTATTACAAGTTAAATTTTATTTCATTTTCTGTAACAATTCTTAATTTGTTTTCATGTTTTAAAGAAGAAGACCAAGGAGAAGAAGAATTTTTTACAAGGGTTTGAGTAAAAGGGTTGAAAGATTTCTTTCTCATTACTCTTATCTATTATTTCTTCTCTGTAAATCAAATGAATATTATTTAAGAACTTGAATCTTATTTCTGTTATTTTCTATTTCCATCTAAATTAGTAGTCTTTTAATGTAGAATTTTCTATTAGTATTTGATGCATGATTATTATAAGTATGAGTTTAATTGAAACATGAATTCTTACTTACATCTAATAGAAGTTCATCATTGAAGCATTATTTGAGAGATCGTAATGTTAGGTGGTTGTTATAGGTTGGTGATTATTCTTGAAATTTGGATATATAACCCTCTAATTCATTAATGAAAATTGTGAGTTAGAATTATAAATGTATGTTTTAGGCACTCTAATTTATGTTGAAAGAGTGAATTGGAACTTTATTCCAACTTGGCTTGCTTAAGAGATTAAAATTATAATTAAATGATGGAATTAAGTTTTATAATTGTTAATTCTTCATTATATGTTTTGTCTTCTTTGATTAATATGAACTAGGTTTAATTAGTTTATATAATAGAGTAGTTTAGATTTAACTCACAAATTATTGATCATTGTAAACAAGATTAAAATTGAGTAGTAATGGTGTGTAATAATTAGCACATTCCTCGTTGGATCGACATCTTTTGTACTATAACCGGTACACCGTATACTTGCGAAATTTGCACTTCAAAATAGGCTAACACCCCCTGTTTTGGGGAATGTAGTGCTTGGGAGCCTAGGTGAGCCAAAACTCAAAGAAGGAAAGAAGAAGCGCATACCCGAGGCAGCTGTCTTCCTGAAATGGGTGATGCGCCGAGTCTGCTCCAGACTTAAAAAATGCGAGGGTTGCTCTTCTTAGTAACAACGAGTCTGCTCCAGACTTTCAAAGTGCGAGGTTATTCTTCTGAACTGCACTGAGCCTGCTCAAGGCTTACAAAGTGCAGGGATTCCATCTTCTGATGGTGATGCGCCGAGTCTGCTCCAGACTTACAAAACGTAAGGGTTGCTCTCTAAACTGCACCGAGTCTGCTCTAGACTTTCAAAGAGCGAGGTTTGCTCTTCTGAGCTGCATCGAGCCCGTTCTAGGCTTACAAAGTGTGCTCTTCTGAGCTGCACCGAGCCCGTTCTAGGCTTACAAAGTGCGGGGTTGTTCTTCTGAACTGCACCGAGCCCATTCTAGGCTTACAAAGTGCAGGGTTGTTAGCCCGTTCTAGGCTTACAAAGTGCAAGAGGTGCTCTTCTGAGCTGCACCGAGCCCGTTCTAAGCTTACAAAGTGCAGGTTGTTCTTCTGAACTGCACCGAGCCCGTTCTAGTCTTACAAAGTGCGGGTTTATTCTTCTGAACTGCACCGAGCTCGTTCTAGGCTTACAAAGTGCGGGGATTCCATTTTCTGATGGTGATGGTTTTCACTTAGATATTTCCTGCAAAATTATATGCATAGAGGTATATACAAGAAATTGTGTGTGCATAATGTGCGTGAAATGTATATATAAAGTTATATACACAAAACTCAAACAAAGGATTAATGTATAAAATTATTAGTACACAACCATATGCGCAAAGGATTGAATGCACATGATATATAGGGGGATATGCAAAAGATCTCTGCATTTTGAGTGTACTGCTCGGCTGCTCACATTGTTTGATGCCCCCAAGGATCTAAAAAGCATCGTCTTTGCTTTAGTGGTTCTGACCCATAATATTTTCAAAAAAAACTGACCCGTGCACATCTTTGCCCCCCGGTCGATGAGAATTTTGTTTCCAAAATTTTAACTCGTGTCCTGCACCATATGCCTAAAGGGAAGTTATTTGAAGTAATGTCGCCTTATCGCTCCAGGCTTCGAAAGTCATTGTTTTAAAGGTAGTGCATCCCTTGTGGATTTTCACACTAGCTTTTCTTAGCGGGAAATGCGTCCCCTTAGAGATTTTCAAATGACCCTGTGCCTTATTTTTTGCCTGGAATGGACCCAACCCAATCTAGCAGCTTTATTCATTTCCTTTTTGTAGGACAGACTGCCTGTTCCCAGGTTTTCACCTTGCCCTTTGACCCAACTTTTACTTAGAGCGCCAATTGTAGTTTTCATCTCTAAGGGCCTCTTTTTTTTTAAGATTGTAAAGAATGTTGAAGCTGTTGCCAAAATTCTTTTAGGCGCGATCGGCATGCACTTACGTCTTAGATCATGGTGGCATGAGCTTAACTCTTATCATGAAGGTACTATAGGATTGGTTTCACAGTTGATAGCAGGATCAGTCGGTTGAAAGACCCGAGTGATGAGAGTGGCAGAGAGTAGATAGTAACAATGTGCTAGACAACTTTGGGTATGCAAAATGAACTGCTCTAATCACTACAAGAAAAATAGCTTTTCCCGACGGAAAATAAGGAATTTCCGTCGGGAAACTAAATTGCCGACGGAAATTCATTCCGTCGGCAATTTAGTCGTAGGCAAATTTCCCGACGGAATTTATTTCCCGACGGAAAAAATTCCGTCGGGAAATTTACCGACGGAAATTAAATTTCCGTCGGTAAAATTACCGACGGAAAAAAAATTTCCGTCGGTAAATTTGCCGACGGAATTTTTTTCCGTTGGGAATTACCGACTGAAATTAAATTTCCGTCGGTAATTACCGACGAAAAATCAATTTCCGTCGGTAAAATTACCGACGGAAATTTAATTTCCGTCGGGAAATTTTACAAATTAAAAAAAAATTAATAATAACAATACAATTAACATAAATAAATAATAATAATAACAATACAAATTATAAATAAATAATAATAATAACAATACAATTAACATAAATAAATAATAATAATAACAATACAAATTATAAATAAATAATAATAATAACAATACAATTAACATAAATAAATAATAATAATAACAATACAATTAACATAAATAAATAATAATAATAGTAACAATACAAATTATAAATAAATAATAATAATAACAATACAAATTAACATAATAATAATAACATGTTGAATAATAATAATAATAATAACTTAATAATAATAATATGTTGAATAATAATAATAACTAAAATTAACACTAATTAACAATAATAATCATAATATGAAAAATTCTATTAATAAATTTAATAACAATAAAGTTTTAAGAAATATAAATTTAAACAATAATTAAAATTTACCAATATTCATCTAACATAAATAAAATAATAATAATATTAATAATAATAATAATAATTCTTATTATACCCAATTAACAATAATAATAATAATAATAAATAAATAAAAGAGAGAGGCAGATCTGTACCTGGCACCGGAGGAGGAGGAGAGGTGGTCGGCGGCGACTGGGCAGAGGGCAGAAACGGGGAGAGGAGAGGGAGGAGAGAGAGAGAGAGAGAGAGAGAGAGAAAGAGAGAAGGGAAGGAGGAGCGGGAAAAGAGGGAGGGAGGGGAGGCCGATCGGCGCCGGAGGGAGGGGGAGGGGCGGTGGTCGGCGGCGACTAGGCAGAGGGCAGAAACGGGGAGAGGAGAGGGAGGAGAGAGAGAGAGAGAGAGAGAGAGAAAGAGAGAAGGGAAGGAGGAGCGGGAAAAGAGGGAGGGAGGGGAGGGAGGGTGCGCCGATCGGCGCCGGAGGGAGGGGGAGGGGCGGTGGTCGGCGGCGGCTGGGCAGAGGGAGGAGAGACGGGGCGAGGAGAGGGAGAAGAGAGAAAGAGAGAGAAGAGAGAGAGAGAGAAAAAAAAAAGAGGGAAATGAATTTAATTTAACTTTAGCGACGAAAAGCATTTTCCGTCGCTAAAAAAAGAGAGGGAAATGAAATTTAATTTAACTTTAGCGACGGAAAGCATCTTCCGTCGCTAAAAAAAGAGAGGAAAATGAAATTTAATTTAACTTTAGCGACGGAAAGCATATTCCGTCGCTAAAAAGAGAGGGAAATTAAATTTTTTTATCTTTAACGACGGAAACCATATTCCGTCGCTAAAAATAGCGACGGATTATTCAAACCGTCGCTAATTTTAGCGACGGTTTTTTTAATCCGTCGCTAAAAATACAATTAAGTTTTTTTTTATTATTTTCAGCGACGGAAACGAATTTTCGTCGCTATTTTTAGCGACGGTTTATAAAAACCGTCGCAAATATCGGTCGGCAATTTTGGTGGGAAATCTTGGCGCCATTTTTAGCGACGGATTTTATTTTCCGTCGCTATTTACCGACGGAAATTAAATTCCGTCGCTAATTAGCGACGGAATTTAATTTCCGTCGCTAATTAGCGACGGATAATAAAATCCGTCGCTATTTAGCGACGGAAATGACTCCGTCGCTAAATTTCCGTCGCTACTTTATCATTTTCTTGTAGTGAATCATATCAACATATTATGGCATAAATGCACATCTTTTAGTTTGATTTCATTACACATGATCATCATTTGGCATTAATCTCAAAAATACAGAACCTCACCTAATCTCGGGATGGATCTAGAAAGCATCAAACTCCTGTTATCAATCATCCCTCTCGAGTTTTCAAAATTGAATATTTGCTTTTAGCCCTTAATGAATTTTTTCTTTGAACGTTGATTCTAGATGCAACGTTGGGGACGAGACTTAACTCAAATGCATGAATGCACTCGTGGCTCCCCGCTTGAAGTTCAAGAAATACCATATGCCTCTTCTTACGTACCAAACCTTATTAGAAGGTTATCTCCGCTAATTGGATAAGACCGAACCCAGAATCAAGAGGTCTTACTTTGGTTGCAACATTAGGCTTAGGCAGATGGCTGTCAAAGAAGGATCGGGTCGCTAGAGAAAAATGGTTGCAATATTTACTCGATTGATGGCTGAACCATTCTTATCTCAATTGCATATACAAAGGTATTCTTGAATTTGGGCTTGATAACATTTTAGCTCATCAAGATCAGAATAACAATTAAAATGATAATCGACGAAACTCATCAAGTGGTTACTATCTTGAGCTCTATTTCCTTTTTTATTCTTTTTTTTTCGTTTTTCTTCTTTTTCCTGCCTTTTTTTTTCTCTGACCATGCTGAGTTTGTGAATAACTAAACCCTCTTCCCTATGTGTAAACTCATCCTTATCTGGGTGAGCTTTGATAGGCCAAAAGATTATCAATGAAGTACATCTGTCCTTATTAGAGCAGCCATTCTTCTAAGGGGAGATAAAAATCATTTTAGGCGAAGGGTTGTTTCAACATGTGTAATAATAAAATCGGTATGCATTTAGCATACCAAAATAAAGGCTCAATGGGCTAGCAAGTGATTGCAAAATAAGGGTAGGAAATGGTCATTTAGAGAGCTATACAAAGAAATGGTTGCCTAAATCATTTTCTAGATTCCCTCTTATCCAAGGATTGCTTTGATGGGTAATCAAAGAAGTTCTAGTGCTCTTAGTGAGTTTTCATCTAATCCCCTAATTGCAACTAGTTTTTCTTTCATCACTTTTTCCTATTTTTATTTTCAGTTCTCAGAATTTTTCTCTCTCTAGGAGTTATATCAGATGCTATCAAGATTTTCTTTGGGTTTTCCAAAGTTCTGAGATTAAATATAGTAGTATTAATTGAATTAATGTCAAAATGAATGCATCATGATCATGTGACATGAAATCATTTGAAACATTCATGCGAATAAGCAAAATAGTTCATTTTATTGAAATTGCAAAGCATGCTATAAGAAGTTCTTAGAATAAAAGAACAAAGCATCTAAAACATAGTCTACTTCTCATTTTCAGTAGCACAGGTGTTATAGTCAATGGTTAATTATCATTCATGAGAACCGTCATCCTTCCCCACTTAGGTACTTAATTGGCCTTCCTCTCCTTCCTCCGCTCTTCTGGGTCAGAGATCTTCTTGCTATCAATGAGGTCTTGTACCTGGTCCCTTAAAGTCCGACAATAGTCCGTCAGATGCCCGGTATGTTGGTGGAAGGAACAATAATGATCCGCCCTGTTATTGGGATTTCCCTGGCTTCTGGCGAGCTTAGGAGGCAACAACTGTAATATCCCCTCCTTCATCAGCTTCTTAAAAACCCATGACAAGGTTCTGCCCAAACCAGAATAGTGCCTTTGATTCATTTTCGTGGTTGGCACTCCCGTCCTCTTGATACTGCCCTTAATATTGTTGCGGATACACAGCCTTTCATTTTTCGGAGCATGCATCCTCACTGTATCTCCACCCTCTTCAGGCACAATGTCCCATTCTAGAGTAGATCCCATATCTCCTCTTTGCTCGACTAGTGAAACAAATGTAACCTTGTCTCTGGGCTTGGAAGTAAAAGGAGATGCCGCGGTCATCGCTATATAGGCCTTCTCGACAGTGGCCGGCCCAACTTAGTTAAGGGTAATTGCCATAAGTTGAGCCTGAAGAAGTAGTGCCATGGCATCCATCCTTTCCTTAATCATGGCCAACAACCTCTTTTCGAGCTCTTCAAGCCTTCCATCTACCTCTTGGGTAATTAAGGCACGAGTCTCTTCAATCTGTTGTGAAGAATTAGCCATTCTTAAAAATTTTGAATTCCTATTAACCGCCCTTGATCCTGATCCTGATCCTAACCCCAGACAAAAAGTCCTCTAACGGTGACTGTCGAAATTCGAAAATCACTTGGACAAATGGTCTACAGTGGCTAAAAAATTAAGGAGTTAGAATGATGCATGAATGTCATGTAATGCATGATCGTGCTATACAGATGGTCCTCGATGAGTGAAAGATCAATAGATTACAATGATACGATGTGATGCATGAAAAAAATTGAACATAGGATGATATGTATATGTGAAAAATAATACATAGACAAAAGGATATACACGCACAAAATGAAATGTATGTGTTTGTTTTTTTTTATTTATTTATTTTATTAATATGCATGAATGACACGTAATGCATGAGCATGCTATGCAGCGTTTACAACCACATGCAAGCAGATAGATCCTTCTAACCTTATCACTCCCAAACACGAGGTAGTGCGGTCTCTTTCCTAGGTGGGCTTTATCCAAGGGTTAACAGGGAACCTATTGGATACGTATAGTGCACGATGAAAAACCGGCAGCATAACATCTCTTGCCTAATGTACATTCATATGAGTGTTTGGCCATTATGTATTTTAGACGATTCAACTAAATTAAGATGGGCCTACCGGGGCATGAAAGCCTTTGATGAAAACCATTTAATTTAATTGATTTTGTTCAATATATGACGGCCCAAATAGCAAGCGCGGTATTATGGTACATTTCACCTAGTGGGAGTATCTATTGCTATTACATGGGCTTTGGTCAAAGGTGGTGTTACTTTAGGTCTACCCAAGAATGGTCCCTGCCAATGGGTCTAGCTCCTCACGAGCATAGTGACTAATTGGGTCTCCATTTGATATACCATTTGATGGTACGAGGCTTGGGCTGGTGATTATCCCGAGCACTTCCCTACAATGAGTGAAAGTAGGGTTGTGTTTTAGGAACGCACCGGGGTAGATAGGGGACCAACTAACATAATTCTAAGGCTCTAGTGGATGCAATGCAATTTCGATTAGAAATGGAATTTTTGATTCTTAACAACTTAATTATAATTTTAACGTAAATCACTTTCGAAGCGAAGTTTTGATCAGTCCCCAGTGGAGTCGCCACTGTGATGCTTTTCGAACCTAGCAAAGGCCCTCATCTGAACCCACTTTTAGGGCTCGAGGGATTGGTTCGCGTGTTTTTTATCTTGGGCATCATAAGTCATCTTGGATGCCTCCTTTCCAATAGAACATTGGAAATGATCATCTAGACTCACAACGCCTTTAGGCACCTTTGAGTTATTTTGGAGTCGCCACCCAATTTTTAAGAAATTGGGAAAGGTCTCTAACCTCTATTGGTCTAAACCAGAGATGGCGTTCGTAACTTCACTCTTATTAATGACTTAAGTTTATAAATAAGTTTTTAAGAAATTAAAATTCCATCTCTCTTCTCACGTGATTGTGCATTGAATTTAAAGCGCATTTGCAAGCATATTGAAAGAGATAAATAAAGCGGTAAGTAAATAAATTATGAATAAAAATTAGGACAGAACAATCCCCCAAAATAAGAAAGCATAAATAAATAAAACTTGCCCCAAAATTAATTACAAGGGCCCAAAAAAGAATAAAAATAATTAAGAATGCATAAAAGTAATTAAAATGAATCATACATAAATCGGGTCATTTATTATTTTTAGGAATATTGGTTCCCTTCTATTAACTTAGAAAATGATTGGAGAACTATTTTTAGGGTATTGATTGAAAAAACCAAGATGAGTGATCCCAATTTATGAAAATTAGTTCTCTATTTGATAGTGATATTTTATTGGCTAAAATAGGATATTGGTCCAATTTATTAAGAAAAGTCCCAAGTTATTAGTTATTAAAAAAACATGACTTTCTATAATACGGATAATTAATAAAAACATTTTACATACAACACATAAAAATAATATAATAATAAAAGAAAATACAAAATTTAAAATGCAAACCCTAAATTGGATAGTCTTTAATTCTCTGATCCTCCGACCCGAGCACGAGTGTAACTCGCGAAAATAAATAATTTTTGAGACAAATAAAAAAATGAATAAAATGTTAGTGAAGTAAATTAAATAATTAATGAACATATAAATTAATTGAATAAAATTTAATAGATCAATCAAATAATAATCAATTAAACTAATTAAATATAAACAATTAAATAAATAAAGATAAAAAAAATGAAGCGAAAGGCAGCATGCAGGAAAACAAAGAAAAACAAAAGAATCATGACGGTGCAGAAAAACACAGCTGTGTTTTCTTATGAAACACAGCTGTGTTTCCCGAGCAAGGCACCGAGCAGTGCAGGAACATAGCTGTGCTTCCTGTGAAACACAGCTGTGTTTTTGCTCCGCCAAGCAAAAACTCACCATTCTACAGGAAAAACACTGATTTTAATTCAAAATACTAAAAAAAATCAACAAGATCCAACTCCATAGAATGCAATAATAAAAATAAGATAGATTAAATTAAATAAACAAAACACGAACAAACATTTGAATAAAAAAATAGTAAAATGAAAGAATTAAATAAACTAAAAAGAAAGATTAAACAATGACCAGAGGAGGTTAGCTGAGCAAAAAACCAGAGATTAACAAAGCCAATCGAGATTGAAAATACAAGATAAAAATAAAGAAAATCATATTATATTTTATGCATCATGCTCGGACGGTCGGACAAAACAGGGGAGACAAAGTGCTGAAAGGGGAGGAGATCGAGCAGTCACGACTCGTGAATGCATTGCACGAGTTGTGTAGTGCATTCACGACTTGTGCATGCATTGCACGAGTCATGCAGTCCGATCGGGGAAACGCGAGGCCCTCTTCGACGACCGAACGGGAAAAGGAAAATAACGATACTATCCGATCGGGAAAAAGCAAAATCCGACCGGAGAATCATGATTCAAGAAAAAACAAAGATAAAATCCAATCGGCAACCACAATACAAGCAAAAACAAATCACGACTCAAACAACCAGAAAAATAGAGAAGAATAGAGGAAATGATAACAGACCAACAAACGCAATATCATGTGATCAAAACATGCATAATAAAGCAATGAACATGCTTAATGAATCATAACAACAACGAACACGATGAACAAGTTAATAAAATCAAACAACAAATAAGAAGAAAAATAATATATACAATGAGCAAAAATAACAGGTACTGCAAAACGAAGAAAAGAAGTAAGAAAGAAAGAAAAAGAAGAAGAAAGAAAGAAAAGAAATAGAGAGATGGCTATTCAGTATTTACCCTCAGATATTGATCTTTGATCTGCAGATGAAAGGTTTTTGATTTTCCTCTTTGCTTTTGTTAAAAAGTGAAAACAGAGCAAAACGAAGAAAAGAAGTAAGAAAGAAAGAAAAAGAAGAAGAAAGAAAGAAAAGAAATAGAGAGATGGCTATTCAGTATTTACCCTCAGATATTGATCTTTGATCTACAGATGAAAGCTTTTTGATTTTCCTCTTTGCTTTTGTTAAAAAGTGAAAACAGAGATTGATGAAAACTTTAAACAAGATTTTCGTTAATGAAAAATAAAAGATGAAGGATGATTGAGTCTCAAACTTCAAGAATTGATTTCCTGGGTCAAGAGCAATCTCAGAATGCTTCAAGAACAAAAATCACTTTCTTGCTCTCCGGGCTCTTCTCTCTGTGTTTTTCTTTCTGGGTTTTTTGGTGCTTTCTAAAACCATCCCCTCCCTCAATAATTCTTCCTAACTTTTTCTTTTTATATCTCAGAGAATATTAAATATTTTCTTTTTCCCAAATCCAGCCATAAACCATCATTTTTCAACTAAATCCCCGAAATAACGGAATAGGGAGTGCTGGGGGCAGTGGAGCGCGTGAGGCAGGTGAGATCTGCCTCATGTTACCTCTCACCAAGGCGGGAGGGGCCTCTTGCATCTCACCAACGTGAGATGGGCCTCATGTTGTGAGGTTGCATCTCACCAACGTGAGATGGGCCTCACAAGCGTGAGGCTGCATCTCATGTGGGTGAGATGGGCCTCACACCACAGGCCCTCCAAAAAACCTTACTCCCCTCCATTAACTTATTTTTCTATCCCCTTTTTATTCTACAATAATAAAATAAAAAAAGAAAAACATTTTTTTTTAGGAAACCATCACTTCGATCTGTCTTTTGCCTACGAACAAATATCATTTTCGTCATTGGGTAACTTCGGTCTGGGCTGCCTCAGGACCCGGTGTCTACAGTATCTGACTCATCCCACTAGCCTCTGTTCGGCCTGTATGGCATCGTATTTGCCCACCCAGCCTCCGTTCGGCTTGCACGGTGTCTGATTGCATTTGTCCTGCTGGCCTCTGTTTGGCTTGCACGGTGTCTGATTTGTCCCACTGGCCTCCATTCAGCTTGCACAGTGTCTGATTTATCGTGAGATGTAGTGTTATCTAACTATAACTTGACTGTAATTTGTCCTATCACATTTATCCTGCTGGCCTCCGTTCGGCTTTCACGGTATCTTCCTACGAACCCCCATTCGGTCTGCAAGGGGTATGACTAGGACTGTTGTTAAGATGCAATGTATTCTATTGTGACTCGTTTGTCTTGCTGACCACCATCCGGCCTGCGCGGCATCTTCTTGCTAACCCTGTCCGGTCCACAAGGGATATGATTGTTGCTGACCCCCTTCGGTCGGCATAATATCTAATTTGTTAACCACTATAAGGCTCATTCCTGACCACAAGATTAGCTCAGCTAAAGTAGTCGAGAACAGTCACTACACAGCAATCACATGCACATAAATTCTAACACACACGCAAGCCAAAACCTGTACGATTAAATTTCATTACACACACATTCACATGCAGCAAATATCTCATGCTATCACATGCTAGAACTTATGCATTCACATAAATACTTACATCATAAGCTTATTATTACAATACTTATTCACTTAGTTCTTTACATGCTTCTTGGTTGTGAAAGGAGCATACAAAACATATACAAAATACGTTGCCCATAAACCTAAAACCTACACTATACGTACTCCTAATGTTGACTGTTGGGAATGCGGATCCGCCCTTCACAATCACTTCACGTCCAAACCTACACAGATTCAAAAACCCGTGTTAAGTGATAGCGCTTAGTGGGGAAAACAATACATAGTATACAATACAATAAATATATTCATGCATAAGGTATATCATATTATAAGTGAGTAAAGTTGTGTTCTAACTTCAATAATTTCCACTCATCACATGCATCTATTTTCAGTGTACTAGCATAAAATAATCATACCTTACTTCACATTGTTGCATTATATTCTCGCATACACTTCGCATTTGAATTCATAAGTAGCTTACTTATACTTCACATTATGCGATTAATTAACATATTTATTTAACCTTGCCTGCAACTCAAAGATGCGGATAACGGGTACCGCATCAGTACCCAAAGGTACAACAAACACGTTAGTATCTGTAGATACCACGCATTTGCATCAGTACCCAAAGGTACAGGAAAGATCAATAATATCAACAAATTGACATTAAGGAACCTAATAAGGATTCAAATTGCATTGATGATTCCAGAGGAGTCAGACGTATTTTGCTGCAACACTTAGACTCTATAGGCATGCCTATCTATCCACTTTTTGACTCGCAGGCTAAAATTATTAAGTTTAATTATTTATTCAATTGATCTCACATTCCAGCAGTCATGATAATACACATAAGCAAAATAGTATAATTTCTTGATTACACATACCTATAAGTTGTTGAACAAATTCACATAAACTCATAGAACAACTTGATATGGATCACAACTCAATTAATCACATACGTTCACCTTGTTTAATCTTAGCATTTAATACTTATTATATGATATTAAACTTGATTAATTATTGCTTAAACATTCATATAATAATCATGAATGATTTAGAAGTCATTGCAAAATCAGGGTACCTCACGGTCACAACCATTTTGGTTGTCACCGTGACATACTAAGGTCCCAAAACAGAATGTAACTTAAGATATCTCATAGTCACAACCCTTTTGGTTGTCACCGTGGCATACTCCACATACCCAGACATAATGTAACTCTTGGGTATCTCACGATCACAACCATTTTGATTGTCACCATGACATACACCACATTGCCAGGCAGAATGTAAATCATGGTATCTAACGGTCACAACCATTTTGATTGTCTCTGTGACATACCAAGTTTATCCAGGAAGAATGGAATCCTTGCATACCTCACGGTGGTAAACTTTTTGGTTGTCACCGTGACCCATGCAAAAATACCAAAACATAACTGTGTTTTACCAAAACACAGTTGTGCTACCAATCTCATTTCTCATATCAATTACAAGACTTCTAAATCCTATTCAAACATCACGCTCAACCAATTCATCCTTCTAACAATATGTTCACCTACTTACCAACTTGCTAACAATCTCAATTTCCACACAAATAGACTTCAATTTAAATAGTTATAACCAAAAGTTCGTAAGAGACCTTAAACATGTTTTAGTTATCATGTATATGTCATTTTGAAATCTTACATATGATCAAACACTTTCAAATTTCAGGCTTAGCTGAGTCTAAATTATGTCCAAGAATCACATATCAATCAACTTGCACAATCCCTCTCCTCATAATTTATGCATTCAACATTATATCCGAAAACTAAGATTGAAGAACAATAATCACTTTCTAGTTAAACCAATACATAATTTCCATCCACATCATACATACCACCCTTAATACTCTAAATTTAAACAATTAACAATAAGAACACAAAATAAAGCAAGTTCCCAAACCTCTACTCCTATGCTCCTAAAGGGCTCCCTTTGAACTTGGTTCTCCCAATTTAGCCTTTCCTTTATCCTTCTTTAATTCAACCACTACAATTTCAAGTCCAATTTCTAGAAATTGGAACCAAATTCAACTATCAATTCCAGCTTAATAATAATAGCAAGAAAAAGTAGAAGAAGAACCAAATACTAAATCCCTTACCTAATTCGATAACAATCTTTGCATTAACAACCAACTATCCAATTAGTAAGTCAGATTTTTAGAAGTATTTGCTTAAAAATGAAGAATAAAACTTGAAAGGAAGAAGAAGAAGCTTAAACGAAGAAGAGAGGAACACATGCAGAAAAGTGGTCATTTTCTCTCTCCAACTCAATTTATATGGATGGAAGTGGTGGGTTGGCAAAGCCTAAGCTTGCCACCCGGAATTCCACTCAAAGACTCTAAATTTCCATTAGCTTAATCAAGTCCATTTAACTCATAATTAATCCACTACTAATAAATCATGCACTTTCACAATTAAGCCACTTAACTTATTTCATTTATTCAATTAAGTCCTCATTTCATTTGCACTTTATTCCTTAATTAACATATTCAATGCAATCTTATCCCATTTATCTTAATTAGACCAATTAGCCAATAGGGTATATTCCGGGCTATTAAAACTACCATCTGGATAACATAGTGTCTGATTTGCTAACCCTCTTTGGGTCAGCATGGCGTCATGTCCCTATAGTTTGTAGAAGATTTTATTAATTCATTGGAGATTGGCTTATCTCAAGATGTAAATTTCATGTACATTTTTATGTTGTCATTTAATTTCATCTTTTTTACTTACTGTGTTATGAAACAATTTGGAAGTGCAAGTAAAATGTTAGCAAGAATGTAAATATACAAGGTGAAACATAAATTTAACAAAACATAAGTTTCATTAATAAAATGTAAATTTTGTACAACAAATATACAAGTGCATAAAACAATCCCTGAATACACTAGAGGGGAAAATAGTCTGACGGCTCCTCCAGATCCTCCTCATCGTCAGATACGTGTATAGGTTGATCACCAGATGAAGACGTGGATGGCCCGACTCTAGAGGAAGAGGGCTGGCTGCTAGGCACTGAGGGCCCGACCCATGTGGCCGACCGCGGCGGGACAACAACTGGTGCGGATGCTGGGTGTCCCTGCTGGAATTGGACCTGAGCGTACCCATCCAAGAATGGCCGAGTACAAACCCCAAGGAACTCTAGAATGTCTCTTATTATACCACCCAACTCCGTGAAGGCCTTCGACAGTCTCGTCGTCTGGTGTCCGATTGTGTCCCTGATACCTATGAGTCTGGTCTCCATTTGCTCTCTGAATACCCTGATAGATGCAGATATGGTCGGTATGGTACCCTCTAACACCTCTATCTGGAATTTAAAAGCAGTGACGAACTCATCAACCATCTGAATAGCCTCATCCACCCACTGGGCCGCTGTAACCTAGGAGGTACCCCAACTGTGCCTCAACTCCTATATGAGCCTCCCCTACTCCTCTATGATCCTCTCCTGCCGGCCTAGACACTCAAGCAGGACCTGATCTCTCTCCTCCTATCGATGAAGGTGCTCTAGCAGGACCAAATCTTTCTCCTCCTACCGTCGCTCCATGGTGGCGAGAGCGGCAGTCATAGAATCTATAATATCAGGTTGAGCTAGCTGCAGAGGTGGCAATAGACTGGGACACGCTGGCTCTACCTTGTGCTCTGCTGGAGGTGCCATGGAAGTGGATGCCTCCGAGTGTCCTAGCCTACTATAGGGGTGGAAGCTCCCGGTCTCCTGAAGCTATGAATGCTAGACTCGCGATGGTGGTGGTGGAGTGGGACTCTGTGCTCTCTAAGACGGAGGGGTGACCAGTAAGTCCTCCACACTAAACTTGATACCCATGTCAAATGGAGTCTGAGGCAGCTCCTCCTACGGCTGAGGCTGTTGCGGAGGCATCTATGTGGGCTGCGGCTCCTAAGGCTGGGGCTGCTGTGGAGGCTGCTCCTCCATCTGGGGCTCCTCTGCTGGCAAGAGTATAGGGAGACCAAATATGCACCTAGTCTCTGCCATCGTAAGTAAGCGGTACTCCTTTGGGCGATCGATCACCTATGCAATCATACCCATGGTCTGAGCCGCCAATGCGTCCACATAAATACTCTCATCAAGTGGAGGTCCATATCTCCTGGGATCAACTCTCAAATGAAGAAGCAACCTAGTAACCACTCCCCTGGCCCATATAGTAGGGGATGTCCCACGTGAGACCCTGAAAAAAGTTCGGCAATATCTCATGGCTAATATTAAGGCACCGGCCTGCTACTATTGCCCACAAACTCCAAATATTGACCCCATTCGCCATCTCGGGTTACCTGCCCATCCCAAGTACGAATTAGAGAGGACCTTGTGTATATATCATAGAGCCTGAGATGAGAGCACCGTGCTATTTTCCGTGTCATGATCATATGGTACCCCAGGCATGGCGATCATATCCCAATGTTTCCTCCAAATAGCCCTCTGAGGAATCAACACGTCATTTCCATGAGGAAGCCCCATGGATTGTGAAAAAGTCTGGCGCATGATGCTGTAATGATATCCTCTGATCTAGAACTGGATGACCCCCTCCTCTGTGTTTGATCTCTGGAATCCCCCACAATAAAGAGTGGCCAAGAACGCTCTGACCACCTTCAGATGGGTCTGGAATGAAGGTCATAAAAACTCTATCCATCCTACTGACCCTATAAGCGCATCGACCTCCTCGAGCATCCCCATGCTCTGCAAAAATGGCCTAGAAATGAAGCGGCTGGTGCGAAACTGCATGTGTGCCAAGGCCCGAAAACTCCTCCTAGCCTTGTCGCTCATCCACTCGGGAGCCTGATGCTCGGCCGGATCCTAAGGGATGTTGAGTCGTGGAGGCATCCTGAAAAGAATAAAAGTTAGTTTTGCACTACCATCATAAGTAAGCTAATCAAAAGATTAAAAATTTTACAAATTCCGGCAGCATTTTGGCTAAAATGTGCCTCCTAAAAATTTTGGCATCATCTCGATAAGGATGTGCCCACCCAAAAAATTAAAAATTTGGGCAGCATCTCGAGAAAGACGTGCCCATCTCCCTGCATAAAAACACAAAATAGTGGGATAGGCCTCAAGCCCCAAGCAATAATTTCATTTGTTCACTTATTCTACGCTATGATTAAACGTCCAATTTAGTCTAGCTTGGTCCTCAAATTTTAGTCGGATGGGGGCATTTTCATAAGTCCATTACTCTTCCCCTTTTGTTCATTATTCGCTTCTATATTATTTATCAACATGGTTACACTTAGTAGTCAGTGCATATAGGCCCAAAAAAATGCCGAAAATAAATGGAAAGAATTTAGTCTTACATTTAGAGAGTATACAATTATCATACATTTTTAAATGAAAGTTTACCCAAAAAGAAGTAGAAAAAGATGATAAACTAACCTGGTAGTCGAAAAAATGCATTGAAAGGAAACTTGATGAATTTACAAAAAAGATATCTCTAAATGTGTGTGAGGGAGCAAGGATCATTTTGGAGCAAGTGGTGCACAAAACGAGTGAGAAACGAGTGAGAAAAGGGGAAAAACCGTGGGGTGGCATCGGTTCGTGAGAAAAAAGGAAGAAAAAGAGAAAAGAAAGACTGAAGGTGTGCGCAACTGCGTACCTTTTATAGTTTTTTGTGATCGACGGGTAGCCCGTCGGATGACCGAGCAACTGGAACCCCATCGGTTGCTTACAATTCCTATTTTTCTTCTTTTCTTCTTTCCCTCTTTCCCTCTTTTTTCAAAAAATTTCGAAAATACAAATACTCCCTGAACATTTTGCCTTCGATTTCCATGCCCGATACATCTCTCCGTCAAATTATTTTTTTCTTTGTAAAATAAAAGACAAAGGAAATATGCAAAAAAGATATTTCACACAAGTGAAAATGCATGGGAGATGCTGATGACAATCCCAAAAGATGGCCAAAAGGTTGACCGACGGGCATGCCATCGGTAGATCGAGAGACGGGTAGCCTATCCCTCATGATTTGCTTTAAAAGCTCATGCCTTCCTTGGGATTCATGCATTCTTCATCCTGGACTTCAAATAGAGCTTCCTTTTTTAGGTTTTGATCTCTTTTCTTCCTTTCTTTTCTTGTTAGTTTTAATTTTTTAGCCGCAATATATAGAGAATGTACTCATCTGTTCTCACTAAGATGTACCGAGTTCTCGACAACCCCCGAACTTGGAAAACTACCATCATAATCCCCCTTTCTGGCTTGAAATTCCTGAGAAGAGTTAGGAGAGACCAAAACCTTCTTCTAGCTGCAGTTCACTTCTGGGACCCTTGTTTTCGCGTTTTTAGGTTTACCTACCAAGAATTATGCCCCCTGCCTCAAGAGTTTGCTGCGATCATTGGAGCATGGTTTCCTCCCGGCACATCACCCTGCATTTTGCGCTGTGGCTTGACTCAGACGAGGGACATCACATTGGCTTTAGGCATCCCTCCTTCTATTGCTATGAGGCTAGTTCCCTTAGGCACTACCTTTGCTTTGTCACCACTGATTGACGCTCCGAAGGACTTTTCCAATATTCTACCATTTCAAGCGGGTGTCATTCTTTTGCTTTGCTTCATAAGGTATCTGACTGTGACTGCGGGGGAGCTGACTGGTGACCTACAGTTGTTCGGGGTTGTAGACGATCTTCACTATGGATTGACCCCTTTTACCTTGATTCTTGCTGAGACCATCTTGGGCTTAGATTCTGTCTGTGGTTTTCCCACTTTTGCCTTCACTGGTAGCCCCTTATTACTCAAGGTACATCATTATTTTAAAAGGTAGTGCGTCCCTTGTGAATTTTCACACTAGCTTTTCTTCGCGAGAAATGCGTCCTTTCGAATTTTCACATGACCCTATGCCTCATTTTTGCCTGGAGTGGACCCTACCCATTCCAGTTACTTTTTTCTTAATTCTTTTTCTTTCTTATTTTATTATTATTTTTCATTATTATCTCTTTTTTTTTCTTTTGTTTTCTTTTTTTTTAACTTCTTGTCTTGCAGATTTTGTCTACATGAGAAGCTGAAGCTTTTATCAAAGCCTCCTCCCATGGCAATTGGCCAGTAATCACTGAGGAATTTCTTACCCTAATAGCGGTTATATTCTTTTGCCTCTCCCGATGAGGGTGTCGCTTGATTTAGCGAGATGGCAGATGAGGTTATTGTAGACACCGGGTCCCGAGCTCAGTATAAAAATGAAAAAGTGATTTTGGGTCCTTAGTAATTCCCCTCTAAAAAAATATATATATATATGTGATAATATATAAATATGCGTATGTGTAAAATTAGTTAATTAATTAGTTAATATTATTGTGTGATTGAAATGCATGTAAAATTAAAGATTAATTAGTTAATTAATTAGTTAAAATGTAGAATGTTTAATTAATTATATAAAATATATATGGCTAAATAGATTGATTATATTAAGATGTAAAATATGTAATTAATAGAGTATTTAATTAGTTAATGTGTTAGTTTAAGTAAATTAATTAAAATTGAAAATTAAAAAGAATGGAAAAATGGAGGAAGTTATTAAGGTAACCTAATTAACCCTAATTTGAGGGTATAAAAAGGATAAGATGGACAAACAAGGGGGCTCGGCTAGAACAAGAAAGAAAAGAAATAGAAAATAGAAAGAGAGAAGAAAGAAGAGAGAAGAGAGAGCAAGAACAGAGGAGGGACTCTCGGCTAGGCAAAGAAGAACAAAGAAAAGAAAAAGAGAAGAGAGAAGAGAGAGCAAGAAAGATCAAAGGCCAAGATCAAAAGAAAAGCAAAGGAAATAAAAGCAAAAGAAAGGAGAAGCAAAGAAGTGAAAAGAGAGGACCAGCCAACGGAAACCCACAGCACGCCGGACCAGAGAAGAAAAAGGGAAAGAAGAGGGAAAGGAGGCGTTGCCTCCGACGGCTAACCGCCGCCGCACACGGCGGCACGCCTCCCACCGGCGCACTCCCCACCTCTGGGCGCACCCAGTTGTAGCCGCCGTTTCCCCATCAGACTCCGGCAGCCGGCGCGTGGGGGAGAAGAACCCGGACCGTTGCAGCGCGTTTTCCCGGGGACGGCGACTTCCGATCGGCCCGTGGACACCGCCGGCGGGTTCCTCGGGCGCCGATCTTCCTTTCGGCGACGGTGGTGTCGGTCACCCCTCCTCCGGCAACATAAATCCGGTAAGCCCCTATTTTCCTTATATTTTATATTATATATATATTTATTTATTTATTTTTCTGTTTTTATATATTATTTTTATTAGTATTAATATTATTATTGTCTAATTTGTGTTAATTTTATATTATTATTTAATTAATTTGTGATTATTATTATTTAATTTTATGTTTTATTATTATTATAATTATTGATTATTGTTATTATTGTTGTATTATATTATTATTGTTATTTATTTATGTTTATTATTAATTGATATTTACTATTATCATTATATTTATTTAGTATTATCTATTATTATTGTTTATTATTAATATTGAGATTATATTATTGTTATTGTTGTGTGAATATTATTATATTGTTGATATTATGATTATTATGATACTATTATTATTTGCTTATTATTATTGTTATATTAATACTATATTATTTATTGTTCTTAATGTTATTATTTTATGTTTAATGCATTTTATAAATATTATTGTTGTTAATATTATTATCACTATTATTATCATTTGGTTCATATTACTATTATTTATTTTATTGCTATTATTATTCTTTATTTGTCATGATTAATTATAATTATTATTGTGATTGTTGTTATATTTTATATATTGTTATTATAATAATAATTATTATTTGTTTATTATTATTGCTATATTATTATTATTCTTAATGTTATTATTTTATATTTAATACATTTTATGATTATTATTATTGTGTAATATTTATTATTAATATTATTATTTTTCATCACACTAAATTTATTATCATTTGATTAATTAATTTAATTATTCATTATTTCATTCAATTTAGTCAATTATTAACTTTGACTATTTTCTTTAAATTGTTTATTCAATTATTTGCGTATGCATTTATTTATTGATTTTAACTATTTATTTATTACTAACTGTTATTATTGTCTTGTCATGACCGTAACCGAGTGACATGCGACTTGTTCGAGGAGCACAGTCGAGACGAGTAGTTTAATATTTATTATTTATTTATTTAAAAGCATGTAATTATTATTTTATATTATTTTATTTATCTGTGGTCTGTAATAATAAAATGATTTTCGACCGCTCTTAAAAAGAACCACCACACAAATGTTTTCTGCTAAATAGAATATTGGTTAATAAAACTGGACCAATGTCCTATTTTTACCCAATAAAATCATCACATAAAGATCGTTTTCCATAATGAATGCATGCGAGGACCAATATCCTCATGGTTAATGAATAACTCGTTTTATGCATGTATCGTACATTTACAAACAAGGGTTGTATTCCGCCCTTAGTATTATTGTAAATTTATTTCATGCTTTCATGCTATTTTATTTTATGCTCTTAAATGGATGAATGCGCTTTAATTAAATTACATCGTGTAGAGAGAGAGTGAAATAATAAATTCAAAACCTAATTGTAAAATTAATCAAAGTGAAAATAAATGAGAAGTTCCGAAACTATCTCTAGTCTTTGGGCTCAAAGAGGCGAGAGGTTTACCCTCCAAGACACCTCTTGTGTCACGAGACTTTGACGTTAATCCTAGGCTCCTTAGGGCGGAGGTTTACCTTCCAAGACCCCTCTAGTTGGCCCAAAATGGATATTAAGCGCAATCTTAGGCTCTTCGAGGCGAGAGAAACTTTCCCAATGTTCTATTGGGTGGCGACTCCATGAAACCTCCTTGTTGCCCAACATAGACGCACTTGTGATTTATTGCAAGCTGTTAACGGACCCTCAAGTGCCCCATCGCCCTCAAGCGGGTGGTCATAGGGGCGGCCGAGTGGACATCCGGCGCGCGTCACAGTGGCGACTCCACTGGGGACATATTTGAGACTTCGATTCGAAAGTACCTTGATTAAAATTTACAATAAAGTTTTAGTTTATAAATTTCGCTTTCTCTCAAAATTGCATTACATCCCATTAGAGCTTTAGAACTATGCTAGTTTGGTCCCTTAATTAGCCCCGGTGCGTTCCCGAAGCACGACCCTATTTTCACTCAATTTAGGGAAGTGTTAAGGATAATCACCAGCTCAAGCCTCGTACCATCAAGGTATATCAAATGGTGACCCGATCGGTCGTTACGCTCATGATGAGCTAAGCCTGTTGGCAGGGACCATGCTTGGGTAGCCCTAAAGTAACACCACCTTTTGACCAAAGCCCATGTAATGGCAATAGAAACTTCCACTAGGTGACATGTACCATAATATCGTGCTTGCTATTTGGGCCGTCATATATTGAATAAAATCAATCAAATTAAATGGTTTTCATCAAAGGCTTTCATGCCCCGGTGGGCCCATCTTGATTTAATCGAATTGTTTAAATATATAAAGGCCAAACATCCATGCGAATGTGCTTTAAAGTAAGAATTGTTATGCTGCCAGTTTTTCATCGTGCACTATACGGGTTCATTGGGTTCCCTATTAATCCTTGGATAAAGCCCACCGAGGAAAGATACCGCACGACCCCGTGTGTGGGAGAAATAAGGTTGGAAGGATTTATCTGCTTGCATGTGGCTGTGAATGCTGCACAACATGCACATACATCACACGTCATTCATGTAAAAAAAAAATCGAAAATAATAACAAAAAAGAGAAAACGCATTTCATTTTATGTATATATCCTTTTGCCTACATATTGTTTTTCATGTGCATATACCATCATGTATATAATTTTTTTCATGCATTGAATCATATCATTGTAATTTATTAATCTTTCACTCACCAACGACCATCTGCACAATTCACGATCATGCATTGTATATTGTCATACACGCATCATTCTAACAATTTAAATTTTCAGCCATCATAGATTCATCCAAGTGGATTAGAGGCCCTGACGGTCGACTAATAAGAACGGATTAGCCCTTTGGATTGCTGGAATTAGTGCTTGATTGGGATCCTGAGCCACTCTCAGCATCTAGTACCTCATCCCCCTGATTCACGAGCACCTACTATCCCACAACCACTTGTTGATCGACAACAACCAATAACCCATGCTGGGGGCAAGCCGAACCACCTGCTGGTGGGGAGGATCATTTTATTGGCAATGCTACTGTTAACCTGTCAATGAGCATGGAGCTGCAGCACCTATTAAACCAAGAAGGGGAAATAAAAGCTGATGACAGATGAACGACATGGGTTGCAGTGCTTGCTTTGCTAGGAGATGTCTTTATATTTGAGCTTTTGCAATATTGGTCATTTCAATTATATTGTTGCGTACTTGTATATTATTTCTAATGATTTCATTTCACATGATCGTAATACATTCATTCATTTTGACATTAATTCAATTAATACTACTGCATTTAATCTTAGAACTTTGAAAATCCAAAGAAAATTTTGATAGCATCTGATATAACTCTTGTAAAGAGGGAAAGTCAGAGAGAAAATAAAAATAAGGAAAAAAAACTAGTTGCAATTAGGAGATTTGATGAAAACTCACTAAGAGCGCTAGAACCTTTCTGATTACCCGTCGAAGCGATCTCTGGATAAGACAGAACCTGGAAAATGATTTAGGCATCATTCTTTGCATAGCTCTCTAAATGACTATTTCCTACCTTTATTCTGCAATCGCTTGCTAGCCCGTTGAGCCTTTATACTGGTATGCTGAATGCGTGCCAATTTTTGTTGTTACACACATTAAAACTATCCTCTCGCCTAAAATGATTTTGGCTTCCCCTTAGAAGAGTGGCCACTCTAAAAATGATGGGTGTATATTTGAACAATTCTTTGGGTTATCAAAAATTGCCTTGGTAAGGGCAAGTTCAGACTTTGAAAAGAGGGTTTAGTCATGCACGAAAGGCATGAGCTCAAAAAAAAAAAAAAGAAGCGAAAGCAAAAAGAAGAAAAAGAAAAAGAAAAGCGAAAAATCCAAAAAGAAAAAATGAATCAAAAATGAAAGAAAAAGAAGCAAAGAAAAGAAAAAAAGAAGAATCAATAAGAGAGCTCAAAATGGTGGCCAATTGACTAGTTTCAATGATGTCCCTTCTGATCTCAAGGAGCTAGAATGTTATCGAGTCCAAATTCAAGAATACTTTTGAGCCGAGAATGGTTCATCCATCAGTTGAGAAAATATCGCAACCATTTTTTCTCTAGCGACCTGATCTTTCTTTGACAGCCATCTACCTAGGCCTGGCACTACAACCAAAGTAAGACCTCTTAATTCTGGATTCAGTCTTATCCAATTAGCGGAGATGACCTTCTAAAAAGGTTTGGTAGGTAAGAAAAGGCATATGGTGTTTCTTGAGTTTCAAGCGAGGAGCCACGAGTGCATTCATGCATTCGAGTTAAGTCTTGTCTCCAACGTTGCATCTAGAATCAAAGTTAAAAAAAAATAAGAGCTGAGAGAAAATATCCAATAAAGAAAAAAAAAAGAGAGAAGGCTGATTGATAACAGGAGTTTGATGCTTTCAAAATCCATCCCGAGATTAGATGAGGTTTTGTATCTTGAGATTAATGCCAAATAATGATCATGTGTTATGAAATCAAATTGAAATACGTGCATTTATACAATGATATTGATGTAACCGGAGCAGTTCATCTTGTATACTCAAGGCTACTGTCTATCCGCTGCTGCTCTCATCATTCAAGCACGCCAACCAACTCATCATGTTGTCAACTGTGAAGCCAGTGTCTACAATTGTGCTTCATGACCGAAATCAAGCCTGTGCAACTGTGATTTGAGGCACAAGCACATGACAGTCACACCCGAAAGATTTTTGGTAACAATTTCAGTTCTTCTGGTAAAAAAAAAAACAACAAAAAAAAAGAAAAAAAAAGAAAAAAAGGTCGTTAGAGATGAAAATCGTAATTGGCACTCTAAGCAAAAGTTAGGCCAAATGGCAGGGTGAAAACCTGGAGACAGGCAGTCTGTCCTAAAAAAAAAAGCCGCTGGATTGGGTTGGGTCCATTCCAGGCAAAAATAAGGCACAGGGTTATGTGAAAATCCGAAAGGACGCATTTCCCGCCAAGAAAAGCTAGTGTGAAAATCCACAAGGGACGCACTACCTTTAAATAATGACTACAGGTTTCAGATGAGAACCTCGCGATCCCCAAAAAGCATGAAATTCAAAGGCAATTCCAGAAAGCACTGATTTTACTGCAAATTGCAACCAAATCGGCTGTCGCCTCCAAATCCACTTACATGAATTTTTATACTACATTGCTGCATACACATGCATTTCACTTGCATGCTCACCTATTTTTTTCCTGCATATTCGCCTTTCTAAGTCTTACAGAAAAAGAGACTCGATGCGGACACCGGCAGAAACTGAGTCACGACATCATTCCAACCATCAATCAAGCAATCAAACCAAAGACCTCTTAGGGGGCAGTTCTCATCCCAAGACCTCTCAGGAGGCAGATCTCAACCAAAGACCTCTCAAGGGGCACACAATCAACCCAAGACCTCTCAGGGGGCAGATCTCAACCAAAGACCTCTCAGGGGGCACACAATCAACCCAAGACCTTTCAGGGGACAGATCTCAACCAAAGACCTCTCAGGGGGCGCACAATCAACCAAAAACCTCTCAGGGGGCAGATCTCAACCAAAGACTCTCAAGGGGCGCCACTCAACATAAGGGTTAGCACGATGGCGGCACTACCACTCTAAGGAGGGTTAGCACGACCACGGCACTACCACTTCAGTAGGGTTAGCACGATGGCGGCACTACCACTCTAAGGAAGGTTAGCACGACCACGGCACTACCACTTCAGAAGGGTTAGCATGATGGCGACACTACCACTCTAAGGAGGGTTAGCACGACTACGGCACTACCACTTCAGAAGGGTTAGCACGATGGCGGAACTACCACTCTAAGGAGGGTTAGCACGACCACGGCACTACCACTTCGCAACGGTTTGCACGATGGCGGCACTACCATTCTACGAAAGGTTAGCACGACCACGGAAATACCATTTCAAATTTTAGGAGGGTTAGCACGATGGCGGCACTACCACTCTAAGGAGGGTTAGTACGACCACGACACTACCACTTCAAAAGGGTTAGCACGATGGCGGCACTACCACTCTAAGGAGGGTTAGCACGACCACGGCACTACCACTTCTAAACGGTTAATACGACCATGCCACTCAACAGAACGGCTAGCACGATGACGGCACTACCACTCCATGGAGGGTTAGCACGAACACGGCACTGCCGCTTCTGCAATCACAACAACAACACTCAATTTCAAGAGGACGGCTGTCCCAAGTAAGTGTCTTTGCATCTCTTTCTTTCTCCTTTGAATTTTGGCTCACCTAGGTGTCTACCACTAGTTTCTCCAAAATTGGGGGCAACTGTAGACACCGGGTCCCGAGCTCAGTATAAAAATGAAAAAGTGATTTTGGGTCCTTAGTAATTCCCCTCCAAAAAAAAATATATGTGATAATATATAAATATGCGTATGTGTAAAATTAGTTAATTAATTAGTTAATATTATTATGTGATTGAAATGCATGTAAAATTAAAGATTAATTAGTTAATTAATTAGTTAAAATGTAGAATGTTTAATTAATTATATAAAATATATATGGCTAAATAGATTAATTATATTAAGATGTAAAATATGTAATTAATAGAGTATTTAATTAGTTAATGTGTTAGTTTAAGTAAATTAATTAAAATTGAAAATTTAAAAGAATGGAAAATTGGAGGAAGTTATTAGGGTAACATAATTAACCCTAATTTGAAGGTATAAAAAGGATAAGATGGACAAACAAGGGGGCTCGGCTGGAACAAGAAAGAAAAGAAATAGAAAATAGAAAATAGAAAGAGAGAAGAAAGAAGAGAGAAGAGAGAGCAAGAACAGAGGAGGGACTCTCGGCTGGGCAAAGAAGAACAAAGAAAAGAAAAAGAGAAGAGAGAGCAAGAAAGATCAAAGGCCAAGATCAAAAGTAAAGCAAAGGAAATAAAAGCAAAAGAAAGGAGAAGCAAAGAAGTGAAAAGAGAGGACCAGCCAATGGAAACCCACAGCACGCCGGACCAGAGAAGAAAAAGGGAAAGGAGGAGTTGCCTCCGACGGCCAACCGCCGCCGCACACGGCGGCGCGCCTCCCACCGGCGCACCCAGTCGTAGATGCCGTTTCCCCATTGGACTCCGGCAGCTGGCGCGTGAGGGAGAAGAACCCGGACCGTTGCAGCGCGTTTTCCCGAGGACGGCGACTTCCGATCGGCGCGTGGACACCGTCGGCGGGTTCCTCGGGCGCCGATATTCCTTTCGGCGACGGTGGTGTCGGTCACCCCTCCTCCGGCGAGCCTCCGGCAACATAAATCCGGTAAGCCCCTATTTTCCTTATATTTTATATTATTATATATATATATATATATTTATTTATTTATTTTTCTGTTTTTATATATTATTTTTATTATTATTAATATTATTATTGTCTAATTTGTGTTAATTTTATGTTTATAATATTATTTAATTAATTTGTGATTATTATTATTTAATTTTATGTTTTATTATTATTATAATTATTGATTATTGTTATTATTATTATTATTGTATTATATTATTATTGTTATTTATTTATGTTTATTATTAATTGATATTTACTATTATCATTATATTTATTTAGTATTATCTATTATTATTGTTTATTATTAATATTGAGATTATATTATTGTTATTGTTGTGTGAATATTATTATATTGTTGATATTATGATTATTATGATACTATTATTATTTGCTTATTATTATTGTTATATTAATACTATATTATTTATTGTTCTTAATGTTATTATTTTATGTTTAATGCATTTTATAAATATTATTGTTGTTAATATTATTATCACTATTATTATCATTTGGTTCATATTACAATTATTTATTTTATTGCTATTATTATTCTTTATTTGTCATGATTAATTATAATTATTATTGTGATTGTTGTTATATTTTATATATTGTTATTATAATAATAATTATTATTTGTTTATTATTATTGCTATATTATTATTATTCTTAATGTTATTATTTTATATTTAATACATTTTATGATTATTATTATTGTGTAATATTTATTATTAATATTATTATTTTTCATCACACCAAATTTATTATCATTTGATTAATTAATTTAATTATTCATTATTTCATTCAATTTAGTCAATTATTAACTTTGATTATTTTCTTTAAATTGTTTATTCAATTATTTGCGTATGCATTTATTTATTGATTTTAACTATTTATTTATTACTAATTGTTATTATTGTCCTGTCATGACCGTAACCGAGTGACATGCAACTTGTTCGAGGAGCACAGTCGAGATGAGTAGTTTAATATTTATTATTTATTTATTTAAAAGCATGTAATTATTATTTTATATTATTTTATTTATTTGTGGTCTGTAATAATAAAATGATTTTCGACCGCTCTTAAAAAAAACCGCCACACAAATGTTTTCTACTAAATAGAATATTGGTTAATAAAACTGGACCAATGTCCTATTTTTACCCAATAAAATCATCACATAAAGATCGTTTTCCATAATGAATGCATGCGAGGACCAATGTCCTCATGGTTAATGAATAACCCGTTTTATGCATGTATCGTACATTTACAAACGAGAGTTGTATTCCGCCCTTAGTATTATTGTAAATTTATTTCATGCTTTCATGCTATTTTATTTTATGCTCTTAAATGGATGAATGCACTTTAATTAAATTACATCGTGTGGAGAGAGAGTGAAATAATAAATTCAAAACCTAATTGTAAAATTAATCAAAGTGCAAATAAATGAGAAGTTCTGAACCTATCTCTGGTCTTTGGGCTCAAAGAGGCGAGAGGTTTACCCTCCAAGACACCTCTTGTGTCACGAGACTTTGACGTTAATCCTAGGCTCCTTAGGGCGAGAGGTTTACCTTCCAAGACCCCTCTGGTTGGCCCAAAATGGATATTAAGCGCAATCTTAGGCTCTTCGAGGCGAGAGAAACTTTCCCAATGTTCTATTGGGTGGCGACTCCATGAAACCTCCTTGTTGCCCAACATAGACGCACTTGCGATTTATTGCAAGCTGTTAACGGACCCTCAAGTGCCCGATCGCCCTCAAGCGGGTGGTCATAGGGGCGGCCGAGTGGACATCCGGCGCGCGTCACAATTATTAGTTTTACAAGCCCGTGGCTCCACCTTACTATTGTGACCACCGATGGTTCCTCGGGATGTGTTCCGGTGTGTGGGCTACATGAGGCTACCTTTTACATCACTGCCCGTTGTGCCCGACAGTTTGGGGTGGCTTACGATGTTGTGAGGCTCCCATTAGCTTTCTAGGGCGGTGTCTTATCTCCAGCCTTCACATCTAGATAACACAATCTCTGGGCAAGACTGCAGATGAGACCATCCTACCTTCAGTTAGAGATTTCTCCACCATTTGTACTAGTGCTTACAAGGGATGGGTGCTTAGCCCTACCGTTGACAAAAGGACCTACCGACTTAGGCATCTGGCTGGCGAGAGCAGCAGTAGAGCATAGTTTAGATTTACATGCATTCTGTAGTGAGCAATGTTTTTCTTTTTATAAAAAAACTGGAAAATAATGAATATGGGATCTGAATGATTTCTGTTTTATTCCTTTTTACAAAATTGTGTACATTTCGATATGATTTCACCATACATGATCAACATTTGTCATGGATTTACAATGCAAAAGTACAACTAATCTCAGATCATATCTTAACAGCATCAAACTCCTGTTACCAACCAGCCCTCTCAGGTTTTCTTGATTGGACATTTTCTCTCTAACCTCTAATTTTTGCCCAGGATGCCTTTTTTTTATTTTTACCTGACAAGGCACCTAATCTTAGCAAGGCCGCCTTTTTCGATTTTTGACTCGCAGGGCATTTATTCTCTACTTTTGATTTTATATCTCTAGCCATGGAACCTTTTATGTCTGTCGATGTTGACCGGTTCCTTAAACTCATTCCCATCGCTATCTGACATAATTATTCCCCTTAGACAGTAGTTTTTTAGAATAAAGGGGCCTTCCCACATCGGTCTGAACTTTCCCCCTATATCTGGCGCGTTTGGCCACATTTGCTTAAAAACTAGATCTCCCGCCTTCAGTGGGTGCTTTCTAACCTTTTTCCCAAACAAGCACGCATGCCTCTTCTGATAGACCTGGCTGTGATAATAGGCTCGCCATCTACTCTCATCCAGCATGTTCAATTGCTGTAATATTTGCTATGCCCAATCAGTTTTTGGGATCTGAGCCTTCATGACTACCCTTAAAGACTTGAGCTCCATTTCGACTGGCAACACAGCTTCTGTGTCGTACACCAAGGAATATGGCGTGCCTCCTATAGATGTTCTGACCATGGTTCTGTAGCCCCAGAGTGCGAAACACAACTTCTTTGCCCAATCTTTGTAATTTGGAACCATCTTGGCCAAAATCTTCTTAAAGTTCTTATTGGTGGCCTCTACTACCCCGTTAGCTTGTGGGCGATACGGAGAGGACTTGTGATGCCCAATGTCGTATCTCTAAAGTAGCTTCTTTATCTCAGCCATGAACTGGACCCTATTATCAGACATAATGTGGTGTGGGAGACCATTCTGCAATCAGATTCTTTTCAATGAACTGGGCATGTCCCAGGCGTCGACCTTTTTGAATGATTATGCTTTTACCCACTTGGCAACATAGTTAATAGCAACTATGATAAATCTATGGCCATTAGAGGCAGTTGGGTATATCTCTCCTATAATATCTATCCCCCATGCTGCGAACAGCTAAGGCTATATCAAGTTGTGCAGTTCTGAAAGTGGCAAGTGCCTCAAGTCTGCATATTATTGGCATAGCTGACACTGTTTCATGTACTTGGAGCAGTCTGTATCCATGGTAAGCCAGTAGAGCCCTTGCCTGATGATTTTCTTTGCCAGTGTTAATCCATTCATGTGGGCCTCACATACCCCAACATGAGTTTCCTCTATAACCCTCTCAGCTTCTTTCTCGTCCAAACACCTCAATTGAATGCCGTCGACTTGTCATTTATACAACACACTGTCTATACAGATAAAATAAGAGGATAACTTGCAGATCAGTTTCTGGTCTTTTTCAGCAGCCTCCTCTGGGAACATTGCATTTTCTAAGTAATTCTTGATGTTATGCTACTGTGACGCCCAATCCCTAATGACAGACTCGCTTAGCTAATCTTAGTTAGGGAAGGCCGCACACACACAACCGAACACATGCATAACCTGAACAATAAAATTTCATCACATACGATCTTAACTCATACATCACATGACAACTACTTATAGTGCATTTCCCATAGCCACACGCATTGCACATACATATTTATACTCTTAGGTTAACATTCATAGTTATCAGATTATTACATGCCTTTACATACCCGCTATACATACGATTGTACAAAAGCTTATACAGAAATCCCAAAATATCAAACCCAGAACCTACACTTTCTACTTCCTATTATTGACCGTACAAAATAAGGGGACATCCTCCGGTCACCTCTCGTCCGTACCTACACGGATTAGAGTAAATCCATGCTAAGCGATAACGCTTAGTGGGGAACTCATATATAGTAAATAATTTATCACACATCAGAGACATCATACATTACATGCTAGTAGACATGCCAGAGCAATCATTATCAAAGCAAGTATCATTTCAAGCATAGTATTGTCCATTACTATATTCAATCATAAAGCATTAATCACAAGTTCACATATTCACATCGCTTACTATATTATATCACAATCTTTTCCACTTATTAGTTAATTGGTTAGCCTGCAATTCAATGACGCGGATAACGGGTATCGCATTGGCACCACTCAGGTACTTGAATCTCATCGAGATTACTTTCACGCATTGGTACCCTCAGGTACTTAACATCATTCCACGTATAATAAAATCCAGCAAGGATTATTCGCATTGTTTTCGCATTGTGATTCCCATGGAATTAGACACATTTAACGCATGGGGCTGCAGCACTTGACCCTATAGGCATGCCTAATGTAACACCCCAAATCGGGCCTAGTCGGAATCGGCAAACTAAGTTGGTTAAGTGAAGGGTATTTCGATAATTTAGGCATGAGTAATATTGATAATAAGGATTTAATTGCTAAGAAATTAATTAAATAAATTAAGTGAAGGAATTATTATGGTGTGTTTGTAATGTATGGTAGTAGGATGTTTGTGGGTTAAGAGATTTGATTGTGTGGTCTATGAGCATGGTACCTTGGAGATATTTGCATAAAAGAAATAATTATCAAGTGGATTGTGGGTATGGAACTAAAAGGTAGGATATTTATATGAGAAGTGATTTAGTGTGTGCATGTGTATGGTGACTTGAATTGAGAAGTCAAAGTAAGTAATGTGAACCTATAGGAAGTGGACAAGTGGAATTGGGTAGGTGTGCATTTAGTGTGATTTGGGTTAGGAAAGGAGAAAAGCAGAATTTCTTGTTCTTGTTCCCGTTGCTCTCTCTTCCTCTTCATTTTCTATTTTTCTTTTCCTCTCCTCCCCGTTTCTTTGCTCCATCCTTTTTATTTTGAGTGAATTAGAAGTGATTTGGTAGAGCTTGAGAAGTAAGATTGAAAAGGTAAGTTGGAGCTTTAGGGTTCCTACGGTTGGGGTTCTCTTTCTTCTCCTTTTCTTTTGATTTTGTGTAAGTTAGGGTTTTCAATTAAAAGTAATTTCTGGGTTTTTGGTCTGTGCAAGTTGGTGGTAACGAGAAGAAGATCAAAGGCAAGGAGAAGGTTCAAGAGTGAAGATTAGCTGGGTTTTGGTCTACAAGAGGTTTGGGAGCTTTGATTTCTTCATTTGTGTTTGGGAGTTGATTCTTTTAATTGAGTTTTAATTGATTTTTCCCCTAAATTCTTATTGAGTTATGAATATATATCTGTATATGATTTCCAGTAAATTGAGTGTTTAATACGATTCTTATGCATGTAGTTGTTTGGGTAAATGTATTGATAAAGCATGAAGTGGCTTAAGTTGAAGGTGTGTGAGAATTAAATTGAGTGTTTAATACGATTCTTATGCATGTAGCTGTTTGGGTAAATGTATTGATAAAGCATGAAGTGGCTTAAGTTGAAGGTGTGTGAGAATTGAAAGTGAAGTGTATGATTGGGTAAACCCTGTTTCGTTCTCATCTGACCCTTGTACAATGTTTTTGTTATAAGTAGAGTTTTAGAACTCTGAATCATGTGATTCTTGCGCCATTAGAACCAGTACTTCCATTTCTTTAAACGTCTTAGAAATAGCTGTGGGCAAATTCTTGCTCTAAGACCCTGAATTTTTGATAAAACCGTAGTGTCTCTTTTTGTGTCGGGTTATTTGACCAATATAGGTTGTGGAATTCATATCTGGAGTTATAGATGTCCAATAGACCTGAAACTTGTTCCTTTTGAAAGTTAAGACGTAGGGGAACATTTTTTAAGAAGACCACTTTTCCTAAAAATGAGGTTTAGAGGTCGGTTTTCGCGATACTAGTTTGTAGTAGAAAGCAGTCTGTTAAGGTAGCTGAGGCGAGTCTCTGTCGCGAGCGCGACAAGGGTCGCGACCTCGCGACAGGAAATCATATTTTGAGCCTTTTCTTCTCTATTTTTGAGTCTAGGGTTGATCCAGATCAATCCCGTATCTTTCCCATCAGTTATTACGCATGTTTAGGGTAATTAAATGGCTATATAAGTAATGTCATGGGAAAAACTTAGGAGTATGTTTAAGATTGGTGATTTAACTAGTAATTAATCATGGATATAATTCCATGAAGGTTTGTTTATGGATGAGTGCTATTATGCGATAGTCTCATGAGTAACCTAAGCATGACGTATCATATGTTTGAATGCATTTAACATGGGTGCGATTGAGATGAATGAAGAATAATGTTGTTATTATAGTTTGAGTATATGGATATTGTTAGTGGCATGATTTATTTGGATTTCTTAATATGGATGTCGTGTTTATGTTGTTAATGATGTGTGGCTTGCTGGAGATGAGGTAAGAAACCTTTGGATATGTTTCGTGTGTTTGGTAGTGAGTTTGAGGAAGGAAAGATCCTGTAGAATTCTGCAGATTTTCGGAATCATGACTCTGTCGCGATCGCGACACTGTCGCGAGCACGACAGAGACTGGTGATCCTGATGCTGTGCCATCGCGAGCACGCGACGCTGTCGCGAGCCCGCGATAGTAATAGCTTGTGTGCTCTCTGTCGCGAGCGCGACAACCGTCGCGATCCCGACAGAGCACATTGTTGGCCTGTGCTATCGCGAGCACGAGACTTGTCGCGACCCCGCGATAGCAATGCTCATCCTCTGTCGCGATCGCGACAATGTCGCGAGCGCGACAGAGCCGGGCTCTTCTCTCCTTCCCGCGATCGCGAAGTCCGTCGCGCGTGCGCAGCGAAGAGACTATGGTCTCTGTCGCGAGCGCGACAGGCATCGCGAGCGTGACAGATGTGTTGTGCTAAATGAGTTTCTTTTGTGATTTCCATGTTTGAATTTCGAAACTTGTGATGCCTCTAGGTTTATTCTTGGACTGTTTTATGAAGTATGTTAATATAATTGAATGTATTATGCATATCTATACTGATGATCTTTCTTTAAGATTATCATGTTATGCTTAAGTGTAAATTGTATGGGGCATGATTGACTTTATGAACTTATTCATAAGTCTTATCTATTGCTAATTATGTACAATGATATAAATTAAGTGATTTGAAATATGATTTATATGATGCATGACCTGCGAGAGTCAGTCTAGTGGATAGTTAGGCATGCCTAATAGAGTCTTTGTAGCTGCAGCGCCCTTTGAACGATTTGGACCCTGATCAGGTCCCACGACTGGTTCCTCGCGAACCCTTTGATATGAAATGTTTTTGGAATGTGGAACAAGATGATGTTGCTTTTCGACTTGTACCTGTATGGTACATTATATTATATATTCCCTCTGAGGTTTACCCGGTCAGAGATCGGGCTATATGTTCCCTCATGAGGTCTCCCCCTCAGTACTCGTTATCCACTATTATGAGTCAGCAGGTACTTTGATGGGTTGTTTTATTCTGTTTTGAAATAGCTATCAGAATGTGATATCTGAATGAGCAAGAATCAGTTTATGTGTATATGAATATGACTACGGGCTTCAGAAAGTAAATCTGTATTTAATAAATATGACTTTTCAGTTAACATGATTATCCATACTTGGTATGTGATTTGTTATTAATTTCTGAATGCTTTGAAATGATTCGATCGATGTATTTATGTATATGAGTTAAGCATGGTTTTATTGTGTACCAGCATATGAATCAGATCGGTTGTGAGGGTGAGTATATAAGAGGTAATCGTACTTTCTGCATGGTTTTGATATGAATGTGAAGTGATGTGATTATGCCTTCCGTCTCCGTTATGGGAGTGTTTACAGCATGATATGCTATGTATTAGAGTTGTGCAGCAGAAGTGTGGTGTTTTGGATGATTTTCTTTGGGTATGTGGCTCAGCATGATAACACTGGTGTCGTGTTTTGGGTTATGACTGTTTTGGCCCATTCATGATATATATATATGATTATGTGTGTGAGTTCCCGAATGAATGCCTTTGTTATGCAAGCCTGTTTAGATATGTGTTTTGAATATCCGCAATTGTCATTTGAATGTGTTATGCCTTGGCGACCATTGTGAATGGCCGTCCATACTTTTATGTTTGTTCTCCCCACTAAGCGTTATCGCTTAGCACGGGTTCTTTTCCCCGTGCAGGTGGCAGGTCTGGTTCAGTTCGAGTCGCACATCTGCAGAGTCGGCCACATAGGAGCTAGGAGCTTTGGTTCTTGTCCAGCTTCTTTATTTTGGATTTTGTAATTCTGTAAAATATGTATATGTAATAATATGTAAAGAGAATGATGTAATATTTCAGGCTCTTATTGTAGGATCGTAAATTTGTATATGTGTATGTTTTCGTTTTAAAATATGCACGTTTATGAATATGTACGTTCAGATTTTGTTCCTTAAAGTTTTAAATTCTTTCGTAATTATATGCTTTGTATCGTTTCTGTTCGGTAACACACCTACTCGTACGGCTTCCTACTCCCTTGCGGATGGGTTCGCCTACGTATGGGTTGGGGTGTTACACCTAACTATCCACTACTTGACTCGCAGGCTTAAGTTGTTAAACATATTATTCAGTTCACATTGATCACTTTTCACATCACATACATTGATAGCCCATAACACATTCACTATACACATTCGCATTAGCACATAGCTAAGCTTACACTTGTATTCTCATTATGCTTCCAATTTGTTCTTCACAGTTAATAGTTACATAATTGATTGCATTCAAGAACCATCACATAGTATGCAAATGTACATTACTTAATACACACATAACACTTACTCATAAGGTTCTTCATTCTAGCTTAAAGCCTTACCATTAGAAAGTCCAAACACATTAGGGTTATATTGCCAAAACAGGGTAGGTCACGGTCACAATGAATTTCATTGTCACCGTGACATGTTAAAGTTCAAAACAGAATGCAAACTGGGGGCAGGTCATGGTCACAATCAATTTCATTGTCACCGTGACATGTTCCCAACTCTCGGCAGACTGCAACTTGAGGGTATGTCAAGGTCACAATGAATTTCATTGTCACCGTGACATATCCACACTTTGCAAAACAGAATGCTCCCTTGGGTACCTCACGGTCACAATGCATGTCATTGTCACCGTGACATACCAAAATCCAATAGGCAGAATTGAACTCAAGAATACCTCACGGTCACAATCAATTTGATTGTCACCGTGACCCATGCAAAAACACTATAACACAGCTGTGTTTTATCACTAGCACAGCTGTGCTTTCTAGTCCAATTCTCCTTTCACGCCCAGACTTCAAATCTCATTCTCACTTTTGGCAATCAACCCAAAAACATCAACCACTTACTCAATTAGCACATACCTGATTTCCCTTCTTATTTTGGCACTCATCTTGGGCACAAGTTATAATCAATCCCAATTCACACATAGCACGCATGCTCTCAAGCAATTCATTCATTAAACTCATTACCACATACACAAGCAGCTCATATCAAAGTCCCTATTGGACCAACACAAATCATACAATTTACACATTTAGGGTTTATTCCCAAACCTTATCGCCTTAGCTCCTAATCTCGAAGGACGCTCGGCTCTCCGATTACAGCTTTTCCCTTATCTCTCTTCACTTCTTCAGCTAGCAAAACCAGTTCAAATTCCAGAATTGAACACAATCCATCAATTCTCATTCCAATACCAAATCAAAACCAAGAAGAAGAGTAGAAGATGAGAACACTATGCACTTACCTCTTAAGTTAACCCTTAATTCTTGCTCCCATTAACTATATGCATGCACTACTTAAGGCCTCTCTAAAACTCATTCTCACGCAAGAAAGAAGAGAGAAGAACACAGAAAATTGACTGAAATCACACAATGAATCTTTTCCCTTTCCTTAGATAACTCATGCATGCAAAGGTGGAGGTGGCATCCTCTCAAGAAGCCACACGGACTCCACTCACCAAAGTCTGCCTCCACTAACCCATTCTTATTTATTTATTCTTAACTAATGCATCATTAGACAAACTAATCAACCATTAGATTAACATAATATAATTACCCATTAGCCACTTAATAATCCTTTATATTACAATTAGGTCCTTCCAACCTTTCAATTGAGTCCTGTCTTCAATCAATTTAATCCAATCCTCACATTCAATTCACACACTCTTGCCGATTTAAGTTAATTCTTTTTGGGTAAAAATCCGGCCATGACAGGTACCATGGCTTCTCATCTACAACTTCAATCTCCATGACGGGATTAGACTCAAAACTATGACTCTCAGAACTAGAGATCAAAACAAGCTTCATGACTACCCCCTCAAGATTACCCCATATTGATACTAAGGTTGCAAGCTCATCGGCTAACTGATTTTCATCCCTAGAGACAAAGTGGAAGGTCCACATCTTGAACTGGCTGCTCAGGTCCACATATGGTATCAGCCGCTCTTCCTTACAAGCCCATTCACCCCGAATCTGATTTATCACTAGCGATGAATCTCCAAATACGTCTACGCTCTTTGCTCCCAAGGCTATCAAAGCTTCTAACCCGAAAGTGCAAGCTTCGTATTCAGCTTTAATGTTAGTGGCGTTCTATCTCAGTTTCTTAGCCAGCAAGAGTTTTTCATCATCCGGGGTTGTTAGAATGACTCCTACTCCTGCCCCCTTTCTATTTACTGCTCTATCAAAGTGTAACCGTCAACATTGTACTGTGTTGGCCACAACATTTTTGTCCGGGAAATTGAACTCATACGAATCCCCTCGGATGGGGTGTTCTGTGAAAAACTGCGCTACTGCATGCCCCTTAATGGTCTTTCGAGTGATGTATTCGATATCAAATTCTTGCAATAATAGCAACCATCTCCCCATTTTCCCTAACAAAGATGGAGCTTTCTGCAGGCATCTAAGAGGGTTCTGTTTTGCAACCGCATGTACCTTGTAATAGTGGGAGTAGTGTCTCAACTTCTTAGAACCCCAGATTACTGCAAGGCAAATCCTTTCCATTTCTGCATACTTGACCTCATAAGAAAGTAACTTCTTATACTTGACCTCATAAGAAAGTAATTTCTTACTAAGGTAATATACTGCAAACTCCACTCCTAACTCGTCCTCTTGAGCTATCATGGCACCTACAGAGCTATCTTCTATGGCTAAGTACAGGATCAGCGGCTTGACTGGTTGAGGTGGCCTCAGAACCGGGGGATTCAGTAAATATTCCCTAATGGTATTGAAAGCTTTCTGGCAATCTTCATTCCATACTACAGGATGGTCTTTCCTTAGCAACTTGAGGATTGGCTCACAAATTGAAGTAAGCTTGGCGATGAACCTGCTGACATACTACAACTTACCCAAAAAGCTTCTGACATCCTTTTCCTTCTATGGCATGAGCATCTCCCTGATGGCCTTGACCTTGTTCGAGTCAATTTCAATTCCTCTCTAGCTGACCACATGTCCTAACAGTTTCCTTGAGGTAACACTGAAAATGCACTTCTTGGGGTTCAGTCGTAAATTATACTTACTGATCCTCTGAAAGAACTTCTCTAGAGCCTCAAAGTGACCTTCCCTGGTGGTTGACTTGATCATCATGTCATCCATGTATACTTCTACCTCCTTGTCAATCAAGTCATCGAGGATCCTTGTTGCCATCCTCTGGTAAGTTTCGCCTGCATTCTGCAAACCGAACGGCATTACCCTGTAAGCGAACATTCCCCACTCAGTAATGAAAGCTATTTTGATCCGATCGACTATCTTATTGAGGATCTAATTATACCCTACATACTCGTCCATAAAACTAAACATCATACACGCGGCCGCACTGTCTACCATATTTATACATGTGCAGTAGCAGCAAGCCATCTTTTGGACAAGCCTTATTCAAATCTCGATAATCCACACATACATGTACCTTACCATTCTTCTTGGCTGTCGGAACAACATTGGCTAGCCAAGTTGGGTACTAGACTTGAATGAGGAACTTGGCCTCAATCTGCTTGTGGATCTCTTCTTTCACTTTCTCAGCCCATTCTAGCCTAAGCCTCCTAAGCTTCTGTTTAACTGGCTTGTGGTCAGGATATGTTGGGATGGCATATTTTACGATTTCTCGATCTATTCCTGGCATATCTTCGTAGGTCCAGGCAAAGACTTTTTCATATTTTCTTAAAATTCCCTCAAATTTTGACCTCTCATCAAGAGTTACATTAGATGCTATTAAGATTTCTTTCGGGTTTTTTGAAGTTTTGAGATTAAATGGAGTGGCATCAGTTGAATCAATGTTAAATATAAATGAGTCATGACCATGATTATGCATAATGAAATCATTAGAAACATTGTGCAAGTAAGCAAAATTGTTCATATTATTAATAGAACTGGAAATGTCATCAACATTGTTGAAAAGTTTCGGCATAAAAAGAAAATCTAAATTATCATCTTGTTCTCTCTCTGCCGACGCAGATATTATAACCAATAGTGTGTTGAACGGGCATTTCGAAGGCACTGCAGTAACCTCCTATATAGCTTCACTCTGTTCTCCTGTAGCTTCATCTCCTATCTTTTCTTTCCCCTTTACTCTGGCAGTAACCATCCTCTTGATGATAATCTCCTCGGGCGATTCTCGGTCCTAGATGGTCCCATTGGTCATGATTTCCTCATCCCAATAACCCTTAACTGGCTTGATCACTCTAATGTCCCAATTGAAAACATCGTTAAAGACCTCAAATCCAGGCACAATCCTTCCATCTACCCATTGAGGCTCGGCTTCCCCCGCATATGCACATAATGACGCGGCCGATACAAAACTATCTTTGATGTGAGTGATCCCACTCACTGCCCTCCTGCTCTTCACTATTTTTCCCATATATCCAAGGCCCTTCCTATCTTTTTTACCTCTTGTAGTTATGGCAGTCTGCGGACCCTGAGAACTTTTGCCTAGACCGGCCCCAGGGAGGAAGGACATCCTCTTCATCATATTTACCACCTGAGGGCTTCCCTCGATGTGCTCTTCCTCGTTGATGACAGTGACATGAAATCTGCTGAAGGGTTGCCTAGCGATATCCAAAATGGAAACCTAATTCTCCCTAGCCCCTCTGATTGTCACCACTTGGCCTTCATAGGCAATCTTAATCATTTGGTGTAGTGTGGATGGCACCCCTCCTAGCTTGTGGAACCACGGCCTACCCAAAAGCACTGAAAAGTTGGCTGGAATGGGAAGAATTACAAACTCTGCCTCAATCTCGATTGGCCCCATCTTGACCTTTGCCTTTAATGTCCCCAATGCCTGTCTGCAAGAGTTATCATATGTTATGATTGTGAGGCCGTACTTACTCAGCATTTCCTCCGTCACTCTGAATGCGGCCATTGCCACCCAAGGGCAAACATTTATGGAGGAGCCATCATCCACCATAATACATGTCATGTGCTTCTCATTTATCTGAGCCTTTATGTAGAATGGATGGTTGGCAAATCTGCACTTGAGTAAACCACTTTCTCTCCAGCGCTTCCTTTCACAATATCCAATAACTCAGTGGGAGAAATGGTAGTAGCCACCGTAGACTCGCATAGGGTTTCCACCAACTTCTTCTTATGCGAAGAAGACTGCCTTAGAAGATCCCACATAGAAATTTGAGCCAGCGTCCTTTTCAATTGTTTCTTTATCGGGTCCTCCTCTGACTCCTTTTCTTTTTGCGTAGCCACGGGATCTTGTGGCTTCTTAGCCTCCGGAACTACCCTTCCACTCTGGGTCACTATTTCTACCTTCTTATCCTTCTTTGAATCCTTTTCCCTCTCGTACTCTTCATCTTTATCTGAACCCCATGGGTCTGCAGACTCTTTATCATCAAAATTATTATTTTTATCTCCACTTTCATCAGTGGACCAACAATCTACCACTGCCACGGGAGTCCCTTCTTCATTTGCCCCCTCCGAGAAAATGATAGTAGCGTTCTCACCTCTATACAAATCCTTTAGTACGTACCACTCGGGCAAGCTGGACGTAATCATGAACACCGATGGGAGCACATTATTGTATTCGGGCTTCTTTTGGTTCTCTCTTTTCTCCAGATCGGTGATTTATTTTGAGTCAATCAAATCCTGGATGGCATGTGTTAATGCCTTATAGTCATCCGTCGTGTGCTCGGTGTGCTGATGATAAGCACAGTACTCATTGTCCTTGTGCCTCGACTGTCCCTGACTCCAGGCGGGCTTAGGTGCTAGGGGTTGTAGCTTGCCCTCTTTTATCAATCTTCTCAGCACCTAGCGTTCGCAACTGAAACTTCTATTGTCTTACTCATTCTACCACCGCTACTAGAACTTAGTGGCCGGCTTACCCCCTACCTACTACCCCCCTTCTTGGCATAGGTCTCGCTGCTTGCCCTTCTAGCGAGATACTCCCCTTCAGCCTCAATGGCTATATCCTTCAACGACTCCCAGTCTTTTAGACCCTTCATCTTCAGTCCATCCTTTAGATACGGGCTATCGTTCTTGATAAAGAGCCTTATCTGATCCTGGGTATCTGGTTTTCTTTTTATTTCCATCACCCGGTTCCTCCATCTGGTCAGATACTTGTGAAACACTTATCCAAACTTTTGCTGTAAGAGCTCTAAATCTTTTAGCGTCACCTCTATCCTGGTACTGTTGTCGTACTGCCTCAAGAATTCATTTGTCAATAAATCCTAATCTTCTTGGTTCTCCTATCGAGCCCGTGGTACCAATCTATTGCTGGGCAGTTAAGCTCAAGCAGAAGTACTCTATCTTCTACCTCTTAGTCAAAGTAGTACCCTTCATCACCAACGAGTACTACTTTACATACACAGTAGGGTCTGAGGTACCGTCAAACTTCAGGACGTCCGACATCTTAAATTTCTGAGGGATCAGATCTTCTCCCTCCAACTAACTATCTTCGGGGTTCATCCCTCGCCCCCTCGTATACAACCTTAACATCGCTTCGAATTTTTCCTCCATCTTTTTCCAGATGGCTTTTTCTGTTTGTGGCATCTTTCCCTTTATCGACATAGGGTCCTCGTATTCATCTTCTTCCCAATCTTCCTCTAGTCTATTATTAACCCCTCTTTTCTGGGCTTCCGATGTGGTAGCCCTCAAGTCCATGGGTGGTGGACAAATCTCCACTTGTGGGTCTTCTCTAGCCTCCTCCTGTTTATTTTATCTCATGGGAGGAGGAGCTAGGTTCTGTGGCGTAGGCTGGGCCATTGTTGCCATCATGGCCATCATTCTGTTCTTGAATTCCTCAAACCATCTACCCACTTACTCGGCTATCAAGGCCTTGGTGGCATCTGCGTCTCTCTGCGGGTTGGCCATTTCACTATCTATCGAGAACTGAGAGGAGGTAGCATAACTGCTCTCAAAAAATAAGTCCCAATATTCCACCCTTTCTAGCAATTCAAAGAACGAACTTCTGCATAGCCGCCCACGAGGTCCTCTTGACCACCTGGGTAGATCTATAATGGCTGCAAAAAATATTCGATCAGGATGATGCATGAATGACATATAATGCATGATCGTGCTTTGCAGCATTCACAACCACATGTAAGCAAGTAGATCCTTCCAACCTTATCACTCCCACACGCGAGGTCATGCGGTCTCTTTCCTAGCTGGGCTTGACCCATGGGTTTGCAGGGATCCCAATGGTGCAAATGGTGCACGGTGGGAAACCAGCAGCATAACCTTTCTTAACTAATGTACATATGTATGGATTTCTGACCATTGTGTATTTAGGCAGTTTGAATAAATTGACATGGGCCTAGCGGGGCATAAAAGCCTTTGATTAGGTGACGAACCAATCTATCTGGTTTTATTGAATATGTAATGATCCACACAACAAGCATAGTATTATTGTTCATACAACCTAGGGGAAGTATTTACTTTCATTGCATGAGCTTTAGCCAGGGCGATGATACTTTTGGGCGACCCAAGCATGATCCCTGCCAATGGGTCTAGCTCGTCATGAGTATAGTGACCGATCGGGTCATCATTTGATATACCACATGGTACTATACTTGGGCTGGTTATTATCCTTAACACTTCCCTACATTGAGTGAACGTTCGGTCGTGCTTTGGGAATGCACCGGGGTTAAAAAAGGTACCAAACTAGCATAGATCTAAGGCTATAATGATATGCAATGCAATTTCGAAAAAGGGGTGAAATTTTAAAATTAAAACTCAATTATACATTTTATTCAAGGTATTTTCGAAGCGAAGTCTCATAATTGTCCCCAATTGAGAAGCCACTATGACGTGCACTGAACCTCAGGGGCCCCGAATGACCCGCTTTTAGGGTATTTAAGAGAGGTTCATAACTTGTAAACATTACAAAGGCGTATATTTTGGGCAACAAAGAGGTATTTTGGAGTCACCACGCAATAAAATATTGGGAAAGGTCGTCTAGCCTCACTGAGCTGAAGGCAGCGCATGTTTGTTTATTTTGGCCAATCATAGATATTTTGGAATCCTCCTTCCAATAGAACATTGGAAAGATTCATCTAATCTCTTGAAGACTAAGACGATGTATGTATGTCTATTTTGGGCAAGCCAGAGATATTTTTGAGTCCCCACCCCAATAGAGCATTGGATGGTTTGTCTAACTTCATGGAGCCTAAGACAATGCAACTTGGGCCTATTTTGGGCAGCAAGAGATATTTTGGAATTCCCTTTCCGATAGAACATTGGAAAGGTTCATCTAACCTCGTTGAGCCTAAGACTAGAAATGGTTTGGGACTTCCCATTTATTCATACCGTGATTAAATTATAATTAAATTTTGAATTTAGAATTTCATCCATTTTCTCATTCGTTTTAATGCAATAATTAAAGCACAAGTCAATCATGTTATCAAAGTGATAAATAAAAGCAAGATGATAACAAAGTAAATCAAAAATACAATAGCTTACAAAAAAACTAGGGGGCAGAATACAACCCCTGTTGTAAATGATCAAAAAAAGGAACATACACAGAGCGGGATATTTGATTAAGGATGAAGACATTAGTCTTCACATGCATATTTAGAGAAAAATAATATGAAAATATCTATTTTGTTTGGACAAAAAAATCAGGACATTGGTCCTATTTTATTTAAAAAAAATCCCATTTATTTGTATAAATATTTAACCATTTTTATATTAACGAGCTCAAAACAATATTCAATGAATAAAAGATTGAAACTTACAATAAAAGGAAATAGGATAAAGAAATAAACCCGAGTAATGCCCTCAAATCATCTCGGTGTTCTCCATTTTTAACACCACAAATCCAAGGAAAATAGTTAAAATCACAAAAAAAACAAAGAAAGAGCATGTTAGTGCAATAATTAAACAATAAAAATGAAATGCATAAAGATGAGAAATCTATAAAAAAATTCATTATAGAAAATAAGGAAGAATAAGGATTAAAAGGGGTAAAAAAAAGGTAAAATTAAGGAAGGAAAGGCCTAGGGACGGCCGACATTGCGTGAGCGACGGCCGTCCTTGGGGCCAACCGACGAGCGGAGACGGAGTTCCGTGATTGCCCGTTACTCAGGTGAGTGACGGCTGTCGGTGGATCCTCTACCCGTCGGTCACCCCTGGTTTAGAAAGAGATAAAAATTTTGTTTAAAATCCAATTTTTGCTATTAAAATTATCTTTTCACACGATTGGGTACAAATAAATTAATATGACACGACAATTGAATTAGAGATTGATCTAGAATATTTACCATCGTAATATTACCTTCTGAAGGCAAATGTCGCGTGATTTCTACCCTTGAATTCTACAAGGATTGATCCACAATTGTGCAATTTTGGGGAATTTTTACTTCAAAACTATATTTTTGAAATTAGATCAAGAAAAGAAAGTTAGATTTTTCCTTTTCGATATTTTGTAGTAATTATAAATGATAAAAAAAAGAGGGTTAAACTGAGTAAGAATGAATTGATTTCATTTTCTCAGATTCACCTCAGTTTGAAAGAGATTTGATGAAAATTCTCGATGAAAAATAAGAAAAAACTCTTCTCAGAATTCTAGCAAGAAATCTCAAGTATTTGATGAAAATTGCTAACCCTGAATAATGATCCTTAGCTCCCTATTTATAGGTTAAGGAAAATAATTCAAATTCTTTTAAATTTTAGATTTGAATTTGAAGAAGATTTATGAAATCAGAAACAAAACCAACTGAATTGCAGAATATTTCCAAAATCAAATCCGAAATTTGAAAATATTTGAAAAGATTTGGAAATCCCTAAAAGTCATGGAAAAAGATTTTAAAATCTTTAGAAAATTTGGGAGAATCCTATGGGATCACACGCAAATCTCTGACCGATGAGCGTCGCTTGAAGTCTGATAGGCATTGGTCAGAGAGACATGCCGAGAGGAAAACCCCACAATGAAAGACAGTTGACGAGTCACAACTATCGCTTGTGAGGGACAAGCGTCTCTCGTGTGATTGATGGGCGCTGCTCCTAGGAGAGACGGGCCCGTTCATGCGAGAGATGGGGCATCGCTCCTGCAAGAGACAGGCCCGTCCCATGCGAGTAATGCCCACTCACATGGGGAGAGACCATCTCTTAAAACAAGCGACGGCCACCCTCTTGACCGACAGGCATCCCATCGGTTTACTGAAATCCATATTTTTTTCCCTAGCAAGCTCCTCTTAACGTACATAAGCTTCCTATTATTGAAAATCTTTAATCCTTGTGAATTCAAAGGGTGAAAGTCCATAACCTTCGCCCATTTGCCCGAAAGCAGGCATTGATATCTTCATTGGGTAACTATGATCTGGACTGCCTCAGGACCCGGTGTCCACAATATCTTTACCTCTCCAACACATGTGTATACATACAAGTATATAATAAACAAATATCGGTGTAAAATCAGAACATCTATTCACTACATCTTGCCATTACTCAACTATATATACATATAACATACTAGCATTTCTAAAATGATATAAACATATATAATAGCCTAAGTTCACACTAATAGTGGATAAAGGTGTTAATGATACTGATTAGACACAGTATCGAACATACAGAGACATAGGTCTCAAAACATATATACCCGAAGGTAGAAGAAAAGACCAAAGCCTCAAAACATTTAGACCCAAATGGGGCCGACTTTAGTAGCTGCAAACATATAGCCCTTAATAAGCATGCTTATGTATCCACTACTATGACCATTCAGGCTTAAACTTATAAGGTATATTCCATAATCACACCATACATTAACCAAGTATCTGTACGAATATAATATATATCATCCACATAAGACATACCCAGAGCATCATATACTAGTTCCAGTGAAGAGTCAATAGTGAGAAACCATGCAAAGAGGGAACATAGCAATACATTTATAATACAGGAAAAGGTTACGCTCGTGATGCCATCATGCTTCTATCGCGCCCATAATAACTCGCCGCACTCATGACAGAAAGGAAAAAAGCCTCGATCGCTCTAGTAATCGAGCACAGGCCGGCAAACGCTCGGCCTCTGAGTTCTCTGTCGCGCTTGCAACACAGGTCGTGCCCTTGACAGATCATCCTCGGTAGGAGAAAACTTGCCCGAAGATCAAATTCTGAGCTCTTGCAAATAGTTTGGAGATCAAGCTCTCTGTCCTGCTCGCGACTAGGGTCGTGCTCGCGATAGAGACGAGCTCAAGAACTAGGAATCACCAAACACAACACCATCTCATGCAGCCTCACTCACAAATAATACTATCATGCATTTCACCTCATTCCTTCAATCAATTTCTCTTGAATCATGCCGTTAAACATATTAAAAATAATTAACACTTAATAAATACAATTAATTTGGCAAAAAAAAAACAATTAAAACAACAATGCCCAAACCTAGAAATTTTTGCCCGAAAATTAAACAAATCCAATAATTAACGTATACCGAAAATACTTATAACTAAACACTTCTACATCAAAGCCCGACTCAAAACATGCATATAAACATACTTAACAACTCAAATTTCAAGAAATATTATCATGGTTCAAACACAAAACTCAAACAGCAATACAAACTCCCAAACCTCCATATAAGCTCAAAACCACTCTTATTTTCAAGGTCCAACCTTCTCTTGCCCTTATCCTTCTTCTTCTCCATGGATTCTTTCAATCAAACCAAATCAAAATATAGTTAATCAACCCAAAAACCAAAGCAAACGAAAAGAAGAAAACAAGCTTATCCAACTTACCTCTTCCAACCAAACACACAACTCTTCCAAAACCTTGCTCAAAACCCTTGAAGATCAACCCAAGAAGGAGATGCAAGGAGCAACAAAATGAAGAAGAAGGAAGAAGAAAAAGAAATCACGCTGGAAGAAGAAGAGAAGAAATGGGAAACAAGGCTAAAAATCTTATTTCCTTTCCTCTCTCTTCCTTTCCCTATTTTCATTTAATGCTCCCTACCAACCCTCCTTAGGTGTCAACCTCTAGTTGGTCAAAGTTATCCCATTCTTGGAAAATGTCCTCTAAGTCCTTGGCAATTATCCAACTACTCACTTAACTAAATTTTCTTATTATAACTTATTTATCTTTTCAATTACATCCTTGTACAACCCAAAAAAATCATACTTGTCCAATTATACTTATACCCTTAGCCATGCAATTAACTCTATAAATCCTACTAGGGTGCAAATTGATTTGTTACAAATTTGGGCTAAGCTATATAAATGAAAAATATAAATGTAATGCTTTTAGGATATTGTATATGCAAATTTAGTAAAGTAATATTAAATAGTAACATGGTTAGTAACATTGTGGTTAGTGCTAAAGATAATAATGGTAATATTATGACTTTAATAGAGAATGTAATGTAAATAATAAATATAGTAATGGACATAAAAAAAGTGTAAATAATAATGTTAGTGAGGCAATGAATTAATTAGAAAAGGGGTCATGGGAGGGTATTAGTGATTGAACCATATACGTGCAAGGGACATATGACTATTATTAAAATGTTAAGAGTTAATCACAAAATAATGTTAACTAATATGATGATAATATTAACAGTATAAGTAATAAAAATATTGTAATCAAAAATGGTAATATTAGTGACAGTAATAATAAAATTAATTTTGAGACAGTTAATATTATAAATTTAGTTAAATAAAATTAATAGAACTTATGTAAAGAATTAAAAGTATAATGATGTATATAATAAGAACAAAATTAAGATTAGTGTGTTGTGTAGCATTAGTAATGATACAAAAGATTACTAATTAGAACGTAACTAACTAGAAAAAAATAATGAAGATAATGTATACATATTATGCTTATGACTATAATAACAGTAGCATTAAAGGAATTGGTCAAGTTAAAAATTAATAATACACACATAAAAATGAGGAAAGATTAGTAGTAACTAAAGGAGAATAATAGAAATATTAATGACATAAAGGAAATAATAATGTTAGTGTTATAAATTATTGATCGTAATAGTGTTAATGTTAATGCTAATGTTAACAATGCAAATAGTAATTATTTTGATAACTGAAATTATAATATTAATGTATAGTGGCAGAAATAATAATAGACATAGTGACAACTGAATTTAATAAAAGATTTAATAAATATTAAGTTAAGACATAAGATAAGTAAAAGTTTTAAAGAACTAATGTTCATTTAGTGCATGGAAGAAGTATGCTTGTGTATGCATGCATGTGATTATAGAAAAGGAAAGTTTGGGATAGGTATCCACCACTGAGCATTCTTATACTTAAGCATCGTGTTTCACTGCGCGCGAGTTATAGAAGTTGATAAGATAGAAATGATCGAGATTGTGCTGGGAATTTGAAAAGAGTGGAGTGAAACAAGCTTAAAGGTCTAGATAGACGTGGCATGTATATGTTCGAATTGAAGGTACAAATAAATTAAATGTTAAATAAATATATGCATGTGTGAGTAGATGTTTAGTTAAAAGTGTATCATCATTCTTATTATTGTTAATGTATAATGCCAATGTTTATAGAGGAAGGAAAAAAAATTACCCACTGGACTATCAAGTGCATTGTAACGTATGACAGTGTACTGTTATGACATCCAATATTCATACCATTTATAAGTATAGGGTGTTACATAAAAAATTAAAGATACAGCTATAAGAGCTTCTTGAAAAGGGTTTCATTCGCCCTAGTGTATCTCCATGGGGTGCACCTGTACTTTTTGTCAAGAAGAAGGATGGGACTTTAAGACTTTATATTGATTATAGGCAACTAAATAAAGTTACTATGAAGAACAAATGCCCGCTGCCCAGAATTGATGATCTCTTTGATCAACTTAAAGGTGTTGGTGCCTTTTCCAAGATTGATTAAAGGTTTGGTTATCATCAATTGAGAGTGAAAGGGGTAGATATACCTAAGACGGCCTTTAGAACTAGATATGGGCATTACGAGTTTTTGGTGATGCCTTTTGGGCTCACAAATGCTCCAGCAGCTTTTATGGACCTTATGAATCGTATCTTTCATCCTTACTTATATCAATTAATAGTGGTTTTTACAGATGACATACTGATCTATTCAAGGAACCTAGAAGAACGCGATTAACACCTTAGAATTGGCTTGCAGACTTTGAGGGAAAAATAACTTTACGCTAAATTTCAGTAAATGTGAGTTTTGGCTAAGCGGGATACCTTTTCTTGGTCATATTGTGTCTATTGGTAGGATTAGGGTAGATCCTAAGGAGATTGAACCTATTCTTGAATGGAAAATGCCAAGAAATAACATGGAGATTCGAAGATTTTAAGTCTTGGCTGGTTGTTACAGAAGATTTGTCAAGGGTTTTCCTTAATTGCAGCCCCTTTGACTAAGCTACTCCAAAAGAATGCCAAATTTATTTGGAGTGAGAAATGCTAAGAAAGTTTTGAAAAGCTTAAGGTGATGTTGACTAAGACGCCTATTTTGACTCAACCAGTACCGGGAAAGGATTTTGTGATTTATAGTGATGCCTTGCATAATGGATTAGGATGTGTTTTATTGCAAGAAGGGAAGGTGATTGCTTATGCATCTAGACAACTAAAACCACATGAAAAGAATTATCAAACTCATGACCTAGTGCTAGTAGTTATTGTTTTTGCTCTAAAAGTTTTGAGGCATTATTTATATGAGGAAAAGTGCTACATCTACACTGACCATAAAAGCCTTAAATACTTGCCTACTCAGAAAGAGTTAAATTTAAGACAAAGAAGGTGGATAGAGTTAATCAAAGATTATGACTGCATCATTGATTACCATCCATGCAAGGTGAATGTGGTAGCAGATACACTTAGTCGAAAATCCATGGCAGGTAAATTTTCTAAGTAATAAGTGAACATTCCTAAAATCTCTGTTAATAATAAGATTGCATATAAATTTTAATTATGATCTTTCATGTATAGCTTTAAGAGCTATGAATGTCAGACTAGCGTTAGCAAATGATGAAGCCATTGTAACTAAATTGAGGTTAAGGCTAACCTTATTATAGCAAGTCAAGGAGACACAAAAGCATAATGAAAGAGGGGAAGGATAATGAGTTCATGATTAAAGCTGATAATTTCCTATATTATAATGATAGAATATGTGTTCCTAATGATGATGGTTGAGGAAATAGATCATGGAGGAAGCGCACAATAGCTTTTATGCCATACATCTAGGTAGTAGTAAAATGTATCAAGATTTGAGAACTCATCATTGGTGGCCTGGGATGAAGAAGGACATAACAGAGCTCACCACGAGGAGTCTGACTTGTCAATAAGTAAAGGCTGAACATCAAGTTCTATCAGGTTTGTTACAATCTATTGCAATACCCCAGTGAAAATAGGATAAAGTTACCATGGATTTTTTCACTAGATTACTATTGACCAGAAAAATGCATGATTCTATGTGGGTCATAGTTGACAGATTAACAAAGTCAGCACACTTCCTACCAGTCAGAATCAACTATCCATTGAACAAACTGTTAATGAGATAGTACGGTTACATGGAATTCCTTCTTCTATTGTAACAGATAGGGATCCTAGATTCACATCGAGATTTTGGAAAAAGCTTTATGAAACTTTGGGCACAAAACTAAATTTTAACACTGCTTTCCATCCTTAAACAGACAGACAGCCCGAGAGAGTGATACAGGTAATTATCAATAATTGGATTAAGAATAAATAATGTTAGAAATTATAATAATCATGTGATATTGGTGTAATAGGTACTGGAAGATATGTTTAGAAGTTGTGTCATTGAGTTTGAGGGTAATTGGGATAAATATCTTCCATTGGTTGAATTTGCCTATAATAATAGCTACAAAGCAAGTATTCAAATAGCTCCTTATGAAGCATTATACGGAAGAAAATATAGAATTTTGTTATATTAGACTGTGCTCAAGGAGAAAAAGATAGTAGGTCAAGAAATGATAAAGGAGACAGAAAAAAAGTGAAGATTATCAAGGAGAGATTGAAAGCGGCATCTGAACGTTAGAAGTCCTATGCTGATTTGAAAAGAAAAGATATAGAATACGAGTTTGGTGATAAAGTTTCCTTGAAAGTGTCACCGTGGAAGAAAGTGTTAAGATTTTGCAGAAAAGGTAAGTTGAGTGCTAGGTTTATTAGACCCCACGAGATTTAGAATGTGTGGGTCCAGTGGCCTATAAACTATCTTGACGACAGGAATTAGAGAAAATTCATAATGTCTTCCACGTATCTATGCTTAAAAGGTACAGATCGGACCCACTTCATATTGTCAAACCTGAAATGGCATAGATTTAACTAAATTTGACATATGAAGAGGAACCCATCCAAATTTTAGCACAGGAAATAAAACAACTAAGAAACAAAATAGTACACCAGTGAAAGTACTCTGGAGGAATCATAAAACAGAAGAAGCCACATGGGAACTAGAAGAGACAATGAGAAAGACTTATCCGCAACTATTTAAGTCAGGTAAATTTTGAGGATAAAATTTCTTTTTAGAGGGGAAGAAATGTAACGCACTGAAATATTAAAAACTCGATAAATAGGGCATGTAAATAAAAATTTATTAAATAAAGAATAATAAGGAAATACTATCTAAAAAAAGGGGAATAATTACATAAAAATTAAATTCGAAATGGGTATAGTAAAATAAAAGAGGTGAAATAAGTTAATTGAGGGTTAAGGTGAATTAAGGAGGGACTAAAGAAAATTTAACAAAAATCTACCCCACAACTACGTCTTTTTGGCCCTTCAATCTATTTTTTCTTTTCTTTCTTTTCGTTCTCTCTTTTCTTTCTTCCTTGATTTCCAGCCCTCACGCCTCTCCATCTCTCCTGTCATTCCAGCCACTTTCTCTCACCGTCTATGCCATCCCAGCCATCTCCGTTCACCGTCGCTGTCGCCAGCCCTTTCTATCTCTTTTCTTCCCCTTCGTGTGCCATGGCAGCCCCATTCTTCTCTTCATTTTGCTACATTTCTCTTCAGGCTGTAGCTCTATTTCGTTGTCTTCTCTTCACCGCCAGCCACCGGGAATGCCACCGACTCTTTCCTCTTCAAACTACAGCTGTAGGGCGAGTTACAATAGTTGAGAATTATGGATTTAGAATTTAAAGTTTAATTTTCTTAGGCTAAGAGATTGCATATGTTAAAGTCATTATTTTAGGCCATTAATTGTTCATTTAAATTGTATTATTTCTGAGTCTTGTTGGATTAATAATGAAATTGGTTTTTGAACTTTGTAGATAAAGAGAAAATTTTAAAAAGAAGGAGAAAAGGAAGGAAGTAGAAGATTGAGTTAATTTCAGTGAGGTTCAAGTTGGGGAATTTGAGCTAATTTACTGTGAATTGAGGTTTGCAATCACTGACTTCTCTTTTCGTTGTTACTATTTGTAACAACCCGATTTGCACCCTAGTAGTTTGGTAGTGCAAATTTAAGTGTAAGTGAGGACTTAATTGAATGGAATGAGAAGTTGAGTGAGGGAAGAATTGGATTTGAGGGACTTAAGGAGCTTTTGCCGTGGACTTGAGAGAGAATTTGTATGTGAGTGGAGCATGTGGCAGATTGGTATTCTTGGCTTGAGAAGAGCTTGCTACTTGTGTCTTAGCATGCAATATAAGGGTTGTGAGTGGGATTTTTGTCCCATTCTCTCTTGCATGTGGCTGGATTTGTTCTTCTTTCTCTTGGTTCTTTCCTTTTGTTCCTTTTTATCATTTCTTGTTTTGGATTTTGCATTTGGATTAAAGGGTGATTGTTAAGATTAAGTCTTAAAGGTAAGTGTTCTGGTTGAGTTCTTCTTCTACTCCTTTCTTTGTGGTTAGTTGGTTGTGATTTGGATGAAGATTTTGTTTTGATTTGGATTGCAAGAAGCTAAGGATAGAAGAAGGGATAAGGGCAAGGACAAAGTCTAATTTTGGAAGTGTTCGGCTGCTTCAAGAGGTTGGGATCGTGTGCCTTATAGATTGTGCATGTGTTATTGAATTGAGTATATGTGATGCATGTTGTGTTAAGAGATATGATTATGTATATGCATGTGCTATTAGTTTAATTTTTGATAATCTTAGGCCTATTTTAAGTATAATTATTGAGCATGATTAGTTGTGCTTTTGAGAGGCATGTGTTTATGATTGGTTGTTCATGTTCTTGCTTGAATTTGGCATATGATTATATGTTAAATTTTGTTATAAAGTCTTGAAGTGTTATTGGCATATGGTATGACAAGTCTTGGATATATGCATGTGTATTGTTAGAAGAGTATGTTGGCCAAATGGCTTTTGAGTTGAGTTGTGCAAGAGTTTGATGCAATTCTGTTTTGGCATTTTTGCATAGGTCACGGTGACAACCAAAGTGGTTGTGACCGTGAGGTATGCAAGAAGAGCTTCTGTCCGAGTATTTTGTGGTATGTTACGGTGACAACTAGAATGGTTGTGACCGTGAGGTACCCTAAGTTTACTTTGTGTTTTGCATCTTTGGTATGTCACGATGACAACCAAAGTGGTTGTGACCGTGAGATACCCTTTATTGCTTACTACCCGGATATTTTAAGGTATGTCATGGTGACAACATGGTGGTTGTGACCGTGAGGTACCCTATGTTGCTTTCTATTTTGCATCCTTGGTATGCCATGGTGACAACCAAGTGGTTGTGACCGTGAGGTACCCTATTTTTGCTCTATGATTTATTTTCATTTGTAAATGTTATGCATGAGTTTGAGCATCATTTTAACCTAGTTTAACATCATTCTATGAGGGTTGATATCTGCTTAAAAGCTATGTTTAATATGATGGATTACTTGACTTGTACATGAATTGATTAAAGTTGATCGTACTTGAGTACATGAGTAAAAGTTTGGTTACTTAAGTTGTTTGTCAGCCTAATCGGTCAAAGTAGTGGATAGATAAGCATGCTTATTAAGGGCTAGAGTTTTGCAGTTGCTCCTGTCAACCCGCATGGGTTAAAGTTTTAGACTTAGTTCTTCTGAAAACTAGACTTCGGTCTTTTGTATTTAAGCTTTTAGACTTCGGTCTTCTAATACTGCTCACCAGTATTCTGTTACCCATATCCACCATCTTTATAACTCAAGCTAATTGTTCGTTGAATGAGAGGTTATATGTAAAGCTGAGTTTAGTTATATGCTTTGTATACTCCTGATATTAGCAAGTGTATGCTCTGATACTCATGAGTGCTAGCAATTGTTATTGCTTCTGAATCTGCTTTGACTTGAGTATTGTACTTTCCTGCTTGCTATGTATATGATGAGCTTTTGAATCTTGATTCGAGTATTTGTTACTGCTATGCATGTGTTACATTTTGTTGTGACTTCTTCGGAAGTCCTTTGCTTCTGTTCATCCCTACTAAGCATTATTGCTTAGCACGGATGTTTATTTCCGTGTAGGTTTACAGGTTCTGTTTAGAGAGAGAGTCCCCATCTGCTGGCCACTAGGACTGTCTTGAAGTGATCCTTTTGTATTAGTTGTGCTATTCCTTTTGTATAGGACTTTTGTATAGCATTTTGTAAACGTTCTGTAAGGCATGTAATTCTGATAAATGGCATGTTATGATTTTGTATATGTTTACGTTTTAAGTTCTGTATTTAAGTTTATGTTGCTTCTGAGTTGCTTTCGCTTCCGCTATCGTATGTATGCTTCCGCTTCAGTGTTTAGCTTGTGTCTTTTGCGTGTTTTCGTTATGGCATCCCGATGTTCCTCCCGAGGGGCATTGGGGCTTTAATAATTTATTAACTTAATTGGACTTTTGGGTTGGTCCAATTGGTTAAACCCATTTCTAGAATCTTCTAAAGGACCTGTAAAAGGCTGAAAATATCAACTATCTCCATACTTCTCTCCTCTCGTCCTTCCTCTCACATTAACCGACTTGCTCTCTTTTCCTTTCCATAGTTTCTTCACTTCTTCTTCCATAATTTATACTAACTCAAACCTTTCCAAGTTAAATTTAACCCCTCTTCTCAATTTTAAGCATCTCTAGAGCTTATTTGAAGTGAAATAATGAATAGAAATCAAGAAGGGAAAGTAAGGAGTCAAAAATCAAGTAAGTGATTTAAGTTGAAATTAATTGATTTAATTAATTTTATGAACAGATTTGAGAGTAATAAGTATTATTATGTCGTTTAATTGAATTATAGAAGGAAGAATTTGAGGCAAACCTCTTGTTCCTTATTCGGCCATATTGAAGAAAATGGGAAATAAAAGAGCTTTGATGGTGATATATGAAGCAAAGGAGGTTTAGAGAATGGAAAGTAAGGTTTAAAGGTTAGTAATTTCCATTTAGTTTATTAGGTTTAAGTTTATGTTTATAGAGTATTTGAATGAAATTTGCATGTGTATTGAAAGGTAAGTTTAAAATTATGTTTAGGGATCTTAAAAATGTGTATTAATGTGTTAAAATTGAAAGAAATGAAATTAGGAATAAAAAATTCAAGCAAGGCCAAATGTGAACCTAGCGTTTAATGGTATGTATTTTAGTGTTTAATGATAATTAAGTATATATTTATGTTAATTAGTATGTAATTAAGTAGATTAGATGGTAAATGAAGAAAGAAGAAATTTAGAAGTGAAAATGACATTTTGGTCGAATGCTTTTGTAAAGTATATTAGTGTACATTTTGTAAATTTAGGGAAAGTAATGATAGAAAAGGAATAGGAAGATGAAAAGAATGATATATAAATTAATTAGAAATTTTTATAGCTCAATTGAAGAAAAATTAAGTTAGCATTATATTATGTCTTAAGTGAAACTAATGGAATATAATGTTTTCAAAGAAAATAATGGTATAAATAGAGAATAAAGTAAATAATAAATAGTATGAAAGTGAAATGGAGAGAAAAAGATTTAAAAGTAGAGACAAAGTATGTGGCCAAATGGAATAATTGGATAATTAATGGATTAATTTGATAGTTTAAGAAATATAATATTTTAAAATGAATATTGAAACTAAAATTGAATGTATTGTATTCCATTGGAAAACTTTAGAGTTTAATTGAATAAATTTTAGTATAGACATATACTATGTTTTAGGTGAATAATATTGAATAGGTGTAATTAAATAGAAATGATAGTATAGGTAAAGTAAATGAATAATTAGTAACATGAATAGAAAAAGAAATAACATATAGTATTAATAAAGTATAAAAGACTTTTATAAAAATTACCAATTTAATTATGAATTAAGATAATTGATACGAAAATGTAATATGGTATAGCATTGATAATATGATATGAAAAGATATTGATAATATGATATAAAATAATAATGATGACAAATGTAATTGTAAATAAAAATGTATATGTAAATACAAGGAAATAAATGTGTATTAGAGTGTTTAAATAAATGTGAATCATTATTGATAATGCAAGTCTTATTAGTGTAATGGCTCGAATACTAGATTAGTAGTGATCAATGAAATATGTACAATTTATAATGTGAATTTCATATGAAAATATCAGTGTATCAGTGAATTTCATATGAAAGGTTAAACGTGCTCAGGCTAGGGAAGCCCCTAATGGATAACCTCCCGAGAAACTGGTAGGAAAAAATATTTTATTGGACCATTGGAAAGCACAAGTTATAAGGAGTCTGGTGGTATAATTTGAAGTGAAAATGAGATCAAATAGGTCCTTAAAGGCCAAACAGAAGAAAGCCTCTGGTTCGGTTCAATAGTAACCGAGTTTGACCGAAATTTGACCGAATTTTTAAAAATAGTAAATGACTTCTAAAAATTGCTTTGAAGGCATAGATAAACTCTAGATAATATTTCTGAATTTTTGGTAATGAAAAATAAAGTTTTCGGTGACATTAAAAAATTAGTGAATCGGACAAGTTCAATTGAATCAGATCGAAAATGGACTCTGATTGAGATGAAAGTGGAGTCAAATGAGCTATTAAGAATAAAAATAATGTTGAGGATGAAAAGTGAACCAAACTGGTTCAACTAGTGTATCGGACTAGTTTGACCAAGGTTTGATAAAGGCTTTAAAAATAGCAAATAATCTCCAAAATTCATAGAAAGTTCCAAAAATATTATAAATAATATTTAGAATTTATTGAAAGTGAAAAAGGAATTTTATGGTGAGACAGAAAATTTAATTATCGGACTGGTCAGAAATTATCAGACCAAAAAATGGTCTCCGATTTAGCTAAAATTTTATGTGGAGGTTAATTAATATATTTTAAGAATTATGTAATTAATTTTGAGTGAAATTGAATTTGGGAAGTACTAAAAATAATTTTGGATTGAAAAATGGGCTTAATTAAACTAATTGGGCTTTTGGGTTGGCCCAATGGATTGGCCCATCTAGAAATGCTATAAATAGCTGAAAAATTAGAGAACTCTAAAGAGCTCTCACGTTTTCTTCATCTCTCCCAAAACCATGTGGTATTTCTTCATGTTCTCTTTATTTTCTTCTACCAAATTTGATGTCCTAAATAAATCTAAGCCTCTTAATCAAAGTTTAGCTTCTCTATAACCTAGTAGTGGTTATTAGAGTTCATTTGAAGTGAGAAAGGTGGGAAAAAGTATGTGGACAAGGTTATGTATCAAGATTGAGGTTTCGCCATAATGGGTTTTCCATGATGACAAAGTGATTCAAAGGTGAAAGGTGAAGGAAATGAAGATCTAAGAGTGGAAGTCATGAATCTAAGGTTAGTGGATACAACATCCCCCTTTTTCCATTAAAAATGCATGATTTTAGGTTATGTTCATGATGTGGGTATGTGAAATATGCATGTAAAATTGAAAGTAAGCTTATGAACATGTTAAAGGATGTTAAAAATAAAGATTTGTGTGCTTAAAATAGAAAGAATAAATTTGTGGTGTGAAACCTACACAGGGCCGAGGTATATGTATAGTATACAATGGTATACTTTGTTAATTAATGTAAATAAATGGCATATATGTGATAAAGGACATGTGATCTAATTAATTTAATTAATAAAAGAGTGAAAAATAAGTTTAATGAATAAGTGATGCCTTGGCCGAATGGTATGTTTAGGCATAAATAGGAATACTTTGTGATTTAATGCCATATAATTGTATATTTAGACTTCTTAACATGTAATCTAGTTAAATAAGTGAGTAATAGAAGAAAAATAATTATAGGTGAAAAATTAAGTGTATGGCCAAATGGGTATATTGATGATCTTAAGATATATTTGGTGAACTTGGTGAAGAAAATGCTTAAAAATGAATGTATAAATGAAATGGAGTGTAAAATAATTTATTTAGAATTTTTAAGGTTTAATTGAATATTTGATATGTTGAACATACATTATGTCTAAACTGAATAATATGGGCTATAACATATTAAAGTAAAGAAATAACATAATTGATTTTAAAATTTGGTAATAAGTGCATTAGAATGAAATACATGGAAAAAGAGTGAAGTGAAAATGATTATTATATGATCAAATGAACTCAATGGCATACTTGAAGATATAAATGATAAATATATGAAATGGAAACAAATTATAAGTGATATGTAAATTTTAAAGTGAAGTGTATTTGATAACCGAAGGGTATATGTTGATATATTAAGTAATATATAAGTGAAAATATGATATTATTTGCCCTTAGTAATAGTCTGGTAGTAAAATCTAGTCCAGGATATAATTGGCTAGCCATAGGGATTCCACACCGTGGTTCGAGTCATGACGACTCTCGATCGATAGGTCAATGACGATCTATCTCGGTGCAGTGTTCAGTGTTTACAGTGATTAGTGTAGTGCAGTGCTAGTGTTAAATGGTTCCTTTGGGATCATTTTATAGTGTAGTGGATCTGTCGGATCCACGTCCTGCATATCCGGCTCGTAGATTTCTATCGGGTGTGTACTAGGGGTAGTATGATAATTATGTAAAAGATTGAGACATTATGGTAAAATGCATTAAAATTGATTAAAATGGTGGTAAATGAGAAAATAAATGAAAATTGGACTAAATTGAAAGGAATAGAAAATTTAGGGGCAAAATGGTAATTTTATACTCAAGAGTGAAAATAAGTGATAATTAAGTGAAAAGTGTAAATAAAATAATAATAGTGTAATGAATTTAAAGTTTAGGGATTAAAATGTAATTTGGCATAAAAGTGAAAATTTAGGGACTAAAATGTAATTTTGTAACTTAAATAATGACTTAAATGAAAGAAGAGTGTAAATACGGATATTTTAGTAAATAAGGTAAAATTGGGGACATAATCGTAATTTTTGGTAAAAGTTGAGGACCTAAATGTAATTTTACAAATGAATAGCTAATTAAAGGATTTAAGTGCAATTATTGACTAATGTAAACATCTAAGTGGATAAATGATTTAAATGAGTTGTTTGATGACTAAGTTAAAAGGAATGAAAAGTTTGGGGGTAAGACAATAATTTAGTGCATAATTGAGATATTAAATGTACTAAAAAAGAAAAGTGCAATTGAATGATTAATGATGTAATTTGATTACGTGCTAGGGATTAAAATGAAAACTGGCATAAAAATGTGATTTGAAGGACTAAAATATAAATTTGTATGTTAATAATAAATTAAAAGTGAAATTAAGAATAACTAGTGGCATAATTGTAATTATAGTGAAATTGAATGGTAAAATTGAAATTTAAGAAAAATATAAGGATTAAAGTGTAAATTGGTTTAAAGATGATAGTGTAAGTATTAAATGGTAATTTGTAGGCCAAATGATAAATAAATGTAAAAATAAGATTATTTAGTGGCATTTTTGTAAATATGAGACAATTAAGGGTAAAATTGTAATTTGATAAAAGTTTAGGGACCTAATTATAAATTTACAATAGTGAGGGTATATAAGGGATTTAAGTGTAATTAATCAATAATATAGGTAATAAACGCATAATTGATAATTAGTGAATGAATAATCAATGATTATAGAATATTGTTGTTTGGATATGTGTGTAACTTCATTAAGTTTAAGATAATGATGTAATTGTAAATAAAGTGGCAATGAAGGGCAGAAAGGTAAATTAGTGGCATTATTGTAAATAAGTGAAAAATGAGGGACTTAATGTAATTGACCATAATAAGGTTAATGTTAGGACTTAGATGTAAATTGATAAGAAAATAGACTATTAAGTGGAATTATGAGAACATTGGATTGGTTATATGATGGTAAATTAGGAAATGATAATAGAAATTAATAAAACTAATAATGAGAATAAAAATGATAATGTTTATAACGTGAAATAGAAGGGTAAATTTGTAATTATGTTAAATGTAAAGGAGTAAATTGTAAATTATTTTTAGTAAAGTTCTTAGAAAGGCTTTAGTGAATTAAATTACAGTGCATGATTGTTGAATGAAAATTTAAAAAGGACTGATGAAATTAATTGTGTAACTTGTTGAACTAGAATGATAAAAGTGTTTTAATTTAGTATAGTGGAAAATAATAAATGTAAAGGTAATAGTAATAGATTGTAATGTGATTACTAAGATAGTGTTAATATAAAACAAAATAATGGACAAATTATAATATCAATTATAGTTGAATGAAATTGAGAAGGAATTTACGTATTAATAATAAAACTACAAGAATAACATTAATGTAAAATATGGATTTAAGGTAATTGTTAAAGTCATTGTTAAAATTAATATTATTGTTAATGAGTATGGAATTACTAGAGTAATTGTTAAGATTAATGACAATGTCAGTAATAATAGAAATAGTATTGATTGAGAGAGAAATAATAAAATAATGATAAAATAATAAGTGTCCAGATAAGTCAGTGATTGAATTATAGTGTTAACCATTTAAGAGTATAATATGACTTGCAACTCGTTAAAAATAACACAGTGAAAGATTTGATAAAGTGAAAAAAATATTAATGCAAATGTAAAATGCAAAAGAGTTAGTGTAATATAAGAAGAGTAAATGAAGTGTTAAGGACATAAAAAAAAGTAATAATATTGAATCAGTGTCGCTAATATCAACAATAACGACTATTTTAATAAGTGATTCAGTAAACAATAGAGTGTCCAAATATAGACTGTAATTAAGTATATAAGTTAAGAAAAAAGAGGAAGGAATCCAAAAGTTATAAATATAGATAAAGTAATAACAAGGATTGTTAATGGAATTGATTATTAATTTACAGACTGAACGTATTGTTACAATTGTTAAGATTATTAGTACACATAATAAAGATACTGATAATAGAAATGAAAATGATAAGATAATTTTAAAGAGTAGTTATAGAAACAAAAACAAAGGATATAGTGATAAATGACTAAAGTACATAATTAATAGTGTAATTAAGGAAATACACTTGTCTGTACATGCATGTAGTTACAGTAGTGAAAAATTTAGGATATGTATCCACCACTGGGCATTTTTAATGCTCAGCGCATAGAGTGTTACTGCACGCAGGTTGTGGTAGATTTTGATGTGGCCGAAGATATAGGGATGACCGAAAGAGGTATTCGACAGCAAGGATAGAAGGACTGGCCTGGCATGTATACTACCCCAATAGATGGAAGCAGTGATGCATGGTATAGGTATATGAATTGTGTGTTAGTGCAACTATTATGTTATTGTGCATGTATATATATGATTGTTATTGCTAAAAAGAAAATCCTACCGATCTGTTAAGTGCATTGTAGTGTATGTCATTCTAGCGTTGTGACATCCGGTATCCGCACCACAAGTGGGTATAAGGTGTTACAATTAGTATATCATGGTATTTATATGTGGAAGTATATGATTATATATAGTGTAAATTGAAGGGTAAATATTGTAGAATTGAATGTATAAGTGAATTAATGAATAAATACAAAATAGAAAGTATACATTGCCCTTAGTAGTCTAGTAGTCAAGTCTAGCTCAGGATATAATTGGCTAACCATAGAGACACTATACCGCGGTTGCGAGTCAAGACGACTCCCATCAGTAGGCCAATTGTAACGGCCCGAAAACTACCCTAGTAGTATTGAACGTGATTAGCGTAATTGAGTGAGTGTAAAATTAGGGTTTACATATTTGGACTAAATTGAAAATGAAAATTAAGGACATAATTGCATAAAATTAAAGTAATGTAGTGACCAAAGTGTAATTTTGCTTGATTAGTGTTAAGTGAGATTAATTAAGCTAGGTTGGATTTATTAACCTTAATTGATGTAGTAGTGGAAACCAAGTGTTGCTTTGAGAGAATGCCACCTAGCTTTGGGATAGCTTATGGCTTGACACATAGCAAAACCATGCATATAAATGGATTTATGGAAGGTAGAAAATGGTCACTTTTGTAGCATTCCTTGGTCCGGCCATCCTCTCAATTTCGCCCTCTTTCTCTTGTTCTTTAACCCTTTTCGTCTCTCTTATTCTTCACTTATTGCATTGGTTTCAAGTGGGTTCAATTGAATGCTAAGTTAGGTCCACGTAAAGGTAAGCCTAAGTACTGTTTCCTTCCTCTCCTTGATTTAGATTTCAGTTCATGGCATTAATTGAGTTTTGTATGTGTATGTATATTGATTGTAAGTTGAAGAAGCTAGTAGGAAGGCAAAGGGCAAAGAGAAGGCCATTTGAGTAGTGGAGAGTGAAGGAGAGCTTCAAGAGGTTTGGGATTAGATTTTATGTTAACCTTTGATTAAATGCATGATTGATTAGTTTTGGATTTAAATTTTTCTAGATACATGATTATTGAGTTTAGAATTTTTGCTTGATTATATGATAATTGTTAAATGCTATGGATGAGGTATATGCTAGTGATGTGTTTTGAGTGGAAATGAAAGTGTGTGTTGATTGTGCTAGTGATTGCCATGTTTATGCATGAACCCTAATTTCGGAGATGTGAGTAGTGGTTGTGTATTTTATGTTTAATGTTATATGTTGAAAATTTGATTGTGCCGTAATGTTCATATATGTGTATAAGAACTATAGTTTGAATTTGGTGTACTGGTTTGGCCAATTTGGCTTATTTCAAGCTTTATAAGCTTGATTGTGTAAAACTATCTTTGTGGTTCATTTGACCTATGTGCGTTGTTGATGCTATATTTTGAGTTGTAGTGCTCTACATTGGTTGATTCAAATTGCTTCTGAAACCTAAGATCTACGCAAAAAAAATGTCTCAGAAATATAGTTGAGCTAATTCTAGCTCTAAGTGCCCCTAAAGTGGCCAAAACATAGGTGTCTCTATTCTGGCGAGTTCATTGGAACAATATAGGTTATTTAGGTCATATCTGACATTTTAGATGTCCAAATGACTTGAACTTTGTTCCATTTGAAACTTAACATCCTAGGGAACAATTGTTAAGAGGAAGTTTTGCCTAAAACTGAAGTTTAGATGTTGGTTTTTGCGGTTCAAGTTTAAGGTGAAAAGCAGTCTCGTAGGGCACCTGATGGAGGCTATTGTCGCGAGCGCGACAGAACAAGTTAAATGAGGGCTTTTTCTTCTTATTTTGATCCCATGGTTAGCATGAATCATTGCCCACCTTTACCCTCCTCTAGTTTGTGTATTTTTTGTGTGTTTTTCCTTTTTAAAATGCATCTGAACTTCATTGCAAGTTCCTATAACTTGTCCAATTCATGCCTAACATTATGAAATAACTATATGAATGTTTGTCAATTGAACTATATGTAAATGATGCGATGGCATAGTGGTTTAATAAGGAATTAAATGCATACATGCTTTTTAATTATTGAACATGATATGGCATGCAATATTGATGATATATGATTGAATTATAATGGTATGTGTACTTGTATGATGAACTATATGAATATGTTTGTAGTTATATATAGTTAGTATATGTATTTATTGAGTTGTATGAGCAGTAGTATAACATGGTAGTTGAATATAAGTAATGTATATGGATAAGTGTACAAAGTGTTTATTACAAGCCTGAGATGTTCATAGAAGTGGATAGATAGGCATGCTTATAAAGGGTTAGATGTTTTGCAGCTGCTAGATGTTTGGCACCGACGGGTGTCTAGATGTTTGGTACCTATTTGTATCGAGATGATTTGAGACTTCGGTCTCTAGATGATTTGAGACTCTGGTCTCAAGACATTTGGTACTGCTTATCAGTATCTAGATGTACCCATATCCATTATCACTATGAAGTCAGGCTAATATTTATTTATGTTGTGTTTGAGATGGTATTATATGTCAATGATTGACATGAAATGTTAATATATGTACATGACTATCATACTAGAGATGTTAATATTTGTTTACATGTGTACATGAAAGGCTATTATATATGTTAGATACATGTTCATATTAATATGCTCAGAATTGAATGTTGTTATATGATTAATATACTAGATGTGTACATGCCATATTGTATGATGTTTGAGAATTGTTAGAAGTCAATTATTTGTGACATCCCCACTAAGCGTTATCTTTTAGCACGAGTGTTTTTCCCATGTAGGTATGTAGGTTAGTAAGAAGTTGAGCATCTACAGGTCATGACCACTAGGAGTACAAGTTGAAGTTATTTTTGTATAGTTAATATAGTACATTTGTAGAGTGCAAAATATGTGCATGTAAGAAGTTTTGTTTATGACATGTAAATGCTATTGAAGGGATGTTCTTGTCATGTAAAAAGGATATAGATATATGTAATGCATATGTTTTACAAGGAAACGTACATGCAATATGTAAAGGAACAATGTTATTGTGTAATGTAAATGACTATAAGAATTTATTTTAAGCATGTATATTGATACTTGATAATTAGTTGTATAAGTATATTGGAATTGTTTATTTGTTAAAGTATGTGGGCATAGCGCTCCCTATCCTGCTAGGGGGTATTAGGGAGTTACACCAATGATGGTCTACCATAGTGATACAATAATTTAGTGTTTACAGTGCAGTGATAGTAATATGAGTGATCCTTCGAGGTTACTCTTAAGTGCTCTAGACCTGTGGGATCCATGTTCCGTGTATCCGGTTCGGAGATTTCTACCGGATTGATACTAGGGGCAAATTAATGAAAATGAATTAAAATGAGTAAATAAAAGTTAATAAGAAAAATGGAATAAATTGGGACTAAATTGTAAAGATGTATAAAAAAAGGGTAAAATCGTAATTATGTAAAAGAATGAGATAAGATAGTTAAGATGAAGAAATAAGTGAACAAATGGTAAATTACGTAAAATAGTAGCAATATGAGGACTAAAAAGGTAATTTGATATGAAAACGATATTTGGGAAATAAGTGGAAATTTTACATGATAAGTAATAAGTTTAGTGTAAAAGTGAATAAGATATGGCATAATTGTAATTATTGTGAAAATGAAGGACAAAATTATAATTTAAATAATATTAAAGGATTAAAGTGTAAATGGTCCTTAATATATCTAATAAAATGGACTAAATTATAATTTAATAAAAATTATATTTAATAAGTGTAATTGTTAAGGAAGAGTGATAATTGTGTAGTAAAGTATTGAAAATAAATTAATAAAATAAAAGTGTAAAAAGTATGAAAGTAAAATGTAAGGGTTAAATATGAATTTTATATATCAAAGAATGGATTAAATGTGAAGAAAATACATTAGTAGTGGAAAATAGTAATTAGTGGACAAGTAAGGATATAACCGTGAATAAATGAAAGTATAGGTATCAAATAATGACTTGACAGTGTTATGGTTAACTGAAGGACTCAAAGGGAAATTTGAACGTATATATGATATTTAATGAAATTAGTACAATTAAGTATATTTAATAAATAATTAGTGTAGTAATATATATACAATAATAATAATAAATGTAATGTTAATGTTAATGTTAATGTCAATGCTAATAATAATAATAATAATAACAATTATAGTAAGATTGTAAATAAATAATAGTAGTGTTAATAAATTAAGGAGAATATGTTATTGTAATGTCAAGGAATTATTAGGAATTGGTAAGGTAAAATACAATTATAAAGTTATATATATATATATATATATAGAGAGAGAGAGAGAGAGAGAGAGAGAGAGATAGATAGATAATTTAAAAGGATAAATTGAGATTAGTTAAATAGTGAAAACGATACAAATGATATAAGTAATTTAAATAAGGATTAAATTATATAAATGTAAGATATAGAACTTAATGTTTTACGCTATTGTATATACAAATTTAGTAAAGCAATATTATATGACAATATAGTTAGCAATAATGTTAATGTTAAAGATGATAACAGTAATACCACAATATTAATAAAGGAAAAAGGATAAGTAACAATTATAGTATTTGACATAAGAAGCGTAAATAATAATGTTAATGAAATAATGAACTAATTTAAAAGGGTTATGCGAAAGTATTAATGACATAATTAAATATGTACAAGGAACATAGGACTGTTAATAAAATTTTAAGAGTTAATAATAAAGTAATGTTAATCGTTAAGATGGAAGTATTAATAGTAAAAAATAAAATAAATATTGCTATTAACAATGATAAAATTAGTGACAAAATAATAAAGTTAAAATTGGAATAGTTAATAGAATAATTAAACTTAATGTATACTCATATGCTGAGGGATGAATGAATGCTACAATGTGAAGATAGATTAAGAATTGCTCATATTTGTATATTACTGGATTATTGTGGCCATCATGGGTTGTGATATTGTTTGCTTTACAGGAGGGTAGGTAAAGTATATAGCCGTTATACTGTCGAAATTCTAACTACATGAATAGTAATTTTGACAATTATAGGTCAATCGATAAGCATAATAATAAAGAATTGAAATGAAGTAACAATGAGAAAAAATTAGTAGTGACTAAAGAATTGAAATAAAAGTACAAACAACATAAAGGAAATAAGAATGCTAGTTATAAATTATTGATCGTATAGTATTAATGTAAATGTTAAAGTTAATAGTGTAAACATTAAATAGTTTGTTAACTAGAATCACTATACTAAAGTATAGTGATAGAAATAGTTATGAATATAGTGATAACTAAATTGAGTAAAAGATTTAGTAAATTATAAGTTAAGACATAAAATAAGTAAAAGCTTAAAAGAAATAATGTATATACAATGTATAAGAAAGGATATACTTGTATGTGTGTATGCATGTAATTATAGTAGATGGAAAGTTTGGGATATGTATCCACCACTGGGCATTTTTAATGCTTAGCGTATAGTATGTTGACTGTGTACAGGTTATAGAAGATAGCAAATTAGAAGTAGTCGAGGCTTTACTGATGATCGAGGATAGTGAAGAGAAGTAAAGATAAAACGGTAGGCATGGCATGTGTACAATCGAGGTGGATGAAGTTAAGAACGTGTAAGAACATATTTATAGTTTGTATATGTGTTTTGGTAAGGAATCTTAATAAACCTCTATATGGGTTGTTGCATTGTTATTGTTACTGATATATATAGATGTTATTAATGTTGAAAAAAAAAATTTACCCACTGAACTGTTGAGTGTATTATATCATATATCAATGTAATGTTGTGATATTCGATATCCGTAACATTTGCGGGTATAAGGTGTAACACCCCAAAGTAGCCCTAGAAGAATTATAGAATTTTGTTCAGAAAAGAGATTAGATGTTGAGTGTGAGAGTCCTGTAGCGAGCACGACAAGCGTCGCGGGCGCGACAGAACCCTCCGGTGATAGGTTAATTAAATTGGAATTTTTGACTCGTGGCATCATAGGGTGTTGACACATGGCAACTTGAGAGGGTGACACTTTGCAAGAGACTTAAGTGTGGTTTATATAAGAGTGACAAGTGGCGGCATATGAGAGTGACACTTGGCGTCGTAGGAAAGAGACAAGTGGCAAGAGATGAATTTAATATGAATTGAATGGAAAATAGTTAGTTTGGTTAAAAAGGAACAAGATGAACTAAGTGGACTAAAGGGGATAAACATGGTTGACTAAAGGTAAAGTTGTAATTAATTAAAGTAAGTGGGCATTTATTTGAATAGTAAATGGAGGATGAGGATTGACCATTTGCTTCTTTCTTCTTCTTTTACGTGAGTTTTGGCCCTTTGTTCTTTATTTTTTTTCTTTCTTTTCCTTTGGTGAGTTGTTCTCCCTCTCTTGCTCTTGCTTTTGTTCTTTCTTTTCCCCTTTGGTCTATTTTGAGTGAGCTCATTGAGTTGGTTTGAAGTGTATAAGTCAAAGGTTGAGCTTAGTTCTTGAGAAGAAGGTAAGTAGCATTATTTTAGCATTGGTCTTCTTCTTCTATTTAATTTCTGTTTTTGATTTAAAGTAAAAATAAGAGTAACCCAAGTGTTTTTGTGTGGTTTTGGTACAAGCTGGAGGCAAGAGAGTTGATAAGGGTAAAGAGGAGGTCGGAATCGAGTAGAAAGTACGAGATCGAGCTTTCTAGAGGTTGGGATCGTGTGAAAATATCATTTTGATTGCTTGTGGTACTTGTGATATGTGTATATATGCTTAGAAGTATGTGAATTGATTGATTGAGTGTATTTGTTGATGTTAAAATTTGATATGGTAAATTCTGTTTAATTGTAATATGACCTCTGTGTGAAGTTTTTGTCATAGGTATAGTTATAGACCTCTGAATTGAGTGATTATTAATCCAATGGAACCATGACTTCTATATCTATAATTGTTACAGAAATAAGCTTGAGCAAATTTGTGCTCTAAGACCTTCAAAAATGGCCAAAATAGAGGGGTCTCTACTTTGGCCGGTTCATTTGACCAGTTCAGATTATTTAGATCATATATGATGTTATAGATGTCCAATTGACTTGAAAATTGTCCCATTTGAAAGTTAACATCCTAGGAAAGATTTTCTAAGAAGGAAGTTTTGCCTAAAAACGTCGTTTCGATTTCCGTTTAGCCTGAAAAAAATTGGTGTTGTTGGGTTTTTGTTTGGATGTTCGTGGCTCTGTCACGAGTAGTGACGACTGTGACGAGTCGTGACAGTAGGCCACTGTCACGAGTAGTGACGACCTCCACCTCTCTATTTTGACCATTTTATGTGTTTTTCTTCCCGAATTGAACCCGTATCGCACCCGAACTTCAGGGTAAGCTCCTATAGCATGTCCAACTCATTTCTAACCTTATGGAATGAGTATGTGAGTGGTTGTCAATTGAAAACATAGGTGATAAAAGCTATGGCATAAGAGTTTAATAATGAAATTAATGTATATATATGCTTTTTAATTATTGAACATGATATGCATGTGATGATTGAATCATAATGTGTGAAATCTATGAACATGTAAAATGCATTGTGTATTTGATTAGTTAGTAAAGTAGAGTACAAAGATGCATTGATATTATATGGCTACATGCGAGTATATGCAGAGGGTATATGTGTATACATGGTTTGCTCCATTGATATGTATATAGTGTATAGTGTTCTTGAATGAATAGTAAAGTACATGTAATGTATATGATATAGGGTATAGAGTCTTTATGGTTAGCCTGACTGGCCATAGCCGTGGATAGATAAGCATGCTTATAAAGGGATTACCGCGCAGCTGCCACCGACCGCCCCGTTTGGGCGAAGCGGGTCGACCTCCGAGAATGGTCATTAATAGAGATAGATGAAAATGTTTTGTGACTTCGGTCTACCGAAAATGTTTTTATTATAGAGCGTCCCGTATCCGCAACTAAAGGAAGTCAGGCCTGTTTTGTTAAAAAGTTGTGTAGTGAACTTGAGATGATTAAAAGCATTGCTTTGAATAAAAGCTATAGCACATGAAAGTAATGTTTAAGTACATTACAGTTCTGTATACAAGTACATGATTTCATGAATGTGAACACATGATAGCGTATATTTGAATAAATGATATGTACAAGTTGTAGTGTATATGAATAAGTAGAAGAGTAGATGTTATATACTTGTGAGTTTACTGCTTTGATAATTGAACCTGCAATATATATATGTATAAGAGCTATATGCATGAGCTAGTTGATTTGTTACATGAAATTTGTGATTTACTTGTGACTTCGTAAAGAAGTCCTTTGTATTATTTCATCCCCACTAAGCGTTATCGCTTAGCACGGATGTTTATTTCCGTGTAGGTATACAGGTTCGGATCAGTGAGCGGACATCTGCAGGTCAAGGCCACTAGGAGTTGTATTTTGATCTTCTTTTTGTATAAGATAGAGATAGAGTTCTACATTTTGAGTAACATCATTATGTAAATGTACATGTATAGAAATGAGTGCAGAAATCACATGTCGATATATATGTACAGTTAAAAGAGAACAAGTGTAATATGAACATGTATAAAAATAGTTTGGATATATGTAAAATATTTGTAAAGTGCATGTGGGCCCAAGTGTTATTTTATTTCATTAATGTGTTTATGCTATCGCTTCCGCTAGTGCATGTACATGTATACGTAAGTGTCCGCGTGGCGCCCCGATATTCCTTACCGGGAATATGGGGGTGTTACATAAGGTGTTACACTTTCTGACCTTTAATGCTTCTTAAGAAGGCTTATGAATAACTATGTATGGTCGAACCTTGCAAATTGGCAAACAAATTGTGATTGAACCTTGCAGACTGGTAGATGTAAGTTGTGATAAAACCTTATAGACTAACGAAAGCAAGTTGTGGTACAACCTTATGAACTTATATAGACTGTGATTAGACCTTACAGACTTATGTAGATAGATAGTGGTGTAGCCTTGCAAACTTGTAAAGGCTGACTGTGATTGAACCTTGCATAATGATGTAGACAGGCTATGGTTAATCCTAAATTTTGGCAGCAAAAAAATTGTCATGTATTGCGATTGCTTGTTTGGAAAGGAAAGCTTATTATCTTGCCTCCTACAACAAAGTAAGCATCCTGGAGACAGGCAGTCATAAGATTGCACCAGTTGTTGAAATTATTAATTGACTAATTGTGATTACATCCTCTTGAAGTTGTCCCCCATATATGTTCAGTATAGAGAAATCCATGTGTACATGAATGCATGCATGCTTGTGAACGCATAGATATATGTGTTTGTATAAATCAACCATCATCTTTTTTTTTCTTTCATTTTCTTTGATTGAAGAACCATTTCACCTTATCCTGGCAGAGACTTTTGTCAGTTTTGACCGTGCGCATATTAGCAGTTCTACCTCTGTCACTAACAACCCATTATTACTCCAAGTATCTGTAGTCATTTATCATATGGTAATGTGCCCTTTGTAGGTTTTCACATTAGCGTTTTTTAGCAGAATATGTCTTGTAATGCTTTAAAAATTTCAGCGTTGTGAATAGTATCTTTCAAGCAGCAAACATTGTACATTAGGGTGAATAGTACCATGGTAAACCAAGAATTGACCGAAGGTCAACTTCTGACCTTAGAAAAGTTAGTAGTCAACTCTAACTAAATAATTAAATTATGAATAAAGTTAATCAAATTGATTAAGTTGGATCAATATCATTTATGGTTATTAATTAAATCATAAAATTTGAGCGATAAAAAATTGTTTGATTAGAGGATTAGAGATTTAGATTTTTTTAGGGATCATTGGTAACACCCTTAACTTTTTATACTATACGTATGATGATTCGGTGTCTCACAAGTTACTTTACAGTAGACAGATCGGTAAAAATTTTTCACATTCAAACATCGATGACACTCATAAGCAAATAATGATCATATAAGAGTTTATACATAACTTTGTTTAATAATTTACACTTAACAAATACATAAAACATAAGCCCGTATTATCCTTCGCGATCATATACATGACATGCCTATCTTTCATTTCTGCTTTCACTCCTCTTCTCGACTTTCACCAAAACCTCGGCCACCTTAAAACTTCCTACCTTTATAATCTGCACGTAATAAATAACACTATGCGCTGAGCATTAAAATGCATAGTGGTTGATACATATCCTAAACTTTCCATCTATAATTATGTATGCACACACAAGCACATCGGTTCTTATATCATGTAGACACTATTTCTCTTATTATATCTATTAATCACTTAGTTTAGTATCTATATATGTTTAAAATTGATTTAACTTTTCTTTACTACTATTATTATTCTTGTTATTATTAACAATTTATCATTATCATTATCATTATTATGTACAATTTATTATTACTAACACTAACATGATTTTTCTGTCAATTCCATTAATAATATTTCAACATCATTACCTTTATTTCACTGATATATCCACTAGATTCACTTAATCCTTTCTATTTTTATTATAATTTTTCTCCTCATTTATATCTTCAATTTCTGAGCTCATTTCCAGTATTCTAATTAATTCATTCACTGTCGTTATTATTATTGTTGTTGTTATTATTATTATTATTATTATTATTATTATTATTATTATTTACATTACTCTTATTACTAACATTATTATTTTTACAATTGTTATTACAATTAATATTCTTGTCATTAACTTTACATTTTGTCATTATTTAACTCACCATTTTACTACTCAATATTTCATTGTCTTTTCTTAATTTTCATTTAACACTCATGCACGTCCACGTCTCACCCTGTGTAAATACTTCTAAATTAACTAATTCGTTCCTTATGTCTTATTTATATTCTTAAGCTATTCCACATAATATGTATGACACCAACCATTATTAACTTCCTTTGTCATTTCCATTATTCTTGCCAAATTAGTTAATATCATCCTCAATGATTACTGTCATTTTTAACTTCATTGTTAATATTACCACTAATCCTAACTTTATTCTCATAGACTAATTTTCATAATTATTATGTCTTAAACTTTCCAAGTTTACTTAAATTATTAAGCTAGTTATATTTCATTTTATATTCATTCTTAATACTTTTTAATTATAAAATTACTCACATCTAACATGCTACTAGTATATATATATATATATATATATAACCTTAAATGTGCATTTTCTTATACTGTCACTTTTATCATCCTATACATCCATATGCTATTATTATACTAACTTTATCTTTCATTTTTCCATAATTAATCTTTTTCTATTTCTTGATTAATGTTCACTTTTATTTTACAAAACCTCCTATACAAGATCTATAATTTTTTTTTCTATTTACTATCCCATACATACATTTACATACATACTTTTAAGTAAGCATTAATCATAAATAGTTTTAATATTCAATTTATCTTACATTATAGTTATTTATTTATTTGACTCTATTCAATTTAATCGCATACAATTTACATAATTTATGTCCCTTAACTTTACTTAATATACGGTTTTATCCTTCGATTTATCTATAATTACAATTATGTCATTACTTAATCATTCTTCACATATGTTTAATTTACTTATTATATAGTTTCGTTTATACTTAATTTTATTTCATGGTTACCATTATTTAGTAGTTGAATATTCCATTGTCACTTAATTGCACTATCAATTTTTATATCATCAATTAATTACATTTTAATTATTTAATTAACGCTATTATCTTAAATTTACATTTTAATCTCTAAACTTTCACTAAATTACAGTATTGTTCTCCAATTCTATTTATTTACACTAATGCCACTAATTAATTTATTTTCACATTAATTTTATCATTTTGGCATGCTAATTACCTTTTAGTCCTTTAAACATTATTATGTCACTAATTAGTAATTTTTACATCTATTTCATTATTTTACATGTAAGGTTGTTATTTAATCTTTAAATATCATTCCTATGCCAATTTACCTTATTACCCTTTCTTTTTCATTTATTTACAATAATGCCATTATATATCTTATTATCACATTTATTCCATTATCTAATACGTAAATTACTATTTAGTCCTTGTAATATTATTTTCATATTAATTTATAATTAGGTCCTTTCAATTTCATTCAAATTACAATATTACCCTTTTTTTTTATTCCCATTCGTTACATAATTACCATTTTATCATATTACTGCAAGATCTTTGCATTTTAGTTCTTTTCCACTCATTTTCCTTTATTAGGATTTATTCATTCATCTAAATTCATTTTCATTATTTTGACATATATTTTACCGATGAATCCTTTGAATATCATTTTCATGCCAAATTATATTTTAGTCTTTATATAATAATCAATTTACTTATTTTACCAATTTATTCATATTTTATTTTTATTAACCTTAATAACCATTAAATTTATACTTTTGCCATTTAAACCCTAAATCTTTTTAAATTCTAACAATTAAGTCATTTTTACTCTATTTTACTCAAATTTTATTCATTTTTACTATTTTGCCCTTAGTATTAATCCGGTAAAAATCTCCAAACCGGATACACAGGACGTGGACCCCATAGATCCACTACATTTTAGAGTGACCCCGAAGGACCACCCCAAATATTTACATTTCATTTCATTGTGCATTTCAACATTTTAATATTTCAACATTCTATTATTTTAGTAGACCATCATTGGCCTAATGATGCGAATATAGCTGTCCATATGGCTAGCGAACTATATCTTGAGCTAAATTTAATTACCAGACTACTACTAAGGGCAATTAAATCATTCACTTCATTAAATCACCATGAAATACATAATTTACATTTTAATTCACATTATTAATTCTTTAAAACACTATTTAGCCAATAAAACATTTTCACTTCAAATTCATTCTTTTCCCATCAATTCTATTCCAAGCCATTTATTATTTAATTCCATGATCATTCATACCATAAACTCATTTTAACACAACATATTCCAAAATTTTCAACTTAAACATAATACAATAATACACTTTAATATATTCAAATATTCTCTATTAATTCCAAATAAATTAACACACACTTAATTTTCATTCTTTATTCATTTTATGACATTATACTAAATTAATTAACTCAATACACTATAATTTGTTTATGTTCACCACTTGGCCTAACCTATTTTTTTCTTTTTATTTTTATTTTTCATTCATTTTCCATTTATTTACTTAAATTATGTATCAATAAGCCTAAATATATAATTAAATTACATCAAATCACTAAATATTCTCAATTATTCTTAAATAATCCATTTAGCCAAGACATTAGTTCTTCATTAAATTTATTTTTTATTCCTATAATCATTAAATTAGTTAGATTACATGTTAATCATTACAAAATACATCATTTATTTGCATTAAACACCAAAGTATTCAATTGTATACCTAATATATACATTCGGCTTCACCATGGGTTCCCATTCAAAGTTTTATCATTTCATTTTAAGCAAGCAAATTCTCATTTTTAACCTCCCAAAACATGTTTATAAGGTTTGATTTCATTTATCATGCATATTTCACATACATACCATATGAACATAACCTAAAATCATACATATTCAATGGAAAGAGTTGGATATTGTATCCACTAACCTCTTGTTCTTATTTTAGACCTATTAAAAATCATTTCCTTATCTTGGGTCCTTGAAACACCATCATCTCCTTTATGTTCCATAAGAGGCCGAATATACATATCAAAGAAACCACCACAAATTTTGTTTCCTTTATTCAATCCAACAACATAAATACACTTTAGACATCCTAAAGTACCTATTTGAACCTTTAAACCAAATAAAAAATATCAATTTCACTTACCTCAAATTTGTGTCCTAACTTTCCATCCTTGATTTTTTCCACTTTTTTCACCACAATTTAAAGCTAGAGGCTACTACCATCTAATAAAGGGGCTAAAATTTACTTATAAGGCTTTAATTTAGGGAGAGATTGGAAGAGAATTAAAGAAATTTGGAGGAGGAGGAAGAACATTCAATTCGGCCATAGGAGAAGGAGGAAGAGCTGCTGGATTTACAAGATTTCTCTAGAGAAATCAATATTTCAGGGTATTTATAGGTGACTTATTGGGCTGGGTTTAGTCCAACCAAGTTGGGTTGAAAGATTATGCAGTGGAATTATAATTATGGATAAACATGTCAAATGAAATTGAATGAACATAAGAAAAAAAGGGTTTGTGGATATAATTTGCTATCATTTTTCGTATTTTATTGATTATATATACGTGTGTCTATGACACGCACCGAACCCAGTAGGTATCCGGCTTGTTCTCCATAGTCTGCTTTTAGGGCCCGAGACCGGATAAAGGTTTATTAAACTCATGAAGATTGGCCGCTTTGCAATAGATAGGGGCATCCTTATTCCATTGTTGGCAATCAATCTACGAGGGCATCAGTTGGGCACCATAAGGCAGGTATTATGGAGTCACCATCCAATAAAACATTGGGAAGGTTATTCTAACCTTATGAAGCCAAAACCAGAGATGGTTTGGTTATATGAATGAGTTTTTTAAAATTAACTTCCTATCTCTTTTCTCACACAATTTAAAGATAAGAAATAAAAAACGCATTATAATCATGTAAAAAAAGCCATAAAAATAAAGTAAAATTGTCCAACAAAATGGCAAAATAAAGTATGCATAAATCGGGGGATTTATTTGGATGGAAACATTAGTTCCCGCATGCATATTTACAAAAAATGAAGAGTTCCTTGAACAAGTGTTGAAAATAAGATGAGTGATCCCATTTTGATAAAAAAGAAACCATTCCTTTATGTGTCATTTTGGGATGGAAATCTGGACATTGTTCCATTTTATTAAAAATCCCATTTCATTTGTACAAAATTTTAGGTGAATTTTTATGTTAGCGTGCAAAAATCCTTTTATTATTACAATCCCAAACAAAAAAAATAAAGGAAAGGAAAGCAAAAAACGAAAATAAATAAAGTACAAAAAAAGGATTACTGTGAACCTTGTATTCTAGTCCCGTAACACCCTTTGCCCTTACGTAGCAACCGTATGATAACCTAGCCGGTATACAGCGCCGGGTGAAGGATGTCACCTAATGAAACACAAAAGGAACAATAACAAATAATGAAAAACCGAATTATAAAATTTCTTTCAATACAAAACACTCTCACATACATAACTCATATAATACTCTTCACTTTAATCATATTATATACAGATCACTTATTACTAAAACAGTGGTTAATTACAATATGAATAGCAATTACAAAATCTATTTAAAATTCTCCTATAGACTCGTTGGCCTTGACTGCTATGGAATGTCCTTATTAACACATCTATCTTCAAAACCTGCACTGATGAAACACCTGTGCTAAGCATAAAGGCTTAGTAGGGAAAAATACATGAAATGGATGACCACTCACAGTAGATACAATCATATGATTACATATACTTACAACAAACCTATAATCATACTTAAATCGATAGCATATACATTTACAATAGTATGCATCTCACAGTCATAACACTTAACAGGTATTTGTGCATATAAATGTACAAATATTTACTTATCTAAATCATTATACATTTATCCAGTTATATTATTAACCACACTTTTTTAAACATTGTACAATTTTATAATACTTTTCCAATCAACACATATCATTTACCATTATTCTTATACATATACTAATGTAAATTCATATTTTCATACTTATGTAATTAACATTTCATTACACTTAGCTCCTAAGTCGGACAATCATTAAAATATTACTCATCTTAGCAATTGAATATTGATACTTCTCATATTATGGAACATATAACTATAATACAATCTACCCTTCATTTTTCTTTATAAATTGTGCACATTAAAGTCAAAATGCATATCATTTATTTCATTGACAAATTAGAATTCCTACTTAATTCTTAAATTAGATTCAACAAATTATAGATACATTAATGCATGTGTAAAGATTTACAAACATTACATCAAGTGTAAAGATTTACAAACGTTACCTCATGTTCATATAACACATTTATTGAATAATACAATCATAGCAAATAATCACTTTCAAATCATTTATATGAAGTGCCTACTTTATATTAACTTTTAAATCATAAATTATATAACCAGCAAGGAGTCATTCCTAATTACTAAATCATATATACATGTATTATACGTATATCCAGAGTCTGCATATAAAAATACATTCACTCATTGATTCATCTTCTAGGATATTTATTTAACATTCTTTACTCATTTGTTACCTACCTTAGAATACAATAATACATAGGCACATAAGACACATATTCAGAATAATATATCTATTACCATAATCATACAGCATAATTAGCATATCATATAAACATTTATTATAGCGTACCTTTATGGTTCATTCATATAAATGCATTCATTTACCAATAATCTTTATATTATTCATTTAGTTTTTATCACTTAATTATTGCCTGCATTTCCCAAGAGGTGGATAATGGGTTGAAACGCATGGGTACCTGAGGGTACAATTACATATAGGGATCCATATAGGATCCGGAACACATAGTGATCCAAACGAGATCCAAAAATGCCTAGGGTCCAAATCGGGATCCAACGCATGGGCTACAGTGACAAGAGACCCTACTAGTGTGCCTATCTATCCATAACTCGACTAACGCAGGCTGTACGCATATTTGTTCCATTCTTATATTATTCACATCACTATCACATTTTTGTATATATACATACACTTATTGTGATCTTATAGTGTTCACACATACTGGTAAATTCCTTCAGAGTTCTCATATAATTCCATATGGCACGTTTATATGAACATGTATATATATGTATATATATCATGTAACAATGTCATATGGATACCAATATCATTTCAATTACATTTATATTATTCTTAGCAATGTTGGCATTCCAAACACATTTTCATGCTCATATACATCAAATATACATAAATTCACCTTTTTGCATTCATAAAAAATATACTCATTTATTATCATACACATGTAATCACATCACTTTTCACATGTTCACATATAGTGCCTTAATTCATATAATCAATCTACCATTCCTCCTTACACATATCAGGACCATACCATCATATAATTACTCACTCATACAACACTATACTTCAATATTTGTGTCATATCATTTTAATATTACATAACACATATTTCACTTAACATTAACATATAGCTATATCACATTAATTTCTCTATTTTAATTACATTCCACTTATTGATCACTCAAATACCCATTATATTTTTTGAAACATACATTAAATGAATCCCAAAAGGTTAAAGGAAGTCCTGGTTCGATTCGGAATGAAAACAGACCATATAGTCTAAACAAGGGTGAGGGATGGCCAGGCGAGACTTGGGGGGGGGGGGGGGGGGGGTGGGAGGGCCACACCTAAGCTCAAGGGCTTTAAACCCATCTTTTCAACTAAACAAAGTGTAACTTAGCCTATACAGCCAAAAACACAATACAAACACTATATTTTGCGAAAGTGGTCTCATAACAATTAATCCTCAGTATGTAATGGCACAAATGTCAAGTTATTTAGAGTAGGAACTAAGGAGATATGGCTTCAGAAACACAAAATACTCCAAAGACACACCTGACAAAAAAGGCTACTGTTTGGGGTCATTTTGAGGCCCTTAGAGTCAGAATAAAATTATGACTATTTTTGAGACATTTGTAGGCACAGATGTTCGATTCAAATGCCTTTGGAATCACCTAATTTGGAGATTCCTACCTCAATTTATAGCCTAAAAATCGGATTGAGGTCTATTTATACCTGGGATAGAATCTGTCCCAATCACCCAGCCAAAATAGAACCCTTCTGTTTTGGCCACTTTTGAGGGTCTTAGGACCAAAATTAGCTCATGGTTATTTCAAGGACATTTGTAGGTATGGAAGTCACGGTCCTAACCCAACTAGATTAACTTTATTTGGAGTTCCCAAACTCTATTTATACCCAATAGTCCTCAAAGGTCAGATGGGCTTGAAACATAATTTTCCTTTTTCATCACATCTACTCAAACTAAACATTTCCACAACAACACTCAACACAACTCAACTCAATTTCATATATACCATCCATACACATATACAATTATACAAATTAACAATAATTGTACAAAAACACCTAAAATTCCCAAACCTCATTTTATGTCTCCTTCATCTTTACTTTTGCTCTTTCTTGCTTCACCTTTGCTTTCTTTCTCTTTTTCTTTGAATCCATTAGCTTCTCTTTCCAATTTACACATCAAATTCATTAACACATAAACAAATCACAAACTTACCCACTCCAATGAATTTAATTATAAAGAAGAAGAAAACTTAGTATTTTCTTACCTTGTAAGCTTCCAATTACACTAAAACTATTTCTTTACACACAAATTTTCTTGGAGTAAATTCTTGGATGAATTAAGAGAGAAAACTTGGTAAGAAATTGAAGAAGAAAGGCTACCTTCTTTCCTCCTTTATGGCCGGCCAACTATGGCCTTGAATATGGTCAATTTTGACAAATTTATGTGGCCACAAATCCATCTCTATCTTAGATACAAAATGTCACACTTTCATTAGTTACTTTTTAGATTTTTATGCTTAATTCCACTTCAGTCCTTTTATTCTTTCTTAATCACACATTCTCCTAATGATTAAATTATAATCTTGCATTACCACCTCCAACAACCTATTACATGCATTTAAGTCCTCAATGTCAAATTACCAATTTACACTCGACTTTTCATTTAATAATGGATATATTCTCAACTACACTTAACCATTTCAACTATCCAATTACACATTTCAATCGCTTTTATACTCAAAACACATGCAAATACGGCTAGGGTACTGTGACGCGCGGGAACCAGCTTGTGTTTCTCAGAGGGCCCACTTTTAGGGTTTGACAGGGGTTCGCGTCTAGATTTTAGGTAACATAAGATATTTTGGAATTCCTTACATAATAGAACATTAGGAAGTTCATCTAATCCTATGAAACCGTTAGGCACCTTTAAGGTATTTTGGAGTCACCACCCAATTTACAAGAAATTGGGAAAGGTCATCTAACCTCGGGGATTTTAAATGAGTTTTTTACCAATTGAAATTAATTAAAAGGGCACAAAAATAAATGAGTTTTTTAGCAATTGAAATTCCATCTCTCATATCACGCTATCATGCAATAAAACTTAAAGCGCATTTCAAGTATTTTTGGAAAGCAGTAAAGAAAGTAATAAAGAAAGTGATAAATAAATTATAAGTGAAAAAATGGGACAGAACAATCCCCAAAAATAAAGAAAGCATAAATAAATAAATGAATAAAATTGCTCCAAAATTAATTATAAGGGCCCAAAAATAAATAATACATAAAAAAATAAAGTAAAATACATAATACACAATACATAAATCGGGACATTTATTAAATTTTAAGAACATTGGTTCCTTCGTTAACTTAAAAAAGCTGAGAGTTATTTTAGGCAATAAAAATAGGGATAATTGGATCCCATTTTATGAAAACTAACTCCCTTTTGAAAATGAAAGTTTATTGGCTAAAATTAGGGCATTGATCCTATTTTATTAACAAAAATCCCAATTTTTATTATTGTAAAAAAAACATGAGTTTACTTAAAATACCGCATCTAAATACCATTTTGTATAAAACATACAAAATAATAAAATAAAGGAAATACAGGAATTGAAATGCAAACCAAACTTGAAGGCTCCTAATCTCTTGATTCTCCAGCTTTCACAGGAACGTTACTCAAAGTGAAATAAACAAATTTGGTGGAGAACAAAAATAAGAATAAAAAATAATGTTATCAAATTAAATCAAACGTATAATAACAATAAACAATTCAATGAAGTAAATAAATAAATAATCCTAACTCAGAAAATATTTATGACTATTGGAAAAATAATGTTTGACAAAAATAACGCAAGAAATTAATAAAATGGATCAATGAACAAAAATAGAATCAAATAGAAAGTAAAATTATTACAACATATTCTATAGATTTAAATTACGTTGCATGCATCATGTCAATAGATTAATTAGATTAATCTAAATTCAGCTTGATTTATAACAAACAACAACAGATATATTAATTACAATTAACCTACAGTAATTACAGTTGAGAAAACAAATAAACGACAGGGAATAAAGAAAAAGAAAAAAGGAATGGCTCTAGCCTAGAAATTTACCTCAGAAATTTCCTTGTCGATTGCTTGAAAACAGAGATTAAGAAAGCTTAGATCAAAGCTTTCTGTGACCAAAAAAATTGAAGTTGAAAACTCTAATTTTTGAAGAAAATAGATGATAGAAATAGAATCCTAAGCACAAAGAATTAATTTCTTTGGCTCAAGAACAATTAGAATTAATCGAAGAAATTTTAGCTCTCACAAATCCTATTTTCAAAATTTTTTGTCGCCACTGTAATGCTTTCCCTTTAATGGTTCTTATATTTTCTTTTTATATGATCCTCAGAAGAATTAGGTTTTAAGAGTTTTAATCTTATTCAAAGTGACTAATTATCTTTTAAAAATTAAATTTTATCCTTTTGAAAATCAGGAAAAAGGAAATTGTGTTTAATTCTAACTCAAAACCAGATAAATCCAAAAAAAATAGAAAAAAAAATGAAGCCCCAGCGAAGTAGGAGACGCGCGAGGTGCGGCCTCACGCTGGGGCCCATGCCTCGTAGCCATGAGGTGCAGCCTCGCGCTGGGGGGGCCGTACCTCGCGTGCGTGAGGTGCGGCCCCGAGCGCGAGGCCGTGCCTCGCATGCGAGGTAGTACCTCGCGCTGCGCAAGGCAAGGCCCTGCGCGTGGCACCTTGCACACGCGGCCCGCAGGCACTGTGCCTTGCGCATGCTGCCGGGAGGCGCCGCGCTTCGCATGCACTATGCAGGCTGCGCAATGTCAAGCCACCGAAAAACCCCCGAAAATTGAAATAAAAAATAATTTTTTATTTCCATTTTAGGTTTCGACAAGGAAATCATTACTTCTAACCCTTTTGCCTGTGAACAAGCATCATTTTCATCACTGGGTAACCTTGGTCTAGGCTGCCTCAGGACCCGGTGTCTACAGTTGCCCCCAGTTTTGTGGAACGCAGTGCATGGATGCCTAGGGTGAGCCAAAACTCAAAGAAAAAAAGGGAAGAGACACCTACCTGAGGCAGTTGTCTTTTCGGTCTAAATTAAGTTGTTGCGAGTAGTTATCGTCAATTTGTCGACGTGTTAACCCTTGTCATTTTGGCATCTAACCTATGCGGTGTCAAGCCTTTGCCATTGTGGTCTATAAAATGCGGTGTCTAACCTCTGTCGTTGCAGCATCTAACCTATACGGTGTATAGCCCCAGCCGTGTCGATATCTAACATGTTAATGCAGTGTCTAACCACCTTCGTTGCGGCACCTAACCTGTGCAGTGTATAGCCCCATCCGTGTTGGTAATTAGCCTATTGATGCGGTGTCTAATCTCCTTCATTGTGGCATTTAACCTATACGGTGTATAGCCCCAGCCATGTCGGTATCTAACCTGTGAATGCAGTGTCTAACCACCTTTGTTGCGGCATCTAACCTGTGCAGTGTATAGCCCCAGCAGTGTTGGTATCTAGCCTATTGATGCGGTATCTAACGTCCTTCGTTGTGGGATTTAACCTATGGGGTGTATAGCCCCAGCCGTGTTGGCATCTAACCTGTTTATGTGATGTAATGGTAATCATCATTTCCTTGTCAATGAGTTAACCATTTATCTGAATGGCATTTAGACATTATTGTCGTGTGCCTAAAAGTTTAAAGAAAAGTTTTAATTGATTACATTATGTTTTAATTAATTGCATTAACCTGCTCTGGTGGCATATGAATCAACTTATTATCATCATATTTTATTTACTAATATACCTCTTTATTTTTGCTTTGTTTGTTTGTTCATTGATTTTGTGTGATATTTTCATTATGCTCAATAATAAAGATACAATAAACACAAATATAAAGATATAACATAAATGGAGTTTTTATACATAATAAAATAATAATATCCAATATCTCCCTGAAATCCCCCTACAGAGGAGGAGGATGATCTGTGGGCTCATCCAAGTCGCTAAGCTAAGCTGGAGGAGGCACCGGCTAATGTGTGATGTCCTCGGGCGGTGGTCTAGATGATGACGAATGAGGTGCTTGAAATCTGACCTTCGTCTGCCTGTTTAAGAAGGGGCTAGCCATGCTCGCAATAGTGTGGGACAGCTCCTAAAAATTGGAGGCTATGCCTAATATGGTTGAGGCATATCTAGCAATGTGATGCCCCAGGTCCTCTCGAATGATAGGAAGATCTCTCACCAAATCCTCACGCAGACTCCACAGGCCCTGGGATACTCCTGCAGAAGTCTCCTCTAAGACATCCATCCGGTGTCGGGTGGCGGCCAGTGACTCATCCATCTCCTGGAGGGACTCACCAATCCTCTGTGCTGTCGTGGCCTACAAAGATATCACAGACCCCTCTATCCCGTCTAGACGCCTACTAATCTCTCCAAATCCCTCCGTTATCTGCTAGCTAAAAGAGTGAGCCTATCATCAGTCCGCTGGCTCAGTAGGCGAAAGCTCTCCTTTGTGTGCTGGTGTGACGCGCGCCGAACCCGGGGCACCCCGAACCCCCCGCTTTTAGGGCTTTCAGGATGAGGTTCATAAGAACTTGTAAAAAATTACAAGTGCGTCCATTTTGGGCAAAAAGGAGGTTTCTTGTAGTCGCCACCAAATAGAATATTGGGAAAGGTCATCTAGCCTTAGTGAGCCTAAGACAGCGCTGCTTGTCCATTATAGGCAAGCCGGAGGTGTCCTAGAGGCTTCCACCCTAATGATAGGATGGTCCTCTAGCCTCACGCTTGGGCAAACCAGAGGTGTCTTGGAGGTATCCACCCTAATAGAACATTAGAATGGCCCTCTCGCCTCATGGCGCCTAGGACTGTGCAATTTTGAGCCTTTTACGGGATACAAGAGGTGCCTTGGAGGCCCCATCCTAATAGAATATTGAGATGGCCCTCTCGCCTCGTTGAGCCCAAAGACCAGAGTAGGTTCGGGACTTCCCATTTATTCATACCTTGGTCAAGTTTATAGTTGAGTTTTGAATTTACCGTTTCATCCCATTTCTCATTCAGTTTAATGCAGTTAAATTAAAGCGCAAATGTCCATTCAGGGAAAGTGATAAGTAAGTAAAGTATAATCAAAATAAAGTGCGTAAAATAAATTACAACAATACTAGGGGCGGAATACAACCCCCATTATAAATTGCAAGCGATTCATACATAAGTCGGGATATACATTAAAGATGAGGACATTGTTCCTCGCATGCATATATATTACAAAATGGTTTTAAGGCATCGATTTTTATTTGTTAGAAAAAATAGGACATTGGTCCTCAATTTATAAAGAAAATCCCAATTTAATTAATAAAAAACATCCAACCATTTTTATATTAGCGGGAAAGTATAAAAAGAACATTATTCACAATAACAATATAAAAAAAGACAAAGTCTAGCAAATAAACCCGGGAGAAAACCCTTAAGTCTTCACAGTAGCTTCTACACCAAATGTTGGGTTTTATCGGAATAAATCAAATTAAATGCAGCGGAATAAAAAAAAAAACCCAAACCAAGATCAATGTATTTTCAATTGATTCAAAAGGAAGAGATTAAGATTTACCGACCATAGAACGAAATTAACACCATGTCTCGGATTGCTGTAACCACGAACGCCCTCTACCGGTATCCACATGCACGAACCAACGAACAAAATTCGTAGGGGTGCTAGCTCCCTTCACGTGCGACTGAATTTTATGTGTTTTCTTTCTCAAAGAAAATGGCGGCTAGGGTTTTTCAAGTGGCGGCTAGGTTTTCTTTCCTAAGAAAAACGACCACTCTTTTCTTTCTCTCTTAGGAAAAACGTGATTAGGGTTAATACTATATTAACCTATAATCAATGATATATATCTGTATATATTTTAAACCCTAAAGAGATAAATAAGGATATTATCTCTTATTCAAAATAAAGAGATATTTCTATATATATATATATATATATATATATATATATATATATATATATATTTATTTATTTATTTATTTATTTCTTATTCAAAATAATAAGAAATATTATATTAATACATATTATTATCTCATATTCAAAATACGAGATTTATTTATATGTATGTGTATATATATATATATATATGTGTGTGTGTGTGTGTGTGTGTGTGTGTGTGTGTGTGTGTGTATATACATACATATATATATATATATATATATATATATATATATAATTTCGAAATTAAATATAAATACCTATATTTATATTATTCCGAAATACCCTAATAAAATCCATTTTGTTCATCTTTTGGTCTTGGTGTGTGACCCAATAGGTTTATATTAAGTTGGCAGTGGGCCCAATAACTATAATAGGCCCACAAGTCATAATTGGTCTCTAGCAAGACATTATGACTACCCAAATAATATAAATATCGTTAAACCGATTTTAACCTGATAATAAAATATGCCATTTTCCTTTTATCAAACGATATCTTGTTTGAACATAAGTCATGGTACATGTTAAACTTATATTGTTCAAACATATAATTTCTCGATCACTAAGTAGACTGATAAATTCAAATGACATCGATTACACTATCAATTCATACGAGCACAGCCATGCAATTTACAATCCTACTTATCGAGGGGCCCAATAGATATCTCTCTCAAAAGAGAGGGACAAATTCCATCTTGATCATTCACTTTCCTCTGCATAATTCTCATTATGTTCGATCATAAACTTTATAATTATCCGATTAAAGATAAGATTTGATTATGTCAAAACATAATGGTCCTTATGTAGGAAACCGTGATAATCTCAGGTCAAAGGATTCAATAACATATCTATTATAAGATCACTTATGACACTATCCCATGTAGTGATCTTACAGTAGGTCTATCCAGTACTTTGTTCTCTAACAAATACCTATAGATTCGATTTATATCATCATATATAATCATCCAATGATTATAAATACAAATCTATACTAGTCTTAATTTATCTTTATGCCCTTTAGTGATAAATGACTAGGAATATCATGAACAACATTGTTATTCACAAACATTACAATAATGTAACATGCCAATAATATTAATGTGAAGAAAACCATTATATATAAATGAAAATGTAATGATTACATTAAGGTCCAAATGTTTGGCATAGGGCATAACCACTAACACCAAACGACTCCAAATCCACCCAACAATTAAAAATAATAACTTACAAAATAAAGGATATGTTAGTGTAAATTTAAAGAACCAAAATAAATATGAAATTAAATGATAGGGAGGGAAAACGGAAGAAATTGAATAAAAAACCATTTAAAACAAAAGAAAAGAAGAAAATGAGCTCAAATGGGAAAAGAGGCCCAGGGACAGCCCAAAACTTGTGACCGACGGGCGTCCCTGGAAGTGACAGACGGGCATAAGGGCGACCCTCGATGTCCCATCGCTCACTTGAACGATGGCCATCGGTGGTCCTTATGCCCGTCGGTCGTCCCTGTTTTCGAACAGTAACCAAAATTAGATTTTCTCTTTGTTTTAATTTGAATAAAACGGATTTTTATGCAAGAAATTACCAAAAACGATTGAATTCAAAGTAATATGTTCAGAATATTTTTCCTCGGATTTTTACCTTGTGAAGGTGAATGTTGCAAGATTTCGACTCCTCGAGTTTTACAAGGATCGGATTGTGATCATGCGATCCGGAGAGATTTTTGGTTGTAAAAATCTCACTTTGAAAAATAAACCAAGAGAAGGAAATTATCTTCTCTTTCTTGGAACTTAGACAGTAATAAATATCTGAATTAGCTAGATGGATGAAAACGAATGGATCTCACTTCCTCGGATTAGCGTAATTCGAGAATAAAATAAAGAAAAGAAATTTTGAAAGAAAAATTCTTTTTGTAGAAATTGAAGATGAAATCTTCTGTGGAAAATTGCTAAGCTTTAGCTTTCTAATAAAGAGTTTTCTAATCAATAATTTCTCAGCAACATTTTTCCAACCCTGGAAACTAAATCTCTTTCCCCTATTTATAGATTTAGGAGGGAATTTCAAATAAATTTAAATTTTAAATTTAGATTTGAAGAGGATTTTTCGAAATCAAATCAAAACCGAATGATTTTTAAAATATTCCTAAAATCAAATCTAATATTCAAAAATATTTGAAAAGATTTGGGAAATTAAAAAAAGGTTTTAACAATATTTTGCAAAATCCCCCGAAATTTTGTGGAATCCAGTGGTTAAAACAACCAAATCACCTACCGACGGGCTACCCGTGTATTACCGACGGGTGTCGATCGCAAGGGGCACCGGAGGTCATTTGGCTGATGGGCCCTACACGTGGCACGGAGATGAGAGACGGTTGTCTTCCATGAGGAGCAGGCGTCGCTCAGTCGAGCGATGGGAGCCGCTCAAAAGAGCGACACGCGCCGCTCAATCAAGCGACGGCCCCATTCCCGAGTGACGGGCACCGCTAGACATGGGAGACAGGTCTCTCACATGACCGACGAGATATTCTCCACTGACAGGCTACCCGTTGTGGATTCAAATCCCAATTCTCAAAGTTGAACTCTTTTTTACTGTCCGAAATCCCCGATTTGCCCAGAACACCTCTGATCCTTATAAAACTGGCGGACGAACATCCACAACTTCCATCCCTCGTCCGAAAATCGACATTAGTTTCTTTATCGGGTAACTTTGATCTGGACTACCTCAGTACTCGGTGTCTACAGTTGCCCCCAATTTTGGGGAAACTAGTACACTAGTGTCTAGATGAGCCAAAATTTAGAGAAGAAGGAAAGAGATGCGTACCTGAGGCAGCCCTTACCTTTTTGCCGTGAGGAAGGTTGCGGCTTGTCGTTGTTGAGCTGTAGTGCTATCAGACTGTGGCTCGTTTGCAATCTTTTCTATCACATTATCCCGCTCGCCTCCGGTCGGCTTGCACGATGTCCGTGAGATGCGGTGTCCTCTAACCCCAATCCCGTTGCGATCTGTTTTATCGTGTGTGCCCCACTATCCTCATCTCGGCATGCACGGTGTCTGATCTGTCCCGCTGGCCTCATCTCAGCTTGCATGGTGTCTGTGAGATACGGTATTTTCTAACCACAGTCCCGTTGCGATCTATTCTATCGCGTGTGCCCCGCTGTCCTCGTCTCGACATGCATGATGGCTGGTCTATCCCGCTAGCCTCATCTTGGCTTGCACGGTGTCTGTGGGATGCGGTATTCTCTAACCACAATGCCATTGTGATCTGTTCTATCACGTGTGCCCTGCTGTCCTCATCTCGGCATTCACGGTGGCTAGTCTGTCCCGCTGGCCTCATCTCAGCTTGTACGGTGTGAGATGCGGTGTTATCTAACCCCATCTCGGTTGTGATATGTTCTATCGTGTTTGCCCCACTGTCTTCATCTTGGTTTACGTGGCGGCTGATCTATTCCACTAGTCTCATCTCGGCTTGCGCGGTGTAAGGTGAAGTGCTGTCTAATTGCATCCTCTATTTGCGATCTGTTCTATCGCATGTGCCCCACTAACCTCATCTCGGTCTGCATGGAATTTGAATCGTTTCATCGTTGACTAACTTCGGGTCAGTGTAAACTCATGTTCCTGTGTTACAAAAGATTTGATCAGTTCGTTGTGAGTTGGTTTGCTTGTTATCATTTAAACAATTTTCGCGTTATTATTATCTTGTTCTTTTTATTTCCATTTACCGTGTAATCAAACGTAAAGAAATCGTAAGTAAAATGACAAATATACAGGCTAAAATACAGATTTGACAAAATATAAGCATAAGTTAGCCAAAATATAAACATAGATGTTCCACTAAGTGACAACATATTTTGTACAAAAAATATACAAGTAAAATAAAATGCAATGAGAATAGGCTCCCTAAACAGTCTAAAGAAGGCAATAATCCGAAGGCTCATTCGGGTCCTCCTCGTCATTCGACAGATGCACTGGCTGGCTCCTTGATGTGGATGCCGATGGCCGAGCCTTGGACGTGGAGGGTCGACTAGGCAGTGCTGGCGCTGGAGGTCTGAACCTAGCCTGGGCACGAGGAGGGGCTACGACCAGTGCAGTTGCGGGCTGTGCTCTCGCCGGGCTCACCTGCTGGAACTGCACCTGTGCATAGCCGTCCAGGAAAGCTAGGCGCACACTCCCATGAACTCCTCTGACTACCCATCCCAACTCTTGGAATCTGCTAGACAATGTCAGGGTCTGACCTCGGGTTGCACTCCTGATGCCCCCAAGTGTAGACTCTGTTTGCTTTCTGAATTCCCTGATAGACTGGGCAATAGGCGGGATGGCAGCCTCCAACACTCCTACTTTTAATCCGAGGGAAGTAACAGACTCATCCACCATCTATACAGCCGTATCCACCCTATCAGCTGTAGCACCATGGGAAGCTATCAAATCCTGCCGCAACTCCTCAATGAGCCTGGCCTGGTCTTGAATGACCCTCTCCTGCTGGACCAACCTCTCTAGTACGACTCGGTCACTCGTGATGCCCCATCCGCTCAAGGAGGACCCTGCTACTCTCCTCCTGCTGCCCAATTCGCTCAAGAAGGACCCTGTCTCTCTCCTCCTGCCTGCGCTCCATGGCAGTAAGAATAGACGTCATGGATGCCAATAGGTCGGGCTGGGATGGCTGTGGTGCTGGTGCTAGTGCTGACTCCGCCGGATAGTCTAGAGGTGGTGCGGTGGAGGTAGATGCCCCCGGATGCCCTGCTCGGCTATAAGGGTGAAACCTGGCTGTATCTCAAGGCATCAACCTCTATACTCGTGCTAAAGATGGAGGAGGGCTCTGTACCCTCTGTGCTGGGGGAGTGGCAAATAACTCATCTATGGTGAACTCGATCCCCATGTCGACAGGAGTCTGCGGCTGTCCCTCCTCTAATGGCAGCTACTGTGGGGGCGGTACCCCTGAAACCCAGGCTGCTGGGGAGGCTGTCCCTCCTGAAACTCAGGCTACTGGGGAGGCTACCCCTCCTGAAACTCAGGCTGTAGGGGAGGTTGTCCCTCCTGAAACTCATGCTGCTGGGGCCTGAAACTCAGGCCCCTCCATCTGGGGTTCCTCTGCCGGTTGAAGCGAAGGGAGGCCTAGAGCACGTTTGGTCTTATGGATCGTGCACAGTCTATATTCCTTGGCCTGAGCTGGCAGCTAAACTATCATCCCCATGGTGAGAGCAGATGACGCATCTACATATATACTCTCCTCCAGTGCGGGTCCGAGACAGCCCGAACGAGCTCCGAGCTCTAGCAATAATCTAGTAATTACTCCTCCCACATATACTATAGGGGTCGCCCCCCTAGACACTCTGACCAAATTAGCCACGATCTCATGGCTAATGTTGAGCCGGCGCCCTGCAACCATAGTCCACAGACTCAAGATCTCTGTGGCATTAAGTGAGCCCGGGCTACCAGCCCGTCCCAAGTAGGAGATGGAGATAACCCTATGAATGTATTAGAGGGTCTGCGATGAGAGCACCGTACTCTTTGCCGTTTAATGGTCATATGGCACTCCCGGTAGAGCTATGACCTCCCAATGCTGGCGCCTAATAGCCATCTGAGGCACTATGACATTATCTCCGAACGGTAATTCCATAGCCTCTGCGAACCACTGGCGGGTGATGTTGTAATGATATCCGTTTACCCAGAACTGAATGACCCCCTCCTTTATGTCCGACCTCTAGAATCCCTTATAATGCAAAGTGGCTATAAATTCTCGGATAACCCCCAAGTAAGTGTGGAAGGCAGGCCACAGAAACTCTATCCATCCTATGGCCGCTACTAGTGCGTCTACCTCCTCCAACATACCCATGGCCTGTAGGAAGGGTCTGGAGATAAAATAGCTAGCCCGATACTGAAATCAAGCCAGCAGCCTGAACCTCTCCCTCGTCTCATCGCTCATCTAGGAAGGAGGCTCGAGCTCTGGCTGACCATGCAAAACCTGATGTCCAGGAGGCATCCTGAAAAAAAAAGTAAAAAATTAGTTTGGCATCACCGCGGTAAATAACTGCTAAGCAAAAGATTATGACTTTGTAAATTTTGATGGCATCTCGGGCCAAAATATCAACAGCATTCTCGTAGGGGTACATTTATACAAAATATACATAAAAAATTTAGGCGGCATTCCAGCAAGGGTGTGCCCCATTAAAAAATTTGGGCAGCATCCCGACAAGGATGTGCCCAACCTCCTACACAAAAAAAATAAAAACGGACAGGCCTCAGGCCCCAAGCAACATTTTAAATTATTCGTGTCTTGTCCAGTTCGGGTTGTCCTAGAACTAAGTCCAACAGCGGTAAATTCAAGTTTTCTATGGATATCTTTCATTCTCTTGTCATTTTGTTCTTCTTATTTTATTTTTTTCTTATTGTCCTTTTATGCATCATATCCCACATATAATTCAAAGAAATTGAGTAGAAAAAAGGCAGAAATTAACATTAAATTATGCCAACATGCATCTCTCATGAAAAATATTAAAGTTAAATAGAAAGAAGAGCAAAAAATAAAAAACTGACCTGTATGTCGACGAGACTATGTTAAAAAAAATTCAACAAAAAAGTGTAAAAAGTGCTTTTAAGTGTGCATGATTGTGTGAGGGTCGTTTTGGCGAAGACGGCGTGCGAAACGGGTGAAAAATGAGAAAGATATAGGCAAAAAATGGTTTTGGGGCGTCGGTTGGTGAGGGAGAGTGAAAAGGAAGAAGAAAAGAATTGATGGGCGTCGGTCACTCACGCCTTTTATAGATTTCATTTACCGACGGGCAGCCCGTCTAAAGAGAGAGCAATGAGTAGCCCGTCTGTCGCTCTGGATTCCGACTTTGAATGCTAATTAATACCCTAATTAAATCCTAATCAATTCTCCATTAATTAGCCCATTAAATGCCCCCTTTTTTATGAATAATTTCTGACTTCTGCATCTGGACTTGCCTGCAAAATTTCAAAGTCAATAGAAATATGCAAAGATTATTTTATGTGCATGTCATGCATGCATGCAAGAAAGAGATCTACCCATTGGTCAACCAGGTTGACCGACGGGCTAGCTGTCGTTTGGGTGACAGACGGTCACCCCGTCGATCGTCCCTTCCTTTTAAATCACCATTTTCTCCCTCGAGCTTCGTGTCCTTTCATCTTCTGAGACCATTTCCAAGCCTTTTCTCAGGTTTTTCCCTTCTTTTCTCGGCTTATTTCCTTGGCTAATCTTAAATTTTCAACTAAAGGACTTGAGAAATGTCTTCTGCCACTGTTGCCAGGATGTATCGAATTCTGGATGATCCACAAACTTGGGAAAACTCTACCCTAGCTCCCCTTTCTGGCCTAAAATTTCTGAGAAGGGTCAAGGTAGACTATAACCTTGTTTTGGCTGTGGTTCATTTTTGAGACCCGCGATTCCATGTCTTCAGGTTCACCTACTAGGAACTATGCCTCCTACCCGAAGAGCTTGCCACAATTGTCAGGACCTGGTATCCACCCAGCATTCTGGCTTGCGTTCCCTGCTGTGGTTTGGTTCAGACTCGAGATGTAGCACTGGCCTTAAGCATCGCCCCTTCTAATGCTGCCCGTTTAGTTGCTCAGGGCCCCATATTTGCCTTAAACCCACTGATTGAGGCACTGGATGAGTGCCCTGATGCTCCCCCATACCGTGTAGGTGTCATCTTCCTTTTCTTCCTAATGAGGTATCTGATTGTGAGTTCAGAGGATCTGATCGGCGACTCTCATCTGTATAGGATTCTGGATGATTTTTAATGCGGGTTGACCCCCTTTCCACTGATCCTTGCTGGGACTATCATAGGTCTTGATTCTGTCCGTGCTGGGTCTTCTACTACTTTCTCTGGGAGCCCCTTATTACTCCAGGTAAGTCATTGTTTACAAAGGTAGTGCGTTCCTTGTGAATTTTCACACTACCTTTTCTTAGCGGGAAGTGCGTCCTTTTCGGATTTTCACACAGCCCTATGCTTGACTTTTGCTTGAAATGAACCCAACTCACCCCAGTGGCTTTTATTTTTATTTGCCTTTTTTTCTTTATTTTCTTTGGCTTTTATTTTCTTCTTGTTTCCCTTTTTAGATATGGCTGCAAGAGAAGTTGAAGCTGCTGTCAGAACTGCCTCCCAGGGTCATTAGTCAATATTCTCCAAGGCATTTTCTTACCCGCCAGCGACTGTACTCATTTGTGACCCCCGACGAGGGCATCATCATGTTTAGCGAGGTGACAGACGAGGATGTTAATTTCATGAGCGCTTGGCTCCCCCTACCTGCTGCGATAGTTGATGGTTCCTCAGGATGTGTTCCCTTGTGTGGGCTACGTGAGGCTACCTTTTACATCACGGCCTGATGCGCTTGACAGCTCGGGATGACTCAAGACGTGGTGAGAGTCCCTCTATCTTTCCGAGGCGGAGTCTTATATGCAGCTTTTACCTCCTGCTATCATGAACTCTGGCTGGACTACCAGTGAAGACTGTCATTCCCTCTTTTGGTCATCAATATGTTGCTTCCACTAGTGCATACAAGAGATGGGTGCTCAGCCCTGCCGTTGACAACAGGACTCGACGACTTAGACATTTGGTCAGCAAGAGTAGTAGTAAGGTTCAGTTCAGATTTGTGTGCATTTTGAGCAATATGTTTTCTTTTTAGAACAGAACATAGAAAATAATATGAATGAATGAATTCAGTGTTATTTCATTTCGCAAAATTGTGTACATCTCAGTATGATTTCAATACACATGATCATCATTTAATATTGATCCAACTATGCAAAACTACATTTATTCAAGGAGCCAAATCTTGATAGCATCAACTCCTGTTACCAATCAGCCCTCGCGGGTTTTCTTGATTTGACATTTTCTCTCAAGCCTCTAATTTTTGCCTAGGATGCCTTTTTTCGGTTTTCACCCTGACGAGGCGCCCAATTTTAGCAAGGCCGCCTTTTTTCGGTTTTCGACCCGCGGGGCTATTATTCTCTTCTTTTGATTTTATTGTCTTTAGCCATTGAACCTCTTAAGTCTATCAACGTTGACCGGCTCTTTAAACTCATTGCCATCATTATCTGACAAAATCGTTGCCCCTTTTGATAACAGCTTCTTAAGGATGAACGGACCTTCCAACGTGGGCCTGAACTTCCCCCTTATGTCTGGCGCGCCTGGTATCATCTGCTTGAATACCAAGTCTCCCTCTTTCAATGGGTGCCTCTTGACTTTCTTTCGAAATGATCTGGCAAGCCTCTTTTGATAGATTCGATTATGGTAGTAGGCTCTCAACCTGCTCTCATCCAACATGTTCAAGTGTTGCAGCCGCTGCTGTGCCCATTCAGCTTTCGGAATCTCAACTTCCATAACCACCCTGAATGACTTGAGTTCAACCTCAACTGGCAATACTGCTTTCATCCCATAGACCAAGGAATATGGAGTGGCTCTTGTTGAAGTTCTGATAGTCGTTCTGTAGCCCCAGAGTGCAAAAGGTAACTTGTCTGCCCAATCTTTGTAACTCTAAACCATTTTGGCCAAGATTCTCTTGGCTTTCTTATTAGCGGCTTCTACTGCTCCATTAGCTTGCGGACGATAAGGAGAGGACTTGTAATGTTCAATGCCATATTTCTGAAGTAACTTCTTCGTTTCGGCCATAAACTGGACCCCATTGTCAGAGACCACATGGTGTGGGAGGCCATATCTACATATCTAGTTCTTTTCGATAAATTTGGCCATATCCCGAGCATCGACCTTTTTAAAAGACTCAGCCTCTACCCACTTGGTAAAATAATCGATAGCGACTATGATAAACCTATGTCCATTAGATGCCGTGGGATGTATTTCCCCGATGATGTCTATCCCCCAAGCCATAAATGGCCAAGGCGACATTAAGCTATGCAATTCTGAAACGGGAAAGTGCCTTAAGTCTGCATACTGTTGGCACAACTGACACTATTTTACATATTTGGAGCAATCTGTATCCATGGTGAACCAGTAGAACCCCTGTCTCGTGATCTTTTCGGCCAACGTCAGCCCATTCATGTGGGCTCCGCACACGCTAGCGTGAGTTTCTTCCATCACCCTTTTGGCTTCTCTCTCATCCAGACACCTCAATTGGATACCGTCAACCTGCTACTTGTATAACATCCCGTCTATATAGATAAACTAGGCGGATAACTTGCGGATCATCCTCTGATCTTTCTCGGTAGCCTCTTCCTGAAATGTCGCATTTTCTAGATAGTTCATGATATCATAATACCACGGCTTCCCATCTACTTCTTCTATTTCCATCATTGGCTTGGACTCAAAGCTAGGCCTCTCAGAACTAGAAATCAGAACCGGCTTCATGACTACCCCTTCTGGATTATCCCACATCAATACCAAAGTTGCAAGTGCATCGGCTAATTTATTCTCATCCCTCGGAACAAAGTGGAATGTACATACTTCGAATTGACCGCTCAACTCCCTCAGGTGTTTGACGTATGGCATCAACCTTTCTTCTTTAATGGCCCATTCATCTGATTGATCACTAAGGACGAATCCCTGAATACTTCCACGTTCTTTGCCCCCAAAGCTATCAGTGCTTCTAACCCGAAGGCACATGCTTCATACTCGGCTTCATTGTTGGTGGTTTTGTACTTTCTTAGCCAATGGGAGTTTTTTGTTATCCGGGGTTGTCAGAATAATCCCTACTCCTGCTCCCTTACTATTTATAGCCCCATCAAAGTGTAATTGCCAACCCTGAACTGAAATAGTTGTTATGTCTTCGTCAGGGAAATTGAACTCGTACGAGTCTCCTTGGATTGGGTGCTCTGCTAGAAACTCAGCCACTGCACGGCCCTTAATAGTCTTTCGAGTTATATACTCTACATCAAACTCCTGTAATAGTAACAACCACCTGCCCATTTTTCCAAGTAAAGATGGAGCTTCTTGCAAATATTTGATGGGATTCTGCTTTGCTACTGCCTGTACCTTGTAAGAATGAAAATAGTGTCTCAATTTCTTAGAGGCCCAAATTACTGCCAGGAAAATTGTTTCTACTTCTGCATACTTGATCTCATAAGCCAAGAACATCTTGCTAAGGTAGTAAATAGCAAACTCTACTCCGAACTCATCTTCCTGAGCCATTATGGCACCTACAGAACTATCTTCTATGGCCAAATACATGATAAGCGGATTGACTGGCTGCGGCGGTCTCAAAACTGGTGGATTCAGCAAATACTCTCTGATAGTATCGAAAGCCTTCTGATAATCTTCGTTCCATACTACTGGTTGGCCCTTTCTGAGTAGTTTGAAAATCGGTTCACAGATCGAAGTAAGCTTAGTGATAAACCTACTGACATATTGCAACCTACCCAAAAAACTTCTCGCATCCTTTTTCTTCTGCAGTACCGGCATTTCTCTAATGGCTTTAACCTTGTCCGAGTCAATCTCGATACCCCTTTGACTAACTACATGTCCTAGGAGCTTCCCTGAGGTGACACCAAAGATACATTTCTTGGGGTTCAATCGCAAGTTGTACTTTTTGATCCTCTGAAAGAACTTTTCTAGGGCTTCAAAATGGCCTTCTCTGGTGGCCGACTTGATCATCATATCATCTACATACACTTCTACTTCCTTGTGAATCAAGTCATCTAAAATCTTTATGGCCATCCTTTGATAGGTTGTGCCTGCATTTTTTAAGCCGAAAAGCATTACCCTATAAGCGAATGTCCCCCATTCTGTGATGAAAGCTGTCTTAATCCGGTCGATTATCTAATTGAGTATCTGGTTGTAGCCTGCATAACCATCCATGAAATTGTACATCATGCAGGCAGCTACGTTGTCCACTAGAACGTCTATGTGGGGCAATGGAAAGTCATCCTTTGGACAAGCTTTATTCAAGTCTCGATAGTCCACGCATACCCTTACCTTGCCGTTTTTCTTAGCTACTGGGACAACATTGGCCAGCCAGGTTGGGTATTGCACCTCGATCAGGAACTTGGCTTCAATCTGCTTGTGAATTTCCTCCTTCACCTTGTCTGCCCATTTTAGCCCGAGTCTCCTCAACTTCTACTTGACATGCTTATAGTCTGGGTACGTCGGGATGGCATGTTCTGCGATTTCTCATTCCAGTCCTGGCATATCTTCATAGGTCCAGCCAAAGACTTTTTCATGTTTTCTTAATATTCTCTCAAACCTTTCTCGCTTTTCAGGAGTTATGTTAGATGCTATCAAGATTTCTTTCGGGTTTTCCGAGGTTCCAAGATTAAATGGAGTAGCATCAGTTGAATCATTATCAAATATAGATGGATTATGATCATGGACAACGAAATCATCAGACACATCACACAAGTAAGCAAAATCGTTCATTTTATTGATAAAACTAGAATTATCATTAACATTATCAAAAAGTTCTGGAGTAAAAGAAAATATAAACTATTCTCTTCTTCTTCCTCTGTCGGCGCATCTGTTACAGCTGACGGTCCTGCATTATCTTGGCCTTTCGGGCATTCTTCAGCAACCCCCTGTATGGCTTCCTCAATCCTTGCTTTCCTCTTCAGCTAGGTGGCCACCATCTTCTCAGTTATAAACTCCTCAGGCTCCTCGCGGTCCCAAATTGTCTTGCTGGTCATGATTTCTTCCTCCCAAAAGACCTCTGCTGGCTTAATCAATCCAATGTCCTAGTCAAAGACATCATTGAAAACCTCAAAACTTGGTACAATTCTCCTGTCTATCCACTGAGGCTTGGCTTCCTCGGTGTACGCACATGCTGTAGCTACTGGCACAAAGCTCTTTCGGATATGGGGAATCTCCTTTGCTGACCCCTTGACCCTCTTCACCACACCTTTATAACCTAGGCCCTTTATGTCGTTCTAGCCTCTGGTGGCTATGGCTTCTGGCGACCCCTGAGAGTTCTTGCCTAATCTCGCTCCGGGGAGGAATGACATCCTCTTCATCATGTTCAGCACCTGGGGGCTTCCTTCTATCCGTTCCTCCTCATCTATCACAACCACATGGAACCCACTGAAAAGCTACCTCGCAATCTCCAGTATGGAAACCTGATTTTCTCTTGCAGCCCTTATGGTCACCACTTGCCCTTGGTGAGGAATCTTGACCATCTGATGAAGTGTAGAGGGGACACCTCCCAACTTATGAAACCATGGCCTGCCCAAAAGAGCTGAGAAATTGGCGGGTATAGCCAGGACCATAAACTCCACTTCTGTCTCTACTGGTCCCATCTTCACTATTGTCTTGAATGTCCTAGAGGCATGCCTGCGCGAGTTATTGTATGCTGTGATAGTGAGATCGGACTTGGCCAACATATCCTCCATCACCCCAAAAGCTGCCATTGCCACCTGCAGGCATACATTTATTAAGGAACCATCATCCACCATCTCACAGGCCGTGTGCCTTTGATTAATCTGTGCCCTTATGTATAAAGGGCGATTGTGGTTGAGGCCTTCTGCCGGTAGATCAGCACTTGTAAAAACTACATTCTCTCCCGCTCCTCCCTTCACTACATCTAGAAGCTCGGTAGGCGAGATGGTTGTGGCGACAGTTGGCTCACACAAAGCCTCCACTACTTTCCGCCTGTGTGATGGAAACTGCCTCAAGAGATCCCATATTGAAATCTGAGCCGACGTCTTTTTCATCTGCTTGACAATCAGATCCTCTTCCGGCTCCTTCCCCTTTTGGCCCGCTACCAGCTCATGGGGCCTTTCAATTTCTGGAGCCACCCTTCCGCTCCGGGTCACAGCTCCTACTTTATTCTTCTTTTCCTTCTTTTCTACCCCTTTTTCCTCCTCCGAACCCCAGGGGTCGGGAAACACTTCAGAATCATCATTTTCAGTTCCACTGTCATTAGTGGACCAACAATCAATCACTATAGCAGGAAGCCCTTCTTCACTCGCCTCATGGAAGCTCGTGACAGTAGTGTTGATATCGTTGCCGTACAACTCCTTCAATACAAACTCCTCGGGCAAATTAGACCCGATCATGATACTGGCGGGGGAACATTATTGTAACCAGCCTTCTTCTGACTCCCTCTCTTATCTGGGTCTAAGATCTGCTTTGAATCAATTAGATCTTGAATTACGTGTCTCAAAGCCTTGCACTCGTCAGTTGTATGCCCAGTGTGTTGATGATAAGCACAATATTCATTATCCTTATGCCCTGGCATGCCTTGAGTTCTGGCGGGTCGGGGTGGCAAAGGCTGCAACTTACCCTACTTCATCAGCCTTCTCAGTACCCATGACAAAGACCTTCCAAGGTTGGACAAATGCCTCTGTAATGTCCCAAAAATTTCAGTGTTTTTATTTATTAATTTGACGCGCTAAAAATTTGTCAAATGTTGATTTTGACGCATAAGAGGTGAAATTTTTCTTAAAGCCACATAATTTATGTATTCAAATAAATTTTAGATAAGTATATATATATATAAATATATATATGTCTACATGTAATTGGGTAAATAAAAGTAATTATAACATGTGATAATTTCTATGGGTCTAGAATTATCCAGATATTTGAGATTAAGCTTGAATTAGATTTGAATTATGAGAAGAAATAGAAAATAGAAAGGGAGAGACACAAAACGGGGGGAAGGGGACCGAGAAACCGAGAGAGAGAGAGAGCGGCGGGAGGCAGCGCCGGCGACCACCGAAGGCGATCGGAGGTGGCGATCGGACCGTCGCAACCCGCAGCGCCGTTCCCGTGGCGTTTTCCTTCCACCCGAGGCGGCGTCGTTCCAGGAGAGCGAGAGGAACCCCGCGAGCTTCTCCTGCGTTTTCCGGTCAGCTCCGGCGACGAACGGCGACACGAACGGCACGATGGGACTCCAGGTGGGCAGGCGAACATCTCGGTGGCTGTGGATCATCCTCACTCGCCGGCGATGAGGAGATCGGCGTTGGGAAGAACCGAAGCTGCCGACGTCGATTCCAGCGAAACGGAGAGCAGTCACGGCGCGTGATCACCGGAAATGGAAACCCGAGGCTTCGAGCTCTCTCCCGGTGGTTTCGGTGTCTCTGGTGGAGCTCCGGCGAGACTCCGGCGACGGTGAAGGGACCAAAAATAGCAGAAAATCCGGTATGTGGCCACCAAAATTACTTTCTTAAGTGATTTTGCACAAGTTAAAATTTATTAAGAGTGATTTTGCTAAATACAGTATGTGAACAATTTTATTGATTTGCTGGCACCGTGTTAAGAGTAATGGCTTCGCTAAATAGAATTAAATTTGAGATTTACAGATTTCGGGTTAAATGAAAAGAATTGAAAAGTTTTCAATATTTGGGAATCTAGGACTGCATTTGTAAAATAGGAGAAATATAGATTAATTTGTAGTAGGATTTTAAATTGTATATAATCTTTATAGTGATAAAATTCTGGCGTATAAACTAAATTAGTAATTAAACTAATAAATAACTTGACAATAATTAAATTTGATAATGATAGCGTATTTGATAATTCTTAAAGAATTGGTGGGAATATAAATGTTGAGTGGGAATTCCAATTACGTTTATTGATAGTTTGAATTAAGGATTAATTTGGGTTGAAGTCATGTGATTTTATTATATTAAAATTTGAATAGTGCATGTTTTAAAATATTAAGTGAATGTTTGAAGCCATTGTTCAAGCAGTTAAATTACTGTTAAGACCAAATTAGAAGTATATGTGTACCTCTATATAAGTGCAAAATAAAATAAAGACAATAGTAAGTTTGTAATAAGTTTTAAACTGTATGGTGAAGTTAATTTAGTTTAGTAAATTATTTTAAGCTGTGAGTTAAAGCTTAAAATAAATTAAATAAATTAAGTTAAATTGATGAATTGAGCTAAATCATTGAAATAGAAGCAAGTAGGGCTTGGTAATTGTGGAGTTCTGTTTTTGGGTACATCATGGAATTTCACTTGAATTGTGCATTTGAATTTATAAATTAAGAATGGATAATATACATATTGTGATGAATTACTACCGTAATAAATTTTAGTCGCTATGTATGGGTCGATTTGTGAAAATTGTTTAGTACAATTTTGTTAAATGTTACGAGTAATATGATAGAGTTGAGGACTTAGAATAGATATCATTTTAATAAAATGAAATTTAGTGTAAATCTATAAAGATGGGATGGAATCTAACATGAAGAAAACGAATCAAAATAAGTAAGAGTGAATAAGGAAATATAAAGTGAAAAAGGGCTCAAATCCTAAGAGTCTACGGTACTTGTAAAAGCATGTGGAATAACAAGAAAAAAGGGAATAACAGAAGGAAATAAATAATTTGATGATTAAAAGTGTAATTTAGTATAAAAAGTTATAAATAAAGGACAAAGTATTTTAAGCAGGCTCATGACAAGTGAATGAATTAGAGAAAGTGAGTGTACTTAATAAATAAAGAGAATAGTTAAGTATGCCTAAAAGACAATTATAACAATAAAGTAAATTAGTCTGTTAAGAAAGTCAGAATATCAGGCTATAAATAAAAGTAAAAATGGGTTATACGTGTTTAAATGGGGTAATTTGTAAGAAGAATTGGATAAATGAAAAATAGAGAATCCCTATTTAAACAATAATGTATTAATGGTATGGTATGAAATAAACTTAATTTGACGAAATAAAATGAAAATGAATTGAAATGGAAAGAAAGAGTAGTGCCAGAATGTATACTGATATAAATGAGGTATATTATTATTGTTAACACATTTTAATTATATAAATATGATTAATGGCTTCCTGTGAAGCAAAATCAGTGGAATGTGATAAGTAAATGAAATTGTATGAGAAAATGATGATGGATGATACCGGGATTATTTCTGAAAAATTGAATTGAAATGTATATTGATCTTATTTTATGTAAAGATCAGAGTTTTGATTTATTTAAATAATATTCAATAATGTGGCCCTATTTGATGAGCTGGTAGTCAAGTCTAGTTCAGGATATAGTGGCTAGCCATAGGGACATAAGACCGCGGGTGTGAGCATGGCGACTCACTTTTTAGTAGGCCAATGATGGTCCTATTTCTGTATCCGAATATCTGTATCTGAATATCACTTTTTAGTAGGCCAATGATGGTCCTACTTCTGTATCCGAATATCTGTATCTGAATATCCGAAGTGTACTGTTCTGTATTGAAAGACAGTGGTGGTCACACAGGACTCCACTGGTATCTGAAAGACTGGGGGTAATCCTTTGGGGTTCCTTCAGGTTTAAAAGACTGGAGTGATCTCTCAGAGATCTCTCCAGGTTATTGTGAACTCTTAGGGGTTCACATCCCGTTTATCCTGTACTTAGAGTCTGCCAGCATTGTACTATGGGCAAAACAATAAATTGCAAAGTGAATTTATGAATGTGAAATAATTGTGTGAATCAAGAAATTTAATGATGAATAAATGAAGTGAGATAAAGTGGTGGGTTTATATAAATAATTTATAATCCATATTAAATGTATAACTTAAGAAGTTAGATGGCAAGTGTGAAAGTAAATGTGGATTAAAAGCCATAAAATAACTTAATGACAGAAATACAGTTGAAGGATACTAATAGATAATAGTGAAATTTAAAGTTTGATACATATGTATATATGTGTATATATATATATTTGGCTGAAAGTTAACTAATGTATCTTATGACTTCGAAGTATGATAAAGCTGATGGTCCTGTGATAAAAACTTTAATTGAGTAAATGATATCAGTTAATGATTCCATGAAATTGGTAATATAATGAAATAGCTTTATGTACATATATGTATATAAACTTCATAATCGCGATTGAGTGTTACATACATACATATATTAGTGGGTATTAGTGACTAGAGGGAAGCCAAAATAATTGTTATGTAGAAATGAAATATTAACTGTTATGTCAGAAGCATATTGACTGGTTAATAATTCATGGAGTTTGCTTAGCGATGCATGGTAAGCATGATTTGTACATTGTCAAAATGTTAGGAAATTTCAGTTATGGATTTGGAAACTTGAATATGCAAGTTTAAGAAATTTCAGCATTTTTAAAAGAATATTGAATATTTTGCATAAATATGATTTTATCTTGCAAATCATTCATACTTAATTTGGAGTTAAATAGCTATTGGTATATTATTTATAAAGTATTATATTGATTATGAAAAGAAAAAGTAATTTGCGATATTAACATATGAATGATCAATTATATGTGTATATATTATATTTATGCTTTGGATAAGTAAATTTGGTAGTCACCACTAAGCGTAAAGCTTAGCGCGTGGTTTATCTTCACGCAGGTATAAGACAGGAATCAAGTGAATATCAGCACCGCTTCATAGAAGAAATATGAAATGGTAAGTATGGAAAGGAAGCGAAAGAAATGGAATTTTTGTATTTGATAATTCCAATATTGGTTCTTGTGGCATGTACACTCCCTAGATAATTAGGATACTATTGTATCAAAGAATTTGTATTAGATAATTATTTATAGTTGATAGATGATGTATTATTATAATAGCTTTGTATTTTGTATAATCGATGTGAATAGTGAACTGATGGCATTATGAGTTATTATATAAATATGTGATTGGAATTAAATTGGAGGATGGGCAAACTTGTGTTGGAGTTTGAATTGGAGTAGGATGGTTGAATATGTATGTGATTATAGAAGTGTAAAGAGTTTCTGTTTACAGGGGGATAGGCAATATTATAGAGGAGATTCTGCCGAAATTTCGTTAGAATTTAAGTAGCCTATTTGAGAATGATTGTGTGAATAATAAAGTTTATTAGTGATAAAAAAAAAAAAAGTTCCCGGATTTTCGTAATGATTTTAAGAATAGTTCAAGACAATTAAGTTATTATGTACAGTAAAAAGGGTGTTACAGCCTCGGGGTAGCATTAGTGGCTGACACTTCAGCGGTCTTCCTCATGCCACTAGCTGAGCCTGCCGACCTACTTGCCCCCTAGCTACTACAACCTTTCTTGGGATAATTCTCACTACTTGCTCTCCTAGCAAGGTATTCTCCTTCAGCTTCAATGGTGATGTCTTTCAGGGACTCCCAGTCTCTTAATCCCTTCATCTTCAATCCCTCTCTCAAATACGGGCTTGTATTTTTAATGAACAGTCGTATCTGATCCTAAGTATCTGGTTTTATCTTCATCTCCATCACCCGATTCCTCCACCGTGTCAGATACTCATGGAAAGACTTGCCTCCCTTCTGCTGTAGCAGCTTTAGGTCCTTTATGGTCACTTCCATTCTCATACTGCAGTCGTATTGTCTCAAAAATTCCTCCGTCAATAAATCCTAGTCCTCCTTGGTTCTGCAGTCAAGCCCGTGGTACCAATCCACTGTTGGGCCAGTCAAACTCAAGCAAAAGTATTCAATCTTCTGCCTTTTCGTCAGCATAGTACCCTTTATCACTAACGAATATTATTTTATGTGGGCAGTAGGATCTAACATATCATCAAACTTCAGAACATCTGGCATCTTAAAGTTCATCGGGACTAAGTCCTCCCCTTACAACTTCTTATCTTTGGGGTTCATCCCTTGGCCCCTCGTCAGCATTCTTGCCATGACTTCAAATTTTTCTTCCATCTTCTTCCAGATGGCTTCTTTATTTTGAGGCGCTTTCCCTCTTTCTGACACCGTTTCTTCATACACATCGTCTTTCCATTCATCTTCCACTCTCTGGGCTGGATTTCTTCTCTGTGCCCCCGACGTGGTAGCTCTCAACTCTATAGGTGGGTGGCAAATTTCTTCTGGCAACTCTTCTCTAGCCTCCTCCCTTTCGTTGTTTCTTATAGGAGGAGGTGGTGGGTTCTGTGGAGCCAGTGGCTGAGCCATGTTGGCCATCATAGCCATTAACCTATTCTTAAATTCTTTGAACCTTCTCCCTACTTCCTCAGTGATCAAGGCCCTAGTGGCATCTGTCCCTCTTGGTGAGTTTGCCATTTCTTCATGTAGAGAAAACTTAGCTAAAGTAGCATAGCTAATTTTTGAAGGAGTGTCTGGATACTCCACCCTCTCTGGTAGCTCGAACAATGGATTTCTGTGTAGTCGCCCCTGAGAACCTCTTGACCACTTAGGCAGATCTATGATGGCTACAAAACATATCCGTTAGGATGATGCGTGAATGACATATAATGCATGATTGTGCTATGCAACATGCACAAATCACATGCAAGCACATAGGTCCTTCCAACCTTATTACTCCCGTACACGAGGTCATAGTCTCTTTCTTAGGTGGGATTGGCCCATGGGTCAACAGGGGGCCCGATGGACGCGTATGGTGCACGATGGAAAATCGGCAGCATAACCTCTCCTAACTAATGCGCAGGCGCATGGGTTATGATCGTTATGTATTTAGGCAGTCCAAATAAGTTGACCTGGGCCTATCGGGACATGAAAGCCTTTGATTAGGTGACCAATCAAATTATCCGGGTTTGTCCAATACATAATGATCCATACATCAAGCATAGTATTAAGGTTCATACCACTTAGGGGATGTAACTATTTCCATTACATGAGCTTTGGTCAAAGGTGATGTTACTTTAGGGCTCCCCAAGCATGGTCCCCGCCAACGGGTCTAGCTCATCACGAGCATACCGACCAATCGGGTCTCCATTTAATATACCATAATGGTACAAGTCTTGGGCTGGTGATTACCCTTAACACTTCCCTACAATGAGTGAACGTAGGGTTGTGCTTCGGGAATGCACCGAGGCTAAAAGAGGGACCAAACGAGCATAGATCTAAGGCTCTAACGAGATGCAATGCAGCTTCGAAAAAAGGATGAAATTTTTAAATTAAAACTCAATTGTAAACTTTAACCAAGGCATTTTCGAAGAGAAGTCTCAAGAATTGTCCCCAGTGGAGTCGCCACTATGACGCGTGTCGAACCCCGGGGCACCCCGAACTGCCCACTTTTAGGGCTTTCGGGATGAGGTTCATAAGAACTTGTAAAAAACTACAAGTGCGTCCATTTTGGGCAACAAGGAGGTTTCTTGGAGTCGCCACCCAATAGAAGATTGGAAAAGGTCGTCTCGCCTCAGTGAGCCTAAGACAGCGCTGCTATGTCCATTATAGGCAAGCCGGAGGTGTCTTGGAGGCTTCCACCCTAATGATAGGATGATCCTCTAGCCTCACACTTGGGCAAACCAGATGTGTCTTGGAGGTATCCACCCTAATAGAACATTAGGATGACCCTCTCGCCTCGTGGTGCCTAGGACTGTGCAATTTTGAGCATTTTACGAGACACAAGAGGTGTCTTGGAGGCCCCATCCCAATAGAACATTGAGATGGCCCTCTCGCCTCGTTGAGCCCAAAGACCAGAGTAGGTTCAGGACTTCCCATTTATTCATATCTTGGTTAGGTTTATAGTTGAGTTTTGAATTTACCGTTTCATCCCATTTCTCATTCAGTTTAACGCAGTTAAATTAAAGTGCAAATGTCCATTCAGGGAAAGCGATAAGTAAGTAAAGTATAATCAAAATAAAGTGTGTAAAATAAATTACAATAATACTAGGGGCGGAATATAACCCCCATTATAAATTGCAAGCGATTCATACATAAATCGGGATATACATTAAAGATGAGGACATTGGTCCTCGCATGCATATATATTACAAAATGGTTTTAAGGCGTCGATTTTTATTTGTTAGAAAAAATAGGACATTGGTCCTCAATTTATAAAGAAAATCCCAATTTAATTAATAAAAAACATCCAACCATTTTTATATTAGCGGGAAAGCATAAAAAGAACATTATTCACAATAACAATATAAAAAAAGGCAAAGTCTAGAGAATAAGCCCGGGAGAAAACCCTTAAGTCTTCATAGTAGCTTCTACACCAAATGTTGGGTTTCATCGGAATAAATCAAATTAAACGCAGCGGAATAAAACAGAAACCCAAACCAGGATCCATGTATTTTCAATTGATTCAAAAGGAAGATATTAAGATTTACCGACCTTAGAACGAAATTAACACCTTATCTCAGACTATAGGCATTGCTGCAACCACGAACGCCCTCTACCGGTATCCACACGCATGAACCAGCGAACAAAATTCGTAGGGGTGCTAGCTCCCTTCACGTGCAACTGAATTTTTTGCGTTTTCTTTCTTAAAGAAAATGGCGGCTAGGGTTTTTCAAGTGGCAGCTAGGTTTTCTTTCCTAAGAAAAACGACCACTCTTTTCTCTCTCTTAGGAAAAACGTGATTAGGGTTAATACTATATTAACCCATAATCAACGATATAAATCTTTATATATTTTAAACCCTAAAGAGATAAATAAGGATATTATCTCTTATTCAAAATAAAGAGATATATATATATATATATATTTATTTCTTATTCAAAATAATAAGAAATATTATATTAATACATATTATTATCTCATATTCAAAATACGAGATTTATTTATATGTATATTTATATATATATATATATATATATAATTTCGACATTAAATATAAATACCTATATTTATATTATTCCGAAATACCCTAATAAAATTCATTTTGTTCATCTTTTGGTCTTAGTGTGTGACCTAATAGGTTTATATTAAGTTGGCAGTGGCCCCAATAACCATAATAGGCCCACAAGTTATAATTGGTATCTAGCAAGATATTATGACTACCTAAATAATATAACATCGTTAGTCCGATTTTAACCTGATAATAGAATATGCCATTATCCTTTTGTCACACAATATCTTGTTTGAACATAAGTCATGGTACATGTCAAACTTATATTGTTCAAAAATATAATTTCTCAATCACTAAGTAGACTAATAAATTCAAATGACATTGATTACACTGTCAATTCATACGAGCACGACCATGCATTTTGCAGTCCTACTTATCGAGGGGCCCAATAGATATCTCTCAAAAGAGAGGGACAAATTCCATCTTGATTATTTACTTTCCTCTGCATAATTCTCATTATGTCCGATCATAAACTTTATAATTATCCAATTAAAAATAACGTTTGATTATGTCAAAACATAATGTTCCTTATGTAGGAAACCGTGATAACCTCAGGTCAAAGAATTCAATAACATATCTATTATAAGATCACTTATGACACTATCCCATGTAGTGATCTTACAGTAGGTCTATCCAGTACTTTATTCTCTAACAAATACCTATAGATTCGATTTATATCATCATATATAATCATCCCATGATTATCAATACAAATCTATACTAGTCTTAATTTATCTTTTTGCCCTTTAGTGTGATAAATGACTAGGCATATCATGAATAACATTGTTATTTATAAATATTACAATAATGTAACATGCCAATAATATTAATGTGAAGAAAACCATTATATATAAATAAAAATGTAATAATTACATTAAGGTCCAAATGTTTGGCATAGGGCATAACCACTAACACCAAAGGCTCCAAATCCACCCAACAATTCAAAATAATAACTCACAAAATAAAGGATACGTTAATGTAAATTTAAAGAACCAAAATAAATATGAAATTAAACATAGGGAGGGAAAACAGAAGAAATTGAATAAGAAAAACCATTTAAAACAAAACAAAAGAACAAAATGAGCTCAAATGGGAAAAGAGGCCCAGGGACAGCCCAAAACTTGTGACCGACGGGCGTGCCTGGAAGCGACAGATGGGCATAAGGGCAGCGATGGCCGTCGGTGGTCTTTATGCCCGTCGATCGTCCCTGTTTCCGAACAGTAACCAAAATTAGATTTTCTCTTTGTTTTAATTTGAATAAAAGGGATTTTTATGCAAGAAATTACCAAAAATGATTGAATTCAAAGTAATATATCCAGAATATTTACCCTCAAATTTTTACCTTGTGAAGTTGAACGTTGCAAGATTTTGACTCCTCGAGTTTTACAAGGATCGGATTGTAATCACGCGATCGGGAGAGATTTTTGGTTGCAAAAATCTCACTTTGAAAAATAAACCAAGAGAAGGAAATTGTCTTCTCTTTCTTGGAATTTGGACAGCAATAAATATCTGAATTAGCTAGATGGATGAAAACGAATGGATCTCGCTTCCTCGGATTAGCATAATTCGAGAATAAAATAAAGAAAAGAAATTTTGAAAGAAAAATTCTCTTTGTAGAAATTGAAGATGAAATCTTCTGTGGAAAATTGCTAAGCTTTAGTTTTCTAATAAAAAGTTTTCTAATCAATAATTTCTCAGCAAAATTTTTCCAACCCTAAAAACTGAATCTCTTTCCCCTATTTATAGATTTAGGAGGGAATTCAAATAAATTTAAATTTTAAATTCAAATTTGAAGAGGAGTTTCCGAAATCAAATCAAAACCGAACGATTTTCAGAATATTCCTAAAATCAAATCTAATATTCAAAAATATTTGAAAAGATTTGGGAAATTCAAAAAAGGTTTTAACAATATTTTGTAAAATCCCCCAAAATTTTGTAGAATCCGGCAGTTAAAACAACCAGATCACCTACCGACGGGTTGCCCGTGTATTACCGACGGGCATCGGTCGCAAGGGGCACCGATGATCATTTGGCTGACGGCCCTAAATGTGGCACGGAGATGAGAGATGGCCATTTTTTGCGAGGAGCGGGTGTCGCTCAATTGAGCGACGGGCGCCGCTCAAACGAGCGATAGGCGTCGCTCAATCAAGCGACGGCCCCATTCCCGAGCGACAAGCATCTTTCATTTGAGGGATGGGCTCCCTTCCCCGAGCGAGGGCGCCGCTCAACATGAGAGACGGGTCTCTCATGTGAGCGACGGACTATTCCACCGACGGGCTGCCTGTCTATGGGTTCAAATCCCAATTCTCAAAGTTGAACTCTTTTCGACTGTCAGAAATCCCCCGTTTGCCCAGAACACCTCTGATCCTTATAAAACTGGCGGACAAACATCCACAACTTTCATCCCTCGTCCGAAAATCGACGTTAGTTTCTTCATCGGGTAACTTTGATCTGGACTACCTCAGGACTCGGTGTCTACAGCTGGCTCAATAGGTATAGATCATCTGTTACACGCTGGCATAGGAAACGGATGCCCTCATAATGGCGTGCCCCAGAGTAAGCTGACTCTGATCTGTCCTAAACTTCAATAAAGGCGGGGCTATGGAAGAAAATGCCCCTGGATGGCCTGGGTGACTGAAAGAGGAGTGTCTCCGAGGAGTACAGTAGTCAAAATACGAACCTTGTGGTGGAGGAATGGTGCGGGCTCTTCTCTCATGTAAGGTCTGATATGGAGGGGAAGTGCTAAATATACATGTGAAGTCCACATCATATAAACCATCCCCATCCTGTGGTGTATGTGGCTCCTCCTCCTCTGGCTATAGGTGGTCACCCCCTGAAGTACCTGTCGTGTCAGAGAGTGGAGGCAACTTGCAGAAAAGTCTGGTTTCTGCCATACTAAGCAGTCTGTACTCGTCTGATCCCTCCTATTTCGGCTCCACCATACCCATATACCCAGCTACAGCAAGGTCAATAGCTATATCTCCCTCCAAGTGGGGCCCAAATGTACTGGGGTCACGTCCCAGTGAAGGAGTAACCTAGTCACAACCCCTCCAATGCATATATGCCCGGCAGTCCCTCGCCCGGCTCTGACCAGTGCAAATAAGATCTCATGAGCAATGTTCAGCTGCCTACCAGTCATCGTCGCCCATAAACTCCAAACATAAGCGGCATTCAAGGAACTAGGACTCCCAACTCAGGCCAGGTAGCTGCTAGCTAACACCTTTTGGATATATCTCAAAGTCTGTGATCGCAATAGGGTGCTCTTGGCCTGATTATTGTGATAAGGGACACCCGGTGCTGCTATCTGCTCCCAACAATGTGGGGGGACAGTCCTATCTGGTACCATAACCTGATCTCCTGTCAGAAGACCCATTGCTAGAGAAAAATCCAAGTGGCTCATCTCATGATAATGGCCTCTAACCCGAAATGATATAACCCCAGTCTCTTTGTCTAGCCTTCGGTACCCCCTTATACTGTAATGTGGCTAAGAACTCCCTAGTGATCTCACGGTATGTCCGGTAAGCTAGCCTTAAGAAATCCTTCCATCCAGCAGATGCTATTGGGTCGCTCACCTCCTCCCACATGCCCATCTCCTGTAGAAACTGCCTAGACACGAATCTACTAGGCACAATCCTCATCTGACATAAAATCTCGAATCGATGTCTCTGATCCTCTGTCATATCTTCCGAAGGTAGAGGTACATCAAGTCTCGGACGCACTCTACGCTGTCGAGGCATCTTGAAAAAAATGACAGTTGGTTTACGCGAGATAAATTAACAGCATTATTTTATCAACTATTTTAACATGTTAAACTCATTTTTTCATGCTACAAACCTAAGAAAATTTGGACAGCACTTTGACTGAAATACGCCAAATTTCCCGAACACACATAATAAATTCAAACAGTAGGTCCCAAACAACTAGACTCAATATCTTAACTATATACATTTTGTATATTACAAACAAATAACTTGTTGGTGTAATTTTACAAAATAACGACTATTATTTTTACTTATTTACATTATTTGTATTTGTACACATTATCATTACTAATAATCTAAATAAGCCAAAAAAAGAAAATTAACTATACCTAGTTGCATAGCGATAAATTTAACATAAATACTTTATTTCTACTACATACAGCATACACCCTTTTTTATTATTTTCCTTTCATTTTCTTTCTTTATCTACTATGGACGACAAACAAGGTATGTCTTTTTTATATTCTGTCAAACAATAAAAATAAAGAAAAATAAAGAACTTAATAAAATATAATAGAAAAAATTAATTAAAACTAACTTGGTAAGCAAAATATTCACTTAGCAAAAGGATAGAGAAATTCTAAAAAATTTAGTTCACCTTGAAGACAGCTGAATAAGGATCGTTTTGGCGCAAAAGACGCACAAAACGGATTACAAATGGAAAAGATATGATAGAAAAATGAATTAAGGCGAGAGAAAATGAGTGAACAATTAAGCAAAGAAAATCAAACAACTAACAGAGGAGAGAGGTGCTGAGGCACGGCCAAAAGGAGGTATTTATACCTCCTAAGGTGCGCCTTAAAATGTGGCTGCACCTCAGCCACATGGCCGTACCTCGGCCACATGATGTGGCCGCACTTCGGCCTTTGCGAGCCGCACCTCGGCCTGACGAGGTGTGGCCTCATGGCTGCACCTCGGCCATGCAAGGTGTGGCCTTGTGGTCGCACCTCGGCCATGCAAAATTTTTTTTATTATTTTTTTTATTGATTTGTTTTTACATACTCCCTGAATATTTGCCATTGACGCTATTTTTTGAGCATTTTCCTGCAAACAAATTATAGATGTACAAAAATAAGTTATGTTAGTGGGAATGCATGATTCTAAAAATGCACGAAAAAAGTGATATAATTTTTAAAATGGGCCAGACTGATTCCTTTTTTGCCACATAAATAGACTTTTCTCTTCTTTGCTTTTCTTGTCACTTTCTTTTCATTCCTTTGGGCCAAGACTCTCAACCAGGTATTTTCTTTGCTCCTTTTTTTATTTTCCCCTTTTTACTTATCCAACTTATTTATTTCATGTACAGCTATCTAAATATGTCAACGCCCATCCTTAATAAACTGCACCGGTTCATGGATGATCCCAAGACCTGGGAAACTGACACTTTAGCTCCTTATTCAAGTCTGAGACTTCTGAGAAGGATCAAGCTAGACCGAGACCTTTTACTGGCTGCCATCCGCTATTGGGATCACTATTTTCACATTTTTCGGTTTACCCACCAAGAACTGTGTCCCTTGGCTGAAGAATTCGCTGCCATTACTGATGTGAGATTTTCTCCTGGTACCCTTCCCTATGTTCCAAGTTATGGACCATATCAGCTTAGGGATATGGCCTTTGTTTTAGGCATACCACCTTCTGAGGCCGCTCGACTAGTTCCTAGAGAGGATTTCTTTTCCTAGAGTCCCTATTTGATACACTCGGTGACTTTTCAGATGTGCCTACCTATCGGGCTAGTATAGTTTCACTGATCTGCTTATCCCGATACCTACTAGTGACCTCAGATGAACCATTCGGCGACTATCGATTGTTTAGCATTGTGGATGACATTCACCGCAGGCTGACCCCCTTTCTAGTCATTTTAGCCGAGACGATCATTGGCTTGGATGCCCTCTGCACTGACTCTACCACTTTTATGATCGGGAGTCCCTTATTACTCCAGGTAATTTACGTCATTATTTTTAAAGGTAGTGCGCCCCTTGTGGGTTTTCACACTAACTTTTCTTATCAGGAAATGCGTCCTGTTAGGGATTTTCACATAACCCTGTGCCTTATTTTTGCCTGAAATTGATCTAACTCATTCCAACGACTTTTTTTTCCTTTTTTTTTTCAAGTGTGGCTGTAGGAGAAGTTAAGGTTATTGACAGAACCTCCTCCTAGGGTGATCGACGCATACTCACTGGTGCATTTTTTCCTCAGACAGCGGACATATCAGTTCGACTCGCCTTATGACGGCTTCATATGGATATGTACATTAGCAGCCCCTGGATGCGTCTTCATTACGTGACTCAAGACGGGCCTTCAGGGGTGTGTCCCATTATGCGGACTTCACAGGGCCTCCTTTTGCATCACATGCTATTGCGTTCCCCAGTTTGGAGGGTGTCAGTCCATTGTGAATCTGCCACTAGCTTTTCATGGTGGAATCTTATCTTCAGCATTTATTACTGGCTACTGCGTACTTTGGGCGTAGCTACCCTTAAATATGAACATTTTGAGGTCTGAGGATTCTGATTTTACTAGCTCGCCAGAGTATAAAGAGTGGGTGACTGCTGTTGACAACAGAATCAGTTGGCTTAAACATCTGACCGAATGAATGCAGTAGAAAATAGTTTTTAGATTGCAAAAGACAATGTATTTTTCTTTTTGTAAAAGAACTAGACAATCATGAAAAGTGCAAACTGAGTCTCTTATTGCAAATTTCTGGACATTTCTATATGATTTCATCACACATGATCATTTATTGACAGAAAATTCAAAAACATAAAACTACACTTAATCTCAAGACAACTCTTGTGAGTGTCAAGCTCTTGTTATCAATCAACCCTCTCCGGTTTTCATGATTGAATATTGTCTCTCAGCCCTTAATTTTTGCCTAGAGTGCCTTTTTTCGGTTTTGACCCTGACAGGGCGCCCAATTTTAGGAAGGCCGCCTTTTTTCGGTTTTCGACCCGCAAGGCATTTATTCTCTTCTTTTGATTTTTGGTCTTTAGCCATGGAACCTCTTTAATCTGTCAACAAACTCGTTCCCATAGCTGTCTGTTAAAATTGCCGCTCCCTTCGACAACAACTTCTTTAGCACAAACAGACCTTCCCATGTTGGCCTAAATTTTCCCCGAATGTCTGGTACTCCTAGCCTCATCTGCTTAAAAACTAGGTCTCCTTCTTTCAGCGGGTGTTTCCTAACCTTCTTACCGAATGATCGGGCTAACCTCTCTTTGTAGCCCTGGTTGTGATAATAAGCTCGCAACCTACCCTCATCCAGCAGGTTCAACTGTAGTAATCATTATTGTGCCCATTCTGCTTCTAGAATTTCGGCTTCCATAACCACCCTTAGAGACCTGAGCTCAATTTTAAATTGCAGAACCACCTCTGTTCCATATACTAAAGAAAATGGCGTTGTGCCTGTCGATGTTCTTATGGTAGTTCTGTAGCCCCATAGTGCAAAAGGCAACTTTTTCGCCCAGTCTTTGTAATTTTGTACCATCTTAGCCAAAATTTTCTTGACATTTTTGTTAGCTGCTTTGACTGCTCCATTAGCTTGAGGTCGGTAAGGGGAGGACTTATGGTGCTTTATTCCATACTTCTGCAGTATCCGCTTAGTCTTAGCTAAGAATTGCACCCCTTTATCAGACACGATATGATGTGGGAGGCCGTACCTACATACCAAATTTCGCTTAATAAATTTGGCCATGTCTCGAGCATCCACCTTTGTAAAAGATTCAGCCTCAACCCATTTGGTAAAGTAATCGATGGCAACTATAATGAACCTGTGGCCACTATAGGCAGTAGGGCATATCTCCCCTATAATATCTATCCCCCCCAAGCTGCAAATGGCCATGGAGAAGATAAATTATGTAGTTCTGACACTAGCACATGTAACACCCTTAACACTCTATACTATACGTACAGTAAATAGATACCACAAAAATCTCATCAATACTGACAATGTAAGACCATGATATAATGCACAGTTCAGTAAAAAAATTTCGCACTCAAATATCCATAAAAACAGAGCAGTCCATACATAGCACTGTTTAAAATTTCATACATAACCTCGCTATAAATCATAAACTATATAGTCCACCAAAGTCATATACATGCCGTACCTATCCTTTCAATTCCGCACTCGCTTCTCTTCACGTCTGTCATCGAAAATTCAGCCACTTAAAAACTTCCTATCTTTGTAACCTGCGCATAGCAATAACACTACGCGCTGAGCATTGAAATGCCCAGTGGTGGATACATATCCTAAATTTTCCATACTATTACTACATGCATGCACACACAAGCATATATCTTTATTTCTATTATATGAACATTAATTCTTAAGACTTTTAAGTAACTTATGCTATACTTTTAAAGTCCTAATAGATCTTTTGCTCATCACTTATGATGCGGAACCCCAAGGCTAGAGAACCCGAAACCCCTTAAACACACAATATAGCATGAACATGAACAAGAAGAAACTCCCAATCTAAAGAACCCCCAAACAACATGTGAATGGAAACGCTTATAATAGATTGATTTAAAAACATAAGAACAGAATTCGCCACAAAGTAAATACCTTGATAAGAATTTAAGTTCTTGATGCAAAAGAAGAAGACAAGCTTTCCTCTCCAATGAAGAAAATTCGGCCAAGCCAAATGATGATATTCAAAAGTGTTTTAGATGTGTCTTTTACAACTTATAATGAGGTATTTATAGCCCCCAAAAGGTAAGTAACCCTAAATAAGTCAAAAGGCCACCTAACACATGGCCACCTAACACATGGGTCTCCCACCAAACCCTAAATAAGTCAAAAGGCCACCTAACACATGGCCACCTAACACATGAGCCTCCCACCAAATAACTAAAGCCCAAACTTATTAACTCTAAAATACAACAACCACAAGCCTAAAATAATTAATTTAAATGAGCCCAAGCTAAAGTAAGCCCAACTCACTTAAAATAAGCCTATTAAGCTATATGAGGGTCCAACTAAATAATTAAAACAAAACAAGTTCAACATAATAAAATAAGCCCCTTGGGCAGCCTAAAGCTACTCTTCGAGATTGAAATAATTAATCAAGCACAATTGAAGCCCATCTTTTGCATTTGGCCCCATTGGATTAGATATAGCACAATTTGGCTCAACTCTCTCTTGAATCTCCATAGCTTCCACAATTCGGCCTGCGTACGATTGCCATGATGGGTTGACCCCCCTGTGCACGCATCATCCCCTCCCTCTTTAGAAAAGATTCATCCTCGAATCTTCGTTTTATTTAAGTTGGGAATTGAAGCTTGTGGAATAAATTGATCTTCACAGACGATCTTGGGAACATGTGGAAATAATATAAATACTTCTTCAGAAATTAACGCATAATGTTCCTGCAAATTAACAAAATCACTAGGAAAAATATGGTTAGTCAAAACAACCATTTTGTTTTTATCATAATTCTCTTCTTTTTCCATGCTTAATTCAGCCTCCTCAAGCAATAAAGGGCCAATCAAAACATGCTGATCTTCCATCTCAATTACACAATCTTCTTCCTTTTTACAATCTTCTTGCTTTTCACTCAAGAGAACAATATCCATACTTTCACTTTTTTCTTCCTCAGTGACAATCTCATCAGCATATAAATCTATAGCATCTCTTTCAGCTTCACATATAATTTCTTCCATTGCAATTTCCTCTTTCTTTCTTCTGTCCTTTTTTAAACACTTATCTAGCTGTCTAAATAGTTGTTTAAACCGCAATTCCATATCTTTAGATTCTTCCCTATTCCTCTGACGGTCAATTAATCTACTTCGATTTTGGATTCTATTAGACTCATCCATTCTCTCCGCCATCTGATCCATCCTGGAATTTAACTTCTTAAACTCACTCATGATTGTTTTGCACATCATCTTCACATTAGGCACGTTTTCATCTTCTTCCTCAAAAAATTATCTCCTTTCTTTTCCCTTCTCGACTTGATTTATAAACTGCAAATAAATGTTAATAGGGAATAAAAAGACCTCACAATTCACTCCCTCACGTGTTTCACTCAAAATATTGCACTCCACCCGTTTTTCACTCAACTTGGCTTTTATCCTCTTCTAAGCTTACACACTCAAGCCTTTTTCCACTCCAGCTTGTTGTCCTCAGTTGCACTTCAGAATTTAATTCCAAGTCAAGATGATTCATAATTCAACAAATTTAAATGAGAATGCAATGAAAACACTTAACAAAGAAAGTCAAGAATGACGCCTACCAACAAATTGCCACTTTGGCTTTTCAAATTAATTTTCACATTCAAAGTATGACAATTCTGAATTTTGGTATTTCCCTAATAGAAAAGTCAATTTTGATACAATGGATGTAAAGACAAGAAATCAAAGAAAGTCAAAAATGACACCTACCCATAAATTACCACTTTGACTTTTCAAATTAATTTTCAAATTCAAAGTATGACAAATCTGAATTTTTTTTGTTTCTTTGTGATTTTTCTTTCCTAACTTTATCTCAATGCTGACTTTTCTCTTTTTTTTTTTTAAATTCGGATAAACAGTACTGTGAATAGTACTATGAACAGTAACGTGAACAGTACCAACGATTTTTTTTTCTTTTTAGAACTTAAAACATCAAACACAAGATCTGATGTAGGAACAAAGAAGAACACAAAAGAACAAATTCAAAAATAAAGAAGAACACAAAATTGATAAGAATAAGATTGCAAATTTAACAACGTTGAATTATCTTGTTCTAACGAAAATAAAACAATAGAATAGTAAATTAACACAAGATAAATAAGAATTTATCCTAATCCAAGCTCTGATACCAAATGATGCGGAACCCCAAGGCTAGAGAACCCGAAACCCCTTAAACACACAATATGGCATGAACATGAATAAGAAGAAACTCCCAATCTAAAGAACCCCCAAACAACATGTGAATGGAAACACTTATAATAGATTGATTTAAAAACATAAGAACAGAATTCGCCACAAAGTAAATACCTTGATAAGAATTTAAGTTCTTGATGCAAAAGAAGAAGACAAGCTTTCCTCTCCAATGAAGAAAATTCGGCCAAGCCAAATGATGATATTCAAAAGTGGTTTAGATGTGTCTTTTACAACTTATAATGAGGTATTTATAGCCCCCAAAAGGTAAGTAACCCTAAATAAGTCAAAAGGCCACCTAACACATGACCACCTAACACATGGGTCTCCCACCAAACCCTAAATAAGTCAAAAGGCCACCTAACACATGGCCACCTAACACATGGGCCTCCCACCAAATAACTAAAGCCCAAACTTATTAACTCTAAAATACAACAACCCACAAGCCTAAATTAATTAATTTAAATGAGCCCAAGCTAAAGTAAGCCCAACTCACTTAAAATAAGCCTATTAAACTATATGAGGGTCCAACTAAATAATTAAAACAAAACAAGTTCAACATAATAAAATAAGCCCCTTGGGCAGCCTAAAGCTACTCTTCGAGATTGAAATAATTAATCAAGCACAATTGAAGCCCATCTTTTGCATTTGGCCCCATTGGATTAGATATAGCACAATTTGGCTCAACTCTCTCTTGAATCTCCATAGCTTCCACAATTCGGCCTGCGTACGATTGCCATGATGGGTTGACCCCCCTGTGCACGCATCAACTTATATATATCAATTACAGTCTACACTTGAGCACAATATCAGTTACTGACATAACTATTGAGTAGTCATCATTATTGTTATTATCAGTACTGACCATACGTTATTGTTTCCTTTATAGCCTTGATATTTCTTTTACAGTACCATTTTTAAAACTATAAACTTAATATGCATTTACTTTATTTGGTACTTAATTTTACTCAGTTATATCGCCTATTATGTGCTTGGATTGTCAAAACTATTACTTAATCCATTAATTTATTTGTAGACTTAACATTGTTATTCTCTTAACTTTATACACAATTTCTATTATCCTTATTTGATTAAATATCTATCGATACTATTTTACGTTTAATTTCCTTATTAGTATGACAAACAGTACTATTATTATACCAGTACCTAAATTACTCACATTGTCAATTTATTATCATCGCAATAATTATCATTTCACTATTAACTTTCAACATTTAATGACAGTTCTACTTTTTTTCATGTCTTTAGTTTCGTTACTGACATTCTTAGGCAACCCCATTACTAAAATTTCTCACGTACAATATTAATTATCACATTTTATACTTTAGATAATTAATCCAATCTATAATACTTGTATCAGTTTTATAATAATGTCTTTTACATATTTCTATTACACACTCTTAATTCATTTTGACTTAATTATGAAATTCACAGTATTCAGCTAAGCTTACCTGACACATTATTATTTATCTTAATTACATTATCCTATCTTCAATTTAATATTACAGATTTAAATTTACATCTCAGTTATTTCTGATCAGTAATAATAATCCTTTACTAGTCCAAAGACATTTTTATTCCTTTGTTAATGCTAATATTACTCATATATTTTTTCTTACATTTAATTTTATTGCCATTTCCATGATATTAGCATTAACAGTAAAATTTCTATTAATATTAATATAATTATCATTATTTTCTCTAATGTCAATTAATTATACAATTAACATTTAAATTTACCCATCAATTATCATTAAAATCCCTCAATTTCCTTATTATTGACAAATTTACATTTAAGTTCCTAGATTTTCATTAATTTTACAGTTTTACCCTTTACTTTTCACTTATTTACTATAATGCCATTAGTCAACTTATTATTATAATTATTTCATTATCTAATATGCAATAATATTCTTAATGTCAATTAAATCACTCATACAAGGACATGTACATAAACAGAAGACATAAATTACATATTTGCAATTAAGTCCCTTAACTATGATATAATTACAATTAGGTCCTCATACTATAGCATATTTACACTTAGGTCCTTTAACTATTGCTAAATTACAATTTTGCCCCTAACTTTCTCTTATTTACAATTATGCCACCAAATTAACTTATCAATCAATTAATTAATTCATTATATAACAAGCAAATTACCATTAAATCACATAACTAAGGTCATTTACACATTTAGTACACATAAAAGACCATAATTACCATTTTGTCCCTAAATATGGCAAAATTACAACTTAATCCTTAAACTTTATCAAAATTAAGAAAATGCCATTAATTCATTTTATTTCATCATTTTACCAATATTTAACATGCAAATTACGATTATGCTCTCAATTTACCAATTCCATGCCAAATTACATTTTAGTCCCTAAATAGTGACCAATTTCCATATTTAGCCATTTAATTACATTTTTACCCTTATTAACATTTATTAACATATATATAGATAAAATTACCATTTTACCCTCAAAGTTTTTCATTAATTACAATTATACCCTTTTTCACACAAATATCATTTCCATCACATATTAGCTCATATATACCATTTTACCCTTAACCCTATCTTTATTCTTTATCCTTATCCTTATCACTTTAATCATTACCATATCTTATCTTTATCACATAATCACATGCATATCCTATCTTTATCACATAATTATTTCTTTTTATGGTCAAATTTACCATTATGTCCTCAAAACTTTTTATTTATTCGAATTAAGTCCATTTTTCACACAAATATCATTTTAATCACAGATCAACCTCAAATATCATTTTAATCACAGATCAACCATATCAATCTCATTTTTGCCATTTGCCCTTATATAAAACTAGCAGACATCTATGACCAGGATAAACGAGACGTGAACCCAATAGGTTCAATACAGAATAGAGGGATCCCGTAAGACCACCCTTATAAGTACAATACAGAATAGAGGGACCCGTGGGACTACCCCTATGATATAGACAACAAAAATACAGATCAATATTGTATTAAGACATAATAATATACAGAATAGGAACGTTATTGACCTATAATAAGTGATACGTCATGCTCACACCCGCGATCTTATATCCCTATGGCTAGTCATCATATTCTGAACTAAACTTGATTACCAGATTACTACATAGGGCATCAAAATTCCACTTTTCACATTTTTAAGTTACCAGTCTTACTTTTCATGGAATTTCATCATTCTATTCAATTCTTTTTCATACAATTCAATCATCATACATGTGATTATCATCATCATACCATCACATGACATAGTTCTCATGTTATCATCATGGTACACATGTAAACACACATGCACATCATTCGGCCAACATGTTAACTTTTCACCATTAATTCTTTTCTTCAACTTTAACATTTCTTTATGTCATTTACATGTTGAATAACATAGCCATGCCATAAATTTCCATTAAAACACATCAAAATCATGCCTTTACACATGGTAACCATTCGGCCATACATGCATACCATACATTATGACATTTTTACATGCTCTAATACATACCATTAGGTAGATCACATGTCAAACAATATAGTCATGTCATGAAATCACATCAAAACACATAAAAATCATGCCTTTTCATGTGTTAACCATTCGACCTCATGTATTCATCATGCATCATGAAACTTTTTCATGCTCTATCACATACCATCATCTAAATCACATGTGAAACATCATGTATACATCATAAACATGCCATAAACATCATCAAAACACATAAAAATCATGTGATATACCATTCGGCCTAAGTAGGGATCCGTCATGCCAACTTTGTTTTCTCATTTTAAACATTCAAATCATCATTTTTAACATCTTTAAGCATGAATATGAGTTATTTTCAATTAAACATGCATATTTCTCACACTTTATGTTTAAGCATAACCTAAAATCATCCTTTTAACATGGAAAATGGAGGATACTGTAACACCCCCATCGTCGCCCCCATTGGAAGGGCACCGGCGGGCGCGCTATCCGACGCTCACTCACATACTTGCACACATATACTAAGCGGAAGCACACATTCATACAATGACGACATACGGAAATACAGCGTAAATTAAAACTTTAAAGAAACAATAGCTGAACATACAATAACTCGAAAACATACATACAATCATTCAACGGAAGCAGAAGGCGAAAGATAAAATGAAAGAATAATTGAAAACCTAATTATAATAAGATCCTTACATAGCGAAATACATAAGAAAAAAGCTATAAAAATTATAGAATCCGAATACAGGAGCTAAAGCTAAAAATAATAAAACACTTCTAACTCCTATGTGGCCGACCTTGCAGATACTCGACTCGAACCGAACCAAAACCTGCCACCTACACGGGAAAAGAACCCGTGCTAAGCAATAATGCTTAGTGGGGAGGAACAAAGACAACCAACACTAAACAAACGAGCATATATCATCGTGCAGAAATACATATAAACTCATATGTAAACACTTATCGGTTCCATCGAAGTCTCAGATATCAGAAGGATGATCAAACCAAGACACAAATAATATAAACACGCAGACATCATACCAAAATACCTATATACCAACCAAAAGCTAATTCATACACAATGCAACTATCATACAGAGATGCACAGACACATTAACTGATACCCGAATTACGAAGTTGATGCACTATACTACATTACAATGATGCACACAAATATCATGCAATGCCACTAGAGGTCCAAACATACAACTATCATGCCATAATACACACACCCTAGCCGAGAACCGACTGACAAGGTCAAAGCACAACACTTTCGCTGCGCCACTCTAATATAAATAATATCATGCCGAAGACACTCCAAAGCAGAGACAAAAATAATAACATAACGTCACATCATCATGCGAAAATATGAATAAATCTTACATACACTTACTCAGATCCATAAGTATTAACGCATAATCTCTAACTATCTAAACATGCATAAGACCATCACCCAACAATGCTCATTCACTAACTGAAACCACTTACAAAGCTAATACACCATACCCTCACATTACAACATCAATACACGTAGCAGCATACAGAGAAACATAGAAACCTAACAACATGCTTAAATTACTACAACAGTAGAGACCGACATAACATATACACAGAAATACTCGATAACACTGCACACTATAAATGTTACCACACCATGTAATGTAAACACATGTCAACGTACCGAAATCACTATGATGGCATAAACCAAGGAAACATATATCATGGCTCTACCTTTATACCATTCAAGAGGACAAGTTCATAAGATTAAATATATTAATTTGCATACTTAACGCCACCACTGATCCGATTCACATGCTTATATACAATAAAAACATGCTTGAGTTACAAAAGTAAATGCATTAGTCGAATCACATTCAAAGCATTTTGAAGCTCTAACACATCACGCAACAAATGCGGATAATCGGGTCAGATATAAAATCATGCTTACATAATAAAGACATACATTCCGAAGCCCATATTCATGTTCATATACATATAAACTGATTCCTCTAATCAGTATCATGCTCATTCGGATATCACATTCTCATAGTTATTTCGAAGCAAAACAAAACAACAAGCACCTGCTGACTCACCATAGTGGATATCGAGTGTACGGGCAGTACCTTACGGGTACAAATCGGCCACAGGGGTACCTTACGGGTATGAATCGAAAAATAACATCATTTTTCACATTCAAAAACATTTTAACGAAAGGGGATCTTAAACAAGATCCATTCACACTAAAGGGTTCGCGAGGAACCAAACACGGACCTGATCAGGGTCCAAACGTTCAAAGGGCTGTAGCTAAAGAAACTCTATTAGGCATGCCTAACTATCCACTAGACTGACTCTCGCAGGTCATGCATAAAACAAATCATGTTTCGAATCACATAATACATATATGTAAATCATCAAATATAATCTAGAGTATAGGAGAGGTATACATATATTCATAATGTCAGTCATACCCCGCACAAATCGTATAATGAGATATATAATATAATTCGATCAATACACTTTAGAACTATTCAGAATTCTAAAACATACCAGAGTCAAACATAAGACCATATTCTGCTAACTATTAACAATACATAATCTTAAACATGCAATGATACAATTTACACTTAAACATAGCATATTATTTTGAAAGGAAGTTCATGAGTAAATGTATGCATAACACCTACCACATTTTAATATAATATGCTAATAAAAATAGTAAACATGAAAATGGCATTCAACCCACTTGTATTCAATATGCATCACACGATACGAATCACAATAATTAACATATATAAGCCAAATCATACCGTTTAAACAAAACAATAGTCTAACAGAGGTCCCATTACTAAGCATATTAGAGTCAAGTATAGAAACACTATCATGCCAATGCTTATCGATACAAAATCCTAATCGTGCGATAGATGAGGATAACTAAATATAACCCATGCATAATCCAAATTACATTTAAGCATAACACATTAAGCTCAACTGCTAAAGCATAATAATGCATTCAGACACCAACCATAGTATTCAGATAAATTGGCATAGCATAATACCAATACATGTTAAGTTCATAACTTAAAACATAAATAACTTATTCCGAAATCAATTAAAGCATTCATAAATTTAGCATAACAAAACATACTATTAAATGGTGTGAGATATACAAAATAACACTAAATAATATTTAAAACCAAACATAAGTAAAGAAGGAATGAAAAAGAAGAGGATCAAAAATCTACAATTTGGGGGACAGTAGCGTTTTACACGGCGGTATGACAAATCCATACCGCCATGTAAGACAGTTACACGGGGGTATGGCGTAACCCATACAGCAGCGTAACATGTCCAACACGGTGCTGGACAGAGGCATTTTACACGGCTGTAAGGGAAACCCTTACCGCCGTGTAAAACTTCCAGTACAGACACACCTGGGCAGTAATGTTTTACACGGCGGTATTGGTATATCCTTACCACCGTGTAGAACTACGGCCTTTCATTATCTGAGGAATTTCCTCGATTCACACGGCGGTGAGCCAATTCCTTACCGCCGTGTGACTTCTGAAAATTCCAAAAATTGCAGAAATCACTCCAATTTCGAAACCTAAAACAACACACCTCAAAATTACACATTCCAAATTGTGGAATCAACCCACAAACTTACCATTCCACCTTAACCTTCAATTACCATAGGCAAACACATACTCAACCATTCAATTAACCCAAGCAATTAAAAACTACAATCTAGCAATTCTCACACATAAATAACTTACAAAATCAAAATCTGAGATACACAATGTAAGTTCTAAATTCAACATGCTCAAAACCCGATGTCATATACACCATTTAAACACCAAATGTCATGCAATTTCCAGAATTTCATTAACATATAAAATCATAAATACACAAATTATTCCCAAGAAACTCATGCATAAACTCATATCAACACTCAAATTTCTGGAAATCACACACAAATACACATTCATGATCCAAGAGGAATTAGGGCGGAGACAAATCAAAACTCCAATGTAGAAATCAAACTCCCAAACCTCTTGTTGCACAATCAGCTTCTCTCTTCAAGCTTCAATCTTTAATCTTCTCTTTTCCTTTACTTTGCTTCTTCTTATCACCAATCACTTGCACAAACAAAACCCACAACTCTTAATCCCAACCCTAACTCAAATCCAAAGCAAATCAAAACCAGAAGAGAAAAAGAAGGAGAAGCAAATCCAAAACGCAGAAAACCCTAACCCCAACTTACCTCTTTAATCTTACTTTAAAGCTTCCCAAAATCACTCCTTAGCAAGCCAAACTCCAGCCAAAAGAAAGAGAAGGAGGAAGTGCAGAAAATAGAGGAAGAAAAGAGAAGGAAGGGCTGAAGAAGAGAGGGGAACGGGAAGCAGCCCTTTCCTGCATTCTCTCTCTTTTCTTTCTTCTCATCTCCTTTCTTTCACATTCAATGCACACCTACCACTCCACATGGCAGCCTCCTATTGGTCCAACCCAAAATATCGTGACTTTTACACTTTGGTCCTTGGCAAATCCTACTTAAATCCTTGGCAATCTTGCACTTTAGTCACTAAGATATAAATTCCTCACTTAAACTTTAATTAATTCTTCAATCGGGTCCTTAATACTCAAATTCCATATGCGCACATTACCAAAATATCCTCACTAATCCCAACTTAGCATGCACATTCCGACTATGGCCATTTTAGGGTGTGACAACTCTTCCCTCCTAAAAGAATTTCGTCCTCGAAATTCACCCTCTAAACACTTGCATCCAAATAACCCAGACAAACAAAACTAACTTGAACAAAAGCTTGCAATGCAACTTACCAGAAGAACCTGTGGTCTCAACCGCATCCTTGCCATATGCTAAAAACTCCGTGGGCGCTCGAGAAGCTCTGAGCAGATCCTCCACATCCTTTCTAGCTTGCCGAGCTAGACTCTTAGGACAATCGGCGATCTGGTGTCCCATGCTGCCACATCTGAAACAAGCTCCAGTCATTAGCCGACACAAACCCTGATGTCGCTTCTGACAGTGCTGACATAAAGGCAGTACCCACTTCTTACACTTGTCCCAATGTTGCTTCTGACAATGTTGACACATCGGAGGTTCTCGGATCCTCTTACCCACTGACATCTCTCTACCCGATCCTTTTCTCTTTTGGGGAACACGCCCAACAAATTCTTGAGAAGCTCGAGGAGCAGTCAATCTATCCAAAATCCGGATCAACCCTTGCACTAAGGTCCTATCATCGGAAATAGGACCAGAATCTTCAACCGAAGGATGCTCGGAACACTCTAATCTGCACTAACTGGGTTCACACTTTTCGTTGTCTCGCCCACCTTCTCACCAGGATAAGACTCCATCTAGACACGACACAAGACAAGACACATCTGCATTAGGCCACGCACAAACCGACTAGCATGCAAAGACACAACACATAACAAACGAAGACAACCAGAACCACTAAACCTGGCTCTGATACCACTAACTGTAAGACCCCCACTGTCGCCCCCGTTGGAAGGGCGCCGGCGGGCGCGCTACCCGACGCTCACTCACATACTTGCACACATACACTAAGCGAAAGCACACATTCATACAATGACGACATACGAAAATACAGCGTAAATTAAAACTTTAAAGAAATAATATCTGAACATACAATAACTCGAAAACATACATACAATCATTCAGTGGAAGCAAAAGGCGAAAGATAAAATGAAAGAATAATTGAAAACCTAATTACAATAAGATCCTTACATAGCGATATACATAAGCAAAAAGCTATAAAAATTACAGAATCCGAATACAGGAGCTAAAGCCAAAAATAACAAAACACTTCTAACTCCTATGTGGCCGACCTTGCAGATACTCGACTCGAACCGAACCAAAACCTACCACCTACACGGGAAAAGAACCCGTGCTAAGCGATAATGCTTAGTGGGGAGGAACAAAAACAACCAACGCTAAACAAATGAGCATATATCATCGTGCAGAAATACATATAAACTCATATGCAGACACTTACCGGTTCCACCGAAGTCTCAGATATCAGAAGGCGGATCAAACCAAGACACAAATAATATAAACACGCATATGACATACCAAAATACCTATATACCAACCAAAAGCTGATTCATACACAATGCAACTATTATGCAGAGATGCACAGACACATTAACTGATACCCAAATTACGAAGTTGATGCACTATATTACCATACAATGATGCACACAAATATCATGCAATGCCACTAGAGGTCCAAACATACAACTATCATGCCATAATACACACACCCTAGCCGAGAACCGACTGACAAGGTCAAAGCACAACACTTTCGCTGCGCCACTCTAATATAAATAATATCATGCCGAAGACACTCTAAAGCAGAGACCAAAATAATAACATAACGTCACATCATCATGCGAAAATACGAATAAACCTTACATACACTTACTCAGATCCATAAGTATTAACGCATAATCTCTAACTATCTAAACTTGCATAAGACCGTCACCCAACAATGCTCATTCACTAACTGAAACCACTTACAAAGCTAATACACCATACCCTCACATTACAACATCAATACACGTAGCAGCATACAGAGAAACATAGAAACCTAACAACATGCTGAAATTACTACAACAGTAGAGATCGGCATAACATATACACAGAAATACTCCATAACACTGCACACTATAAATGTTACCACACCATGTAATGTAAACACATGTCGACATACCGAAATCACTATGATGGCATAAACCAAGGAAACATATATCATGGCTCTACCTTCATAGCATTCAAGAGGACAAGTTCATAAGATTAAACATATTAATTTGCATACTTAACGCCACCACTGATCCGATTCACATGCTTATATACAATAAAAACATGCTTGAGTTACAAAAGTAAATGCATTAGTCAAATCACATTCAAAGCATTTTGAAGCTTCTAACACATCACGCAACAAATGCGGATAATCAGGTCAGATATAAAATCATACTTACATAATAAAGACATACATTCCGAAGCCCATATTCACGTTCATATACATATAAACTGATTCCTCGAATCAGTATCATGCTCATTCGGATATCACATTCTCATAGTTATTTCGAAGCAAAACAAAACAACAAGCACCTGCTAACTCACCATAGTGGATATCGAGTGTACGGGCAGTACCTTACGGGTACAAATCGGCCACAGAGGTCCCATTACTAAGCATATTAGAGTCAAGTATAGAAACACTATCATGCCAATGCTTATCGATACAAAATCCTAATCGTGCGATAGATGAGGATAACTAAATATAACCCATGCATAATCCAAATTACATTTAAGCATAACACATTAAGCTCAACTGCTAAAGCATAATAATGCATTCAGACACCAACCACAGTATTCAGATAAATTGGCATAGCATAATACCAATACATGTTGAGTTCATAACTTAAAAGATAAATAACTTATTCCAAAATCAATTAAAGCATTCATAAATTTAGCATAACAAAACATACTATTAAATGGTGTGAGATATACAAAATAACACTAAATAATATTTAAAACCAAACATAAGTAAAGAAGGAGTGAAAAAGAAGAGGATCAAAAATCTGCAATTTGGGGGACAGTAGCGTTTTACACGACGGTATGACAAATCCATACCACCGTGTAAGACAGTTACACGGGGGTATGGCGTAACCCATACAGCCGTGTAACATGTCCAACACAGTGCTGGACAGAGGCATTTTGCACGGCTGTAAGAGAAACCCTTACCGCCATGTAAAAGTCCCAGTACAGACACACCTGGGCAGTAATGTTTTACACGGCGGTATTGGTATATCCTTACCGCCGTGTAGAACTACGGCCTTTCATTATCTGAGGAATTTCCTCAATTCACATGGCGGTGAGCCAATTCCTTACCGCCGTGTGACTTCTGGAAATTCCAAAAATTGCAGAAATCACTCCAATTTCGAAACCAAAAACAACACACCTCAAAATTACACATTCCAAACTGTGGAATCAACCCACAAACTTACCATTCCACCTTAACCTTCAATTACCATAGGCAAACACATACTCAACCATTCAATTAACCCAAGCAATTAAAAACTACAATCTAGCAATTCTCACACATAAATAACTTACAAAATCAAAATCTGATATAGACAATGTAAGTTCTAAATTCAACATGCTCAAAAACCCAAGTCATATACACCATTTAAACACCAAATGTCATGCAATTTCCAGAATTTCATTAACATATAAAATCATAAATACACAAATTATTCCCAAACAACTAATGCATAAACTCATATCAACACTCAAATTTCTGGAAATCACACACAAATACACATTCATGATCCAAGAGGAATTAGGGCGGAGACAAATCAAAACTCCAATGTAGAAATCAAACTCCCAAACCTCTTGTTGCACAATCAGCTTCTCTCTTCAAGCTTCAATCTTTAATCTTCTCTTTTCCTTTACTTTGCTTCTTCTTATCACCAATCACTTGCACAAACAAAACCCACAACTCTTAATCCAAACCCTAACTCAAATCCAAAGCAAATTAAAACCAGAAGAGAAAAAGAAGGAGAAGCAAATCCAAAACGCCAAAAACCCTAACCCCAACTTACCTCTTTAATCTTACTTTAAAGCTTCCCAAAATCACTTCTTAGCAAGCCAAACTCCAGCCAAAAGAAAGAGAAGGAGGAAGTGCAGAAAATAGAGGAAGAAAAGAGAAGGAAGGGCTGACGAAGAGAGGGGAACAGGAAGTAGCCCTTTCCTGCATTCTCTCTCTTTTCTTTCTTCTCATCTCCTTTCTTTCACATTTAATGCACACCTACCACTCCACATGGCAGCCTCCTATTGGTCCAACCCAAAATATCTTGACTTTTACACTTTGGTCCTTGGCAAATCCTACTTAAATCCTTGGCAATCTTGCACTTTACGCACTAAGATATAAATTCCTCACTTAAACTTTAATTAATTCTTCAATCGGGTCCTTAATACTCAAATTCCATATGCGAACATTACCAAAATATCCTCACTAATCCCAACTTAGCATGCACATTCCGACTAGGGCCATTTTGGGGTGTGACAGATATTGTATCCACTAACCTTATATTCATGCTCTCCACACTTAGATCTTTCTTTCCTTAGCTTTGCTCCATAAAACATCACCATTCCCTTTGTGTTCCTTAAGCGGCTGAATTCTCACATCAAAGCAACCACCATGATTTAACTTCCTTTTTGCAATATATTTACATAAACATACTCTAGACATCCTAAAGTACCTATTTGAACCCTTAAACCAATTTAAAAATATCAACTTTACATACCTCAATTTGACACATAAACTCCTTTACTTATTTTCTCCCACTTATTCCACTTCCAATGAACTTTCTAGACCATTATCATGGAAATGAGAGGCTGGATTTTACTTAAGAAGGTTGGATTTGGTGGAAACTTGAGAAAGGAATGAAGAAAATTCAAGAGAGATGGGATATATACCATTCGGCCATGGAGAAAGGAGGAAAGAAATGGAGAGCTTTCTATGGTTTTCTGACATTTAGGGGTTTATATAGGTGGTTGAGGTGGGTTGGGCTTGGTCCAATCAATTGGGCCAACCTAATTCTAAGCCCATTTAAGAAATTAGGCCCAATAAGCAAATAAAAATAATTTCTCTTACTTCCCAAGCTCAATTTCTCCCAAAATCAATTCCATAATTCTTAAAATATATAATTTAGCCTCCACATAAAATTTCAGCTCAATTGGAGACCGTTTCCTATTCCGATAATTTCTTACCAGTCCGATAACTCAATTTTCTGTCTCACCGTAAAATTTATTTTTCATTATCATTTGATTCTCCATAATATTTCAAGCAAGTCCATACTTTCAGATAATTTTTCAGAGCTCCATAACTCCATTTAGAGTTCGGTCAAACTTTGGTCAAACTAAAGTCAACTGGTCCGACCGGTATGGTTCGGTTCACTGGTTGAAACGGTTCGGTTCACCTTTCATCCTTAACTTCCATTTTACTTTTAATAGTTCATTTGACCTTCGTTCCACCTTAATCAGGGTCCATCTCCCGTCCGTTTCAATTAAATCGGTCCGATTCACTCATTTTTTAGTCTCATTATAAAATTACTTTTTCGCTACCAAACTGTTCTACACACTATTATGAGTCCATTTATACCTTCAGATAACTTTTCGGATGTCGTTTATTATTTTTAAAGCCTCAGTCAAACCTCAGTCAAAGCTAGTTACTATTTGAATCGAACCAGAGGTTTTTCTTCAGTTTGACTTTCGGGGACTTATTTGATCTCATTTTCACTCCAAATTATATCACTAGACTCCTTACAACTTGTACTTTCCAATGGTCCAATAAAATATTTTTCATTTTTGGGTTGCCCGGAAGTCACCCATCAGGGGGCTTCCCTGACCCGAGCACATTTAACCTTTCTTCTCCTCTGTCTTTTAGGACTCAAATATTGATATTTTCACCTGAAATTCATACTACATACTCTACAAATTTCACTGATTGCTACTGACCTGGTATTCGTGCCATTACAGTACATGCCTTGAATCTGCGTATTGTTGGCACAGTTGACATTGTTTTACAAACTTTGAATAGTCTGTATCCATAGTGATCCAATAGAACTCTTGGCGCATGATTTTCTTTGCTAAGGATAAGCCACTCATGTGATCTCCGCAAACACCGGCATGAACTTCTTCCATAACCCTCTTAACATCTTTCTCCGCTATTCATCTTAACTGAATGTCGTCTGCTTGTCTCTTATGTAGTATACCATCCATATTGAGAAACTGATTGGATAATTTTCTGATCATTCTATGATCCTTTTCAGAAGCCTCTTCCGGGAATACTGACCTCTTTAGGTAATTCTGAACATCATAGTACCAAGATTTTTCATCAGTTACTTCGACATCCTTCACTTGTTCATGCTCAAAGCAAGGCCTTTGCGAACTTGAGATCAACATGGGCATCATAACCATTCCTTCCGGGTTATCCCACATGTCCACCAGAGCTGCGAGGGCATCGGCCAATTGATTCTCATCTCTAGGGACAAAATGGAAAATGCAAGTTTCAAACCGTCCGCTTAACATGTGGATGTGCTTTACATATGGTACCGATCTTTCTTTTTTAATGGACCATTCTCCTCGAATCTGACGGATCACTAAAGATGAATCTCTAAAAACATCTGCACACTTTGCCCCCAGGGCCAAAAGAGCCTCTTGTAATGGCCACAATTCCGGGTTAGCCATAAATAGTGTGTTCCCGATGGTGAATAGTGCACCCGGGGCAGAAATTGCGCCCGGAGGTGAAAAATATTTTATTTGACCATAGAAAAATACTAGTCATGGTGAGTCCAGTAGTAAAATTTGGAGTAAAAATTAGCTTAAATAATGCTTCAAAAGTCAAGAATAAAAAAAAGTCCGGGACCGTATTTAGGGACCCCGGTTTGACTAAAGTTTGATTGGGGCTCTAAAAATAGTAAATGACCTCCAAAAATTATTTTGATAATATGGATAAGCTTAGAATATTATTTAGAAATTTCTGGTAAAGAAAAATTAATTTTACGGTAACACTGAAAATTGTCGAATCGGACAGGTTAGAGTGAGCCAATCCCAAAAATGAATTTCGATTTGGCTGAAAATTTTTATGGGGGTTTAATTATATATTTTAAGGATTGTGGAATTAATTTTGAGAGAAATGGAGCTTGAGAAATGAAAGACTTAAATTAAAATTTTCCTAATTGGCTATAATGTGCTTAGATGGGCTTAATTAAGTAGATTATTTTGTTGGACCAAGACCTATCTCACATAAATCAACTATATAAACCCAAAGAACAGAATTTTCTAGGGAAATCCGCAAGACTCTCCAACTCTCTTCCCACCGAATTGTTCCTCTTTCATTTTTCTATCAAATTTCTTTTTATCTCTTCAATTCTCACCCCGTGATCAAGCCCCCTAATGTTATTTCAGCTCCTTTCCTAGCTAATTGAGGTCTGCAATTTTCATTTGAAGGGTTAGAAGAAAGAAAAATTAAAGATTTAAAGTTAGGGTTCCAAATTGAGGTAAGAAAAATCATGTTCTATAATTTAATTTAATGATTCATTTGGGTAGTTTTGAGTTTCGAGAGCATGATTATGTGATTTTACTTCATAAAAGAGGAGGGAAAATGAAAGATTTTCACTTGTGCTAATTGGCCTATGTAGGAAATAAAGAAGGAGAAGTTGCCACAAAATCTAATGGTAAAGAAAAGGAAGTTTAGGAGGTGAAGAACAAGCTTTTAAGGTTAGTGGTTACAAAATATAATTATTTTCATTTATTTTGTAGAATTTTTTATTATTCTTATGTGTTATGAAAGTAAAATATGCATGTGTAATTAAATTAAACTTAATATTTATGCTTAGGAAGGTTAAATATAATAATTTGAATGATTTAAATGGAAAGAAAAGAATTGTATGCTAAGGGTGTAGTGTTGACCGAATCATATTCCTAGGTAAAAAAAAGATATTATTTTGTTATTCAATATAATTAAATGGCATATATATGATAATTAGGATTTCAACTAGTTAATTTCGTAACTATAGCATCAAAAAAAAATTTGCGATTTAAAATGGGATTGTGGCCGAATTGAAGATGTGAGAATAAAAAGATATTCTTTGATTATTTGTTTTGGGTAAGGTCATTAAAAGTGTTGTGATATGATTCCGAATATATGCCATTTTTTTTAGAATTATCAGAATTAAGGTGAATATTTTAAAGCATAATTTTGCAACATGTTTATAGTGGAAATATTAAATTATGTTGAACTAACGTGAGATTAAGCCATAAACATATATATATAATAAAAATTGAGCATATTCTAATTTATTTAGAATTAATTGAATGTATTTGCATATTTTAGAGTACAAAAATGCATTATGTTAATTATTAAATGTATAATATATGTGGTATTTTAATAAATTAATGACATAAATGATGATAGAAACATTTAAGTAAAGAAACAACGATGATTTAGAGAAAAATAAAATAAAATAAAATAGTAGGGAATATATTTGAGTTGGTGGTGATAGCCGAATAGAATAAAATATATCTATATTAATTGGGTAAATTAAATATTTAATGGAAAAATTTAGTAAATATATGTTAATTGCCCTTAGTAATAGTCTAGTAGCTAAATCTAGTTCATGATATAATTGGCTAGCCATAGGGACAGTAAAACCGCGGGGTGAGTCATGACGACTCACTATAGTTGTAACAACCCGAAATGTACACTAAAAGGATTTGGGCATATTGTGGATGAGTAGTGATCAAAGTTGTTTAATTTGACGGGTTAGGTATTTCCAAATGGACAAATTAAGGATTTAGATGAAAGTTTTGGCAAGTACGGTTATTGGTAAATTTGTGGAGCATGAAATTAGAATTTGATTGAAAGAATAAAATTAATGGAGTGGGCCAACAATGTGAAGGATTAGTGAGTTACAAGTATAAATGTATGGGGTTATGAAAGTTGAAGGATTGAAAGAGAAATTTGACATAAATATCTAAATTGGACCAATGGAAATGTGAAAAGTGGCAAAGGGATAGGAGGAGTATAAAAGAGGAGACAGAAGGCAGAAAATCTGCCCTCTCCCTTTCCCGTTCTCTCGTTCTTCTTCTTCTTCTTCTTCTTCATTTCCTTCTTATTTTAATGTCTCGTGTTTCCTCTAAAATTTAAACTCAAGATTGATGATGAAGTTTATTAGCTCAAGTGATTTTAGTGAAGAGGTAAGATTTAGTTTTGATTTCTTCAATCTATTTTGATTTGGATAAAATCCTAGATTTATGTTTTGTGTGTGTGTTTGTGTTATTGCTAAGGATTTTGGATGAGAAAGACTTTGGAATGATGTGGATCTATGGAATCCACGTCCCGCACATCCGGCTCGGAGATTTCTACTGGACCGATACTAGGGGCAAAATAGTAAAAATAAATAAAATTAACTAAATCTGGACTAATGTGTGAAATAGGACTAAAATAAAATAAATTATGTAGTTTTAGGGACTAATTGGTAAAAATAATGTTAACATGGTAAAGTATATATAGTTAAATTGAAGGAAAGAAGTTTAATTGGTAGGAATATTAACATGGTAAAGTATATATAGTTAAATTAAAGGAAAGAAGTTTAATTGGTAGGAATATTAAATTGAATATTTAATTGAGGGCTAAAAGGTAATTAGCTATGAAAATGGTAAGATGATGAATAAATAATAAATTCTAGGTTAAATAATGATTTAAATTAAGAAATTTGACTAAGTAATATCAATTTGATATAATTTAATGAAATCAATTAGTAAAGTAGGAAGAAATTGAAAGTTAAATAGATGATTAGGTAAATTGTTATATAAATAATTATTTAGTATTAATATAATAAAATAGTAATATGAGAAATTGTAATTGCTAAACAAATAAATTGGTTTATTAATAATAATAATAATAATATAACAATGTAGTGAATAAATTAACTAATGAGTTTATAAGTAAATTAAATGACAAATACTATTGGGAGTTAATTGGATAATATTAAAGTTTACATTAGTTAGAAATTGGAATTTAAATATTCTAGCATTAACTAAATATTAAATAGATAGATGGAAATTTTAAGAATTGTAACCACTACTGAGCATATTTAATTGCTCAGCACGTAATTTTATTGACTGAGTGTAGGTACAAGCTAGGCGTGGGAGCAAGCATACGACTTTTTGAAAGCTGTTAGAACTAAGCTTGTACGGGATATTTTGAATAGATTTTTGGTATATGGCATGTATATACTTATAAACAAATATTGTAAATTATGGATATGTAATTATAGTGTGTAATGGACATTATTACTTGGTGAATATTATGAGACTGTTTGTGGTTGATGGATGAAGAGAAATGTTATATTCTGTTGTTGTGCCCGTGTGGGCTGCGGTTTGTTGACCTTGCAGGTTTAGGTAGGTTAAAATTATAGCCGTTATGCTGCCGAAATTTTTATCGATTGGATTAATAAATTGGACAGTTATAGGTCTGCGACTAAGCATAACAAGTCACAATTAAAATAGTTAAGCATAGTTTAAATGAAACAAATTTATTCGCATACCCATATAATTAACTCTATTAGTAACCGACTTAACCACTGACGTATGCTAGAAAAGCTATATAAGGGTGTTGAATTTCATTGGTATCAGAGCGGGGTTTAGGCGATTCTAAGATCGGAGTGGGGTTTTAGAAATTGATTGAATGTATATACATGCCAATGTGCAATGGAAAGTGATTATTAACCTAATGTATGCTTACTCCTTGTGTTATAGTGAAACATGGCATCTGAGGAAGGGCGCCGTGAAGGTGATGTAGAGAGCGCCGCTTCTGTTAGTGCTGGGCGAGTTGAGAGGCCACAGCCACAGGCTACTCCATCAGCTGGCCAATGCCTCCTCCACCTCAATCAGACTTTTTAAATGTGATGGTGGAATATATTCAGCAGAGATTGTAGGCGCAGCAGGCACAACCGCCCCAGCCTCAGGTTCTTGAGCGGCCTCTAGCTCCACCTAAAAGGAAACCTATTTTGGAGCAGTTAAAAAGATTGGGAACATAAGATTTTTATGGGAAAGATCCGATAACTCCAGAAGAGGCTGAGGCATGGTTATTCAAAACAAAAAGACTGTTCGAGATTACTCATAGCCCTCTAAAGGAAATGTTTGAGGGGGCAGTTGCTCTCCCTTAGGGCCCTGCTTTTATATGGTAGGATACAGCACGGAAGCATACTCCAGCTGATCAATTGACATGAGAGTTTTTCTTAGCTCAGTTCGAGAAAAAGTACATTGGAGCAGAGTACAGAGAGTCGATGCAAGATGCCTTTTGGAGGTTGAATCAAGGTAACAAGACTGTATCTGAGTATGAACGGGAATTTGAGCGACTGAGTTCTTATCTAGATGATGCTTTAAAGATTGAGGATAGACTGATGCAGAGATTTGAGAGAGGGTTGCATAATCGTATTAGACAGATAGTTACGACTCAGAGACATCCTGATTTGAGGGCTTTGGTTGATGCTACTATAAAAGTGGAGACGATCCAGGCTGATGAAGTTGAAAGACAGACTCGGTTTCAACAAAAAAGGAAATCGAGTCAATCCAGTGGCATGGGGAGTCAGAGTAAGAGATCAAGAGGACCACCACCTACACAAAGTAGGGGATCTATGGCAGCATCCTGTGGTCAGAGAAATCTAGTTGCCAGTAGTATTCCAGCTTCTTCGGTTGGCAGTGCACCCAGAGGTAGAGGATGGGGCACAGTTCAGTAATGTGAGCACTGTGGTAGATTCCACTCGGGAGAGTGTAGATTTCTGACTAGAGACTGCTTTAGATGCGGGTCAAAAGAGCATCAAGTGAAAGACTATCCAGAGATGCAGGGTTCCACAGCCACTTCTCCTGCCCCAGGTTCAGGACCCACTCTGAGTAGAGGCAGAGGCATAGGGTCCTCTTCACAGCCAGCCACATCTAGATCTACCACTCAGCATCAGCAAGGATGAGTTGCGGGTCGCACATATGCTGTCAGAGCTAGAGAAGAAGAGGATGCCCTAGATGTGACAGTAGGTAAATTTATGCTTTTAACTGATACTGTTTATGCACTGGTTGTAACACCCCGAATATGCCCTAGGCGGATTAGGGTAAGTTTAGGGTGTAACGAAAATCGAATGTGGTAGAACTAGGGACGGAAGTGTTAAAAAGGACGCAATCGTCATTAATTTGAAAGTTTTGGTAAGTTTCGATAAATTGGACAGTTATATCATCGCGCCTTAAATGACATGAAAATAATTATTATGGTGACTAAAAATGTGTAATTGGATGATGGAAGTGATTAATCGTAGTAAAAAAATGTGACTAGTTTTATTTGTATAAGGTAGGGGTATTTTGGTCATTTTATAAATATGGATTAAATTGAATGAATAAGTTAAGTTATGTGGACCAATGTATGTAATGGAAAAGTTGAATGCCAATTGGAGGAAAACAAGTAAGATTAAGGACTAAAAGATAGGTTAGACACATAAAAATCTTTTGGGGACTAATAAAAAGGTGACATGTGGCAAATGAGGATAAGGATGGACTTATGGCCTTAAGTCAGCCCTTTGGCTGTCCCTAGGGCCATTCTTGGACGGGAAATGAAAGGGAAAAGAAAGGGAAAAAGCCTAACCTCCTCCTTTCTCACGCTAATTCAAGTAATTCAAGCCCTTAATGGATTTGTTCAAATTCTAAGAAATTAGATGCAAGATTTGGGTTAGGAAAAAGGTAAGTGGTTAGTTTTTCCCTCTTCCTCTCCTCTTCTCCTTGAAGATAGATAAGGGTATGTGTAACTTTGAGTTTTGGTTATTTTTTTTGGAGGGAATAAGAAAAGCTAAAGAGGGAGTAAGAGAGCAAAGGGGATTAAGCAGTCATTTGAGCAATTTTGGAGCAAAGGAAAAGAGGTTTGGAAACTCTTTCATTATATATATGAATTTGTATATGTTTATGTGTTATATGAGTTATTTGAATATTTTGATGATGATATATGATGATGGTAGTGAGTGTTGGTTTAAATTGCTAAACCATGCATGTGAATAGGATTTTGGGTGAAAACTGTGGTAGAATACACTTGACCCTTCTTCAGTTATTAGGCTGTATTATGTGTTTTATAACTCCAATTGATATGAGACCAGTTCCGTTTGAAAGTTAAGATATATTACTACAAATGTCTTAGAAATAGTCTTGAGCTAATTCCATCTCTAACTGTCCCGAAAATGGTCATAAAGTAGAGGTATGTCCTCTGGCCGGGTTCAGGGGAGCAGTATAGGTTGGTTTGATCATATCTGATTATTTATGTGTCCAAACGACACGATATTTGTTCTATATTAAAGCTAACATCCTAAGGATCATTTATTAAGAGGACGTTTGGCCTAAAATGAGGTTTAGAGGTCGGTTTAGGCTGTTGAAGTTTGAAGTGAAAAGCAGTCCTGACTCTGTGCTTCTGTTTTGCCATTTTTAGTATGTCACGGTGGCAACCAAATTGGTTACCACTGTGACCAATGTCTAGAGAGGGCATAATGCTTAATTTTGGACCTCACGGTAACAACTAAGTGGTTGCCACCGTGACCCTCCCCTGTTTTGCATATTTTGGGTGTTTTTCCTCCTGAAACGCACCCGAACTTCACTGGAACTTTTTGGAACTTATCTGACACATGTTTAGAGTTTTGTAAAGCATAATTAAATGGTTACAACTTAGGAATACAAATGACTAGGGTTTTGAATAAGAATTTGGACTAAGATATTTAAAGGTTTAATGAGTCGAACACTTTCGAATTTGTCCAACATTGACATAATTATAGTATATTAGAAGATTTGAAGCGAAATTCTACAATCTGTACTTTGAACTTGTAGAACTACGGGGGCTCTGATTCCCAATTCTTTGGGGATACGTAGGAAGCTTGGAATATCCTTCCAAGTCCGAACCAAAGCATAGAAATTTATTCTGACATAAAAGATAATGTATCAGCTGAATTCGGTTAATGTCTTGGTGCTTGTTAGTATTATATGTGGCATGTATGAGAAGATTTATAAATGTTATTGAGCTATTAATGATTTAAGTCTCGTGTAGGCTTATTTATGGTTTAAAATTGGTATATGATATTAAGTTTGAAGTAAATGATTGTTTTGGGTGCGTCATAAACTGAAAATGAAATGAATCTTTCGTATCTCAAACGGTACTTATATACCTGTCTAAATAATGAATGATTCTAAATAACTTGAATAGTCTGAGACACTTATATTGAAATTCTCAATTTTAATGCGTGACATTGGGAGAGTAATGTTTATGAAATTATTTAGAGACATTATAAGAATAAATATGTTTTAATGTAAAGTTCATTTAATTAAGAATAACAAGAGTGGGATGCTTGTTTCTGTCGCGAGCGCGACCCTGATCAGGTCCCCTGAATGGATCTTAGTGATCTTTCTGCTGAATCTTACCTAAGATTCTATGTGAAAATATTGTGGAACAAGAATGAAAAGAATGCCTTGATGCCGTCGGGCGTCTATGTGATGTGATTTGATATTGATGCCTTTGGGTATCTATGTGTACTCGTTATCCACCCCTTTGACTTAGCAGGCATTAAATGAATAAGAGTATGTGAATCAAATAGTAAATTATGAAGGGATGAGTCTATTTGAAGACTTATATGAAAGTGTATATTTTATTATTGTAATCTAAATGCCTTGTTGATGGAATAAATTACCTGATAATGCAACTGCTAGGCAAGATGTGTGACATGAATTGTGGAAACCGAGAGGAAAGTGAATAAGTGTACAGGTGACATGTACAAGATGTGAAAAAGGTGTGTATATGTATAATTGATTTTTTAACATTGATATACAAAGTAAGTGACTATTTTGACACTCTCCTTAAAAATATCTAATTTGTTATTCTTGATATAATTATATTTTCTATATTATGTTTTTCTTTAAACTTAATTGACGGCCAATCTTAGTGGTTGTCCATATTTATATGTGTTTTCCACTAAGCTTTATGCTTAGCACGGATTTTCTTTTAATCCGCGTAGGTACTATTACTCGGATCGTTCGAGAGTCTTTCCACAGCAGTCCAGGCCAATGCAGGTTTAAGAAGAGATATTAGAATAGGATTTATATAGTCTTCAGAATGTACACAAGTTTTGTAATTTTAAACTATGAGTTTGTAAAAGTGATGTTGGTTATGTAAATGATCTATCTATAGCGAATTCTGAAGAAGTTTATTTTATAATGTGAATGTGTAATTAATTTATGGTTAACAATAATGTGTTTTTGTTTAAATGAAAGAAATTTTATAACTCATATTTCAGTCTAAAGATTTATAAGTTTCACATGTTTACTTCGGTAATGGCCTTGACCGTCATCGTAGACCACCGGGTCACGGTACGGTTTACTACGTACAGGTGAGGGGTGTTACACTGATCGACCCGGGTTCCACACATTCGTATATTAACACTGATATTGCACGAGAAAAGGGTTTGAGAGACTCACAATTAGATCAGGATATATTGGTCAGCAATCCTTTAGGGCACAGCGTGGTAGTTAACAGAGTGTATAGAAACTATCCTATGAGTGCCCAAGGGTATGTTTTCTTAGCAAATTTAATTGAACTTCCTTTTCGAGAGTTCGACGTCATACTGGGGATGAATTGGTTATCTGCCCACCAAGCAACCATGGACTGCAAGAGGAAGAGGTTGACACTTAAAGCTCAAGATAATCAGGAGATCACTGTTGTGGGAGAAAGAACGGACTTCCTTTCAGATCTAATATCTGCTACTGCTGCAAAGAGATTGATAAGGAAGGGATGCATTGCTTACCTATGCTATGCAATGGACATCAGAAAGGAAACTCCTAAGGTTGTAGATGTACCCACATTATGTGAATTTCCTGATGTTTTTCCTAAAGAGTTACCTGGGTTGCCTCCTGATAGAGAAGTGGAGTTCATAATTGATGTAGCTTCAGGTATAGCACCTATTTCAATTGCTCCCTACAGAATGGCGCCTACAGAGCTTAAAGAATTAAAAGTTCAACTGCAAGAATTACTTGACAAGGGTTTTATCAGAACTAGTACTTCACCCTAGGGAGCTCCAGTTTTGTTTGTGAAGAAAAAAGATGGAACACTCAGATTGTGCATCGACTATAGACAATTGAATAAAGTCACAATCAAGAACAAGTACCCACTTCTGAGGATCAAAGACCTGTTTGACCAGTTGAAAGGTGCAGGTGTGTTCTCCAAGATAGATTTAAGATCGGGCTAACATCAGCTGAAGGTAAAGGAGGTAGACGTACCCAAAACTGCATTTCGCACCAGATATGGCCATTATGAATTTTTGGTCATGCCATTTGGGCTTACTAATGCACCAGCAGCCTTCATGGACTTGATGAACAGAATCTTCCATCCGTATTTGGATTAGTTCGTGGTGGTATTTATTGATGATATTCTGGTGTATTCAAAAACTCCAAAAGATCATGATAGGCACTTACGGATTGTCCGGCAAACTTTAAGGGAGAAACAGCTTTATGCAAAATTTAGCAAGTGCGAATTCTAGTTAAATGAAGTATCCTTCTTGGGTCACGTAGTGTCAGCAAAAGGTATAAAAGTGAATCCAAAGAAGATTGAAGCCATTTTGCAATGGAGAACACCTCAAAATGTTACAGAAGTTAGAAGTTTCATGGGATTAGCAGGTTATTACAGAAGATTTGTGAAGGGTTTCTCCACTATTGCAGCGCCACTAACCAGACTACTATAGAAGAATGTTAAGTTTGAATGGACTGGTAAATGTTAGGAAAGCTTCGAGAAACTTTAAAATATATTGACAGAAGCTCCCATATTGACTCAACCTGAATCGGGAAAAGACCTTGTAATCTACAGCGATGCCTCTAGGAATGGTTGCCTCCCGTCAGCTCAAGAGTCATGAAAAGAATTATCCTATGCATGATCTCGAGATCGCAGCTATCGTATTTGCACTGAAGATCTGGAGACACTACCTGTATGGTGAAAAATGTTATATTTATATAGATCACAAGAGTTTAAAGTACCTGTTGACTCAGAAGGAACTCAATCTGAGATAAAGGTGCTGGTTAGCACTTATGAAGGATTATGATTGTCTGATAGACTACCACCCAGGGAAAGTAAATGTGGTTGCAGATGCACTTAGCAGGAAATTCATGGCAGCCCTTCGGGCTATAAATGTCAAATTAGCCGTTGCACCGAATGGAGTCTTAATAGCTAAGATGATGGTGAAACCAGACTTTCTCCAAGAAGTTAAAGCTGCTCAAAGTCAAGATAGTCATCTGTCTTCTATCAGGGATCGAGCCAAAGATAATGGTGATGATAACTATTCCCTAGGGACAGATGGAAGCTTATATTTCAAGCAGAGAATGTGTGTTCCTGATCAGGCGAAATTGAAGAAGAAAATCTTGACTGATGCGCACCACAGTAGTTATGCCATGCATCCTGGTGGTAACAAGATGTACCAGGACTTGAAGGCATAATACTGGTGGCCAGGCATGAAGCGAGATGTAACAGAATTTATAGGCATGTGCCTAATTTGCCAGCAAGTCAAAGTAGAGCACCAGGTACCATCCGGTTTACTTCAGCCTATTTCAATACCAGAATGGAAATGGGACAGAGTGATAATGGATTTTGTGACTGGACTTCCACTCACAAGGAAGAAGCATGACTCCATCTGGGTGATTATCGATTGATTAACTAAATCAGCACACTTTTTACCTGTCAGGATGGATTTCCCATTATACAGATTAGCAAAAATTTACATAAATGAGATAGTAAGGCTGCATGGGGTGCCATTATCTATTATATCTAATAGAGATCCGAGATTTACCTCGCAGTTTTGGAAGAAATTGCAAAAAGCTTTGGGAACAAGACTTCATTTCAGTACTGCATTCCATCCTTAGACTGACGGACAATCCGAACAGGTGATTCAAGTACTGGAGGACATGTTGAGATGTTGCGTCCTTGAGTTTGGAAGTAATTGGGAAAAGTATCTGCCATTGACGGAGTTTGCATATAACAATAGTTATCAATCCAGCATTAAAATGGCGCCATACGAAGCATTGTATGGAAGGAAATGTCGAACTCCTCTGTGTTGGACAGAATTGAACGTAATGAGATTAGTGGGATCAGATCTAATCCGGGAAACTGAAGAAAAAGTGAAGATAATCAGAGATAGATTGAAGGAAGCTTCAAATCGCCAGAAGTCTTATGCTGATTTAAAAAGGAAAGATATTGAATTTCAAGTTGGCGATAAAGTATTCTTGAAGGTATCCCCGTGGAAGAAGGTTCTGAGGTTTGGGAAAAAGGGGATACTCAGTCCCAGGTTTATAGGTCCGTATGAAGTTATTTAATGAGTAGGAACTGTTGCTTATCGATTGAAGCCGCCCCAAGAACTGGAGAGAATTCATGATGTCTTTCACGTATCCATGCTTCGAAAATATCGGTCTGATCCTAGCCATGTCATCAAGCAAGAAGAGATTCAGATCCAGTCTGATTTAACTTATGAAGAACACCCGGTGAAGATTTTAGATAGAGAAATTAGACAACTTCGGAATAAGCAAATCCCACTGGTCAAGGTTTTATGGAACCATCATAATGTAGAAGAAGCCACATGGGAACTAGAAGCTGCAATGAGACAACAGTATCCGCAACTTTTTGATACAGGTAAAATTTTGAGAACGAAATTTTATAAGTAGGGGAGAATTGTAATGGCTGCAATTCCGGGTTAGCCGTAAATAGTGTGTTCCCGATAGTAAATAGTATACCCGGGGCAGAAATTGCACCTGGAGGTAAAAAATATTTTATTTGACCATAAAAAAAACTAGTCATGGTGAGTCTAGCGGTAAAATTTGGAATGAAAATGAGCTTAAATAAGCCTCCAAAAGTCAAGAATAAAAAAAAGACCTGGACCGTATTTAAAGACCCTGGTTTGACTAAAGTTTTACTGGACCTCTAAAAATAGTAAATGACCTCCAAAAATTATTTTGATAATATGGATAAGCTTAGAATAATATTTAGAAATTTATGGTAAACACAAATTAATTTTATGGTAACACAGAAAATTATCGAATCGGACCGGTTAGAGTGAGCCAGTGCCAAAAATGGATTTCGATTTGGCTGAAAATTTTTATGGGGGCTTAATTATATATTTTAAGGATTATGGAATTAATTTTGAGAGAAATGGAGCTTGAGAAATGAAAGACTTAAATTAAAATTTTCCTAATGGGCTATAATGTGCTTAATTAAGTAGATTATTAAGTTGGACCAAGACCCATCTCACATAAATCAACTATATAAACCCAAAGAACAAAATTTTCTAGGGAAATCCTCAAGACTCTCCAACTCTCTTCTCACCGAATTGTTCCTCGTTCATTTTTCTAACAAATTTCTTTTATCTCTTCAATTCTCACCCCGTGATCAAGCCCCTAATGTTATTTCAGCTCCTTTCCTAGCTAATTGAGGTATACAATTTTCATTTGAAGGGTTAGAAGAAAGAAAAATTAAAGATTTAAAGTTAAGGTTCCAAATTGAGGTAAGAAAAATTACGTTCTATAATTTAATTTAATGATTCATTTGGGTAGTTTTGAGTTTGGAGAGCAAGATTATGTGATTTTACTTCATAAAAGAGGAGGGAAAATGAAAGATTTTCACCTTGTGGTAATTGGCCTATGTAGGAAATAAAGAAGGAGAAGTTGCCACAAAATCTAATGGTAAAGAAAAGGAAGTTTAGGAGGTGAAGAACAAGCTTTTAAGGTTATTGGTTACAAAATATAATTGTTTCCATTTATTTTGTAGAATTTTTTAATATTCTTATGGGTTATGAAAGTAAAATATGCATGTGTAATTAAATTAAACTTAATATTTATGCTTAGGAAGGTTAAATATAATAATTTGAAAGATTTAAATGGAAAGAAAAGAAATGTATGCTAAGGGTGTAGTGTTGACCGAATCATATTCATAGGTAAAAAAAAAGATGTTATTTTGTTATTCAATATAATTAAATGGCATATATATGATAATTAGGATTTCAACTAGTTAATTTCGCACTATAGCATCAAAAATAATTTTGAGATTTAAAATGGGAGTGTGGTCGAATTGAAGATGTGAGAATAAAAAGATATTCTTTGATTATTTGTTTTGGGTAAGGTCATTAAAAGTGTTGTGATATGATTCCGAATATATGCTATTTTATTTAGAATTATTAGAATTAAGGTGAATATTTTAAAACATAATTTTGCAACACGTTTATAGTGGAAATATTAAATTATGTTGAACTAACGTGAGATTAAGGTATAAATATATATATATATATATATATATATATATATATATATATATATATAATAAAAATTGAGCATATTCTATTTTATTTAGAATTAATTGAATGTATTTGCATATTTTAGAGTACAAAAATGCATTATGTTAATTATTAAACGTATAATATATGTGGTATTTTAATAAATTTATGACATAAATGATGATAGAAACGTTTAAGTAAAGAAACGATGATGATTTAGAGAAAAATAAAATAAAATAAAACAGTAGGGAATATACTTGAGTTGGTGGTGATAGCCGAATAGAATAAAATATATCTATATTAATGGGTTAAATTAAATATTTAATGGAAAAATTTAGTAAATATATGTTAATTGTCCTTAGTAATAGTCTAGTACCTAAATCTAGTTCATGATATAATTGGCTAACCATAAGGATAGTGAAACCGCAGTGTGAGTCATGACGACTCACTATAGTTGTAACAACCCGAAATGTACCCTAAAAGGATTTGGGCATATTGTGGATGAGTAGTGATCAAAGTTGTGAAATTTGACGGGTTAGGTATTTCCAAATGGACAAATTAAGGATTTAGATGAAAGTTTTGGCAAGTACGGTTAATGGTAAATTTGTGGAGCAAGAAATTAGAATTTGCTTGAAAGAATAAAATTAATGGAGTGGGCCAATGTGAAGGATTAATGAGTTACAAGTATAAATGTATGGGGTTATGAAAGTTGAAGGATTGAAAGAGAAATTTGACATAAATATCTAAATTAGACCAATGGAAATGTGACAAGTGGCAAAGGGATAGGAGGAGTATAAAAAAAGAGAGAGAAGGCAGAAAATCTGCCCTCTCCCTTTCCCGTTCTCTCGTTCTTCTTCTTCTTCTTCTTCTTCTTGTTTCAATGCCTTGTGTTTCCCCTAAGATCTAAACTTAAGATTGATGATGAAATTTATTAGCTCAAGTGATTTTAGTGAAGAGGTAAGATTTAGTTTTAATTTCTTCAATCTATTTTGATTTGGATAAAATCTTAGATTTATGTTTTGTGTGTGTGTTTGTGTTATTGCTGAGGATTTTGGATGAGAAAGACTTTGGATGGGTTTCGAAACAAGAAAGATCATCTAAGGAAGCTATTAGGAGCAAAGGAGTTAAGGTTAGGGATTTTGTTATTTTGATATATATTTTTATTTGGGGTTTTGATTTGATTTTCTGGAAATTTATGGAGTTGATGTTGTTTAGATTTGTTCGAATGTTATGGGTTTTGCATAATATGAGTTAAGATGCTTTGAATGTGTTTTATTGAGTCAAAAGGTGCAATGGATTGAGTTGTGTATTAAATTTCTGATTTTGTTAAGTTAGAGATTTTGATGATGTCAACAGCATGATTTAATTGGGTTTAATAGTATAAAAGTTGGGTTTTATGTTAATTATGAGGTTTTGAATGAGCTAATTGTGTTGTGTTGAAGTTTGAATTGAATGGGAGTTTTAGATGTGATTTTTGGAAGAAAGAATTTTTGCAAATTTCGCTGGAATTTGAAAAATGCAACTCTGTCGCGAGCGCGATACTTATCGCGAACGCGACAGAGACGGGTTCTTCGCTTCGGTGAGGGAGTGCACGAGTCGTGCAAGAGTCATACATATGGTGCCCGTGCACCTGTGCTCGAGTTGTGCACCTCATGCACGAGTCGCGCACTTGGTGCACGAGTCGCGCACCTGGAGCACGAGTTGTGGCAGTCTCCTTTCCCTTTTGCACCTGCTTTGTTCCTCTATGTTTCACCTTCACGAGTCGTGTCTCTGAGCACGACTCGTGCTCGGTTCCTTGTCCGCAGGACAAGCTTGGCCACTGTCGCGAGCGCGATAGTCCCCTCTCTGTTTCAAAATGTTTTCTGAAAGATCTTCTTCTTTGCATGGTTTCTCACTTATGCTATGCATATATGATTTAAAATGTGAATTATTTAATGTGTTTCCATGCCTAGTAATTATTGAAATATGAAAATTTGATTGACTATTATTGTGTTATAAATTTATATGCATAATGAAATGTAAGCTTATCTATTAAGTTTAAATGAATGCATGATGATTAATAATATGATTACGTTTAATATGTTCTTATGAATACTTCGATCTATGAAACCACACGTGATTAGTTTTGAATATGATAAATGTAATTGTACATATGATATGCAAATATATGAATGCATGTGATGATAAAAGAATGTTACAAGTATTTAATGGAAGTATTTAATGGAATGTATATATATATATATATAAGTAAAATGTGACTAATTTAATAATGATATAGAAATTTAGCCTGCGTGAGTCGGTCGTGGATAGATAGGCATGCCTATAGAGTTATGATGCTACAGCCCTTTATTCTGTTCTGGATCCTGATCAGGTCCCCGTTTGGTTCCTCGTGAACCTCAATGCGTATGGATCTTATTTAAGATCACCAATGTGAAAATGTTTTGAATGAGAAAATAAGATTTTGCTTTTCGATTATACCTACGGGTACCCCCAATGTGTTCTGTTTACTCGCTTATCCACTCCCTTGACTTAGTAGGCAATTAAAAGAATAAAAGAATGTGAATAAATCGATAAGTTCTGTGATGATGTGCAAAAAAAAAGGTTATGCGAATAAGCTTTGAAAGTGATTGTTAAGATATTGAACTTGTGCTTTACGCACTTAAATGTTTTGGATCCTTTATGGACACCTATGTGGAAATGTGTGGTATCTTCGGGTGCCTATGTGTTTTGTATAATAAGTCAATGTCCGTAAATGAAAAGAGATATAACAAATAATGTTGTTATGATAAGTGTATATGAATGAACACTGTTAGCATAAGAATTTGTATGTGAGAAATGCCTGTCATTAAGCTGTTCATAAGTTGTGAGCGTGATTGTCTATGTAAAGTCTGTCCAAGAATTTTTAAAATGATTGATATGCATATTTGCTATAGTTAAGTACTCAGTAAATGAACTCTATGAATATATCCGTTTATATCTTTAGATTGAGAATACATGTATGTATTGTGTTATCTACCTTCTGGACCTTAGCCTGGATAGTTACTGTAAGTATTTTGGTAAGGAATTCATATGCCTTGTTGTTGATTTTAATGAGTACGGTAAATTATATATTGATTGGTAAGTAAGGAATAATAAAGTGTTAAGCATGACATAGATAATTGAATTTAGGAAATGAGTTAAGATTAAATTTGGAATATGTGAGCATAAAGTTCTCGGTAGAACTATGTGGTTCTGATTCCCTACTATAGGGATACGTAGGAAGCTTGGAATATTTATTTCAAGCCCGAACCAAATCTGAGAATTGAAATGTTTTGTTTAGTTTTGAATACGTAATGGTTTGAACAAATGAAAGGTTTTGACTTAAGTAGTAATACCGTTATCTACATGATCTTGGAACTACTAGTAAGTATAGGAATTGGTAAGGCTTAATATTTCTGACTAGCAAAATGTATTTTTGGTAATCTATGAGGTATAACTATTAATATGGTTAATTAAATGAATTAGGTAAACAATTAGTAAGTATAATGTTATTGTGACTTTAAAAAGGTAATAAAGTTATTGCAGGTTATGGTATATAAACGAGTGTGTTTACGAAATTGATTAGGTTTTCGTATGAGAATAAGAATATGAATTTATGATGGCTTTAACCGGAGTACTTTATGTTTATGTGTGTGTGTATATATATATATATATATATATATATATATATATATATATATATATATATATATATATATATTGATTTGCATGTGTTTGCCTCGGCAACCACAGTGAGTGGCTGCCCATTATTTGTTTCGCCCGACTAAGCGTTATCGCTTAGCGCGGTTGTTTGTCCGTGTAGGTTAGGAGATCAGAATAGCGTAGCGATCCGCTGAGTTTTAGCCAACGAGTCGCTAGATTTTCATAGGAAGTGTTTTTGATTTCGGCATGTAATTAAATTTCATTTATTTAGTATTTGTAATGAGTTATAATAATCTTTAGTGCGAATGATGGTGTGTGTGAGATAAGTTTAGGATGTGTATGTGGTTGAGGTTCTAGATGTTAGAAATTTTATTATTCCGTCTTCTGTTTTACTAAGTGTCTCGTCCGGTAGCACCCTTTGCTCACCGTAGCTCTCTGTCCTTCGTTATGCTACATTTGGGAGTTGGGGGTGTTACAATTAGTGGTATCAGAGCTCCGGTTTAGTCGGTTCTAGTTGATTGGATGTTTCGAAGTGTGTATGTATAGTTTAGCATTGGCCAAAGCGGATAACCTTGTCTTTCAGGTATGTGTTGGGAGGGGAACTTCCCTATTCGATTAAGTGTTTAGTTAAGTGTTGGCTCGGTAGGTCACGATCTACCCGCCCCGTATTGTTATGTGTGGGTGCAAATTTGGAATGTGTTTGTTAGATGAGTTATCAGAGGTTCTGTTAGGATTTTGTTTTGATACGAGGTGATTAAGGATAAGGTTTCGTGGGAATCTTTGAAATGTATCGATATATGGTTACCTTGTGGGAATAGATTTTTGTGTTTGAACGGGAGAAGTATTTGGATTTTGTAAGATTATGGTGTTGCTCTGTATGCCTGTCAGCTATCTCTAGAAGATTATTTGAACATAAGTATATTGAACCATGGGGATGGGAAAGGTGCATTATTATCTCATTAATTGCATTTCTGCATCATCTTGCATACATGAACCATCACATTCTCATTGCATCATCCTCCTTTGATCACACATGAGAATCATTTATGAATGTCTTTTTTATGGAGAAAAAGCTGACAGGGTGTACATTGAGTATTTGATATTAAGATTAGGTGTGATTTAAGAACATAGCATTTGTTAAGAAGAGTGTATTGTGTTTATAGTCAGAGCTGAGTAGAAGGAATATTTTGGAATCTTGCATGAACAAATGTGAAGCGATTTTGGAGTAAGATACAAGTATTGTTAGTAAGGAAAGTAGCATGTGTTCTGGATGTTTTGAAATATTGAGGAATTATGCAGCAAAATGCTGTAAGTTAAATGATTTATGCGTGAAGTGTATGTGCTTTGGTTTTCGATTGGTGGTTAAAGCAATGATTGTTCTGATGGATATTATTGATTTTAATGTAAATTAATGAGAAGAAAAGTATGAGATTTATTTAAATCAATTTTACGAGTTTGAGTTTAGTGATAGACAAGAAGCAGTTATGATTTGTATAGTTATTTTGATTAAAAAGAAGTGGTTTGAGAGTATAGTGATGAGAATAAGTAAAAGCAAGTGAGTATGTTAAAAGTGAAGTATATGGGAATGAGTGAAATGTATGTGTTACGAGTGTAGAACGTAAGTGTTATATGATGATAAGGAAATGATCAGTGTAAATGATAGTGAATTGGAGTATAGTTTTGGACTTTTATGATGTAAGTGAATTTCGAGGACGAAATTATTTTAGGAGGGAAGAATCGTAACAACCCGAAATATACCCTAAAAGGATTTGGGCATATTGTGGATGAGTAGTGATCAAACTTGTGTAATTTGATGGGTAAGGTATTGCCAATTGGACAAATTAAGGATTTAGATGAAAGTTTCGGCAAGTACGATTAATGGTAAATTTGTGGAGCATGAAATTAGAATTTGATTGAAAGAATAAAATTAATGGATTGGGCCAATGTGAAGGATTAGTGAGTTACAAGTATAAATATATCAAGAAATTTGACATAAATATCTAAATTGGACCAATGGAAATGTGAAAAGTGGCAAAGGGATAGGAGGAGTATAAAAGAGGAGAGAAAAGGAGAGAGAAGGCAGAAAATCTGCCCTCTCCCTTTCCCGTTCTCTCATTCTTCTTCTTCTTCTTCTTCTTCTTCTTCTTCTTCTTCTTCTTCTTCTTCTTCTTCTTCTTCTTCTTGTTTCAATGCCTTGTGTTTCTCCTAAGATCTAAACTCAAGATTGATGATGAAGTTTATTAGCTCAAGTGATTTTAGTGAAGAGGTAAGATTTAGTTTTGATTTCTTCAATCTATTTTGATTTGGATAAAACCCTAGATTTATGTTTTGTGTGTGTGTTTGTGTTATTGCTGAGGATTTTGGATAAGAAAGACTTTGGATGGGTTTCAAAATAAGAAAGATCATCTAAGGAAGCTATTAGGAGCAAAGGAGTTAAGGTTAGGGATTCTGTTATTTTTATATATATTTTTATTTGGGGTTTTGGTTTGATTTTCTGGAAATTTATGGAGTTAAAGTTGTTTAGATATGTTCAAATGTTATGGGTTTTGCATAATTTGATTTAAGATGCTTTGAATGTGTTTTATTGAGTCAACAGGTGCAATGGATTGAGTTGTGTATTAAATTTCTGATTTTGTTAAGTTAGAGATTTTGATGATGTTAATAGCATGTTTTAATTGGGTTTAATAGTATAAAAGTTGGATTTTATGTTAATTATGAGGTTTTGAATGAACTAATTGTGTTGTGTTGAAGTTTGAATTGAATGGGAGTTTTGGGTGTGTGTTACGCGCGCCGAACCCCGGTTCGCCCCGGAAGCCCCCCTTTAGGGCGATCGGGAGAGGTTCATTAAAACTTCTAAGAAATTACAATTGCGTCCATTTTGGGCAACAAGGAGGTTTCTTGGAGTCGTCACCCAATAGAACATTGGGAAAGGTCGTCTAGCCTTAGTGAGCCTAAGACGGCGCTACTATGTCCATTTTGGGCAAGCCAGATGTGTCTTGGAGATCCCACTCTAATAGAACATTAGGATGGTCCTCTCGCCTCGTGGAGCCTCGGACTATGCAAATTAAAGCCTTTTTACGGGACACAAGAGGTGTCTTGGAAGTCCCATTCCAATGGAACATTGAAATGGTCCTCTCGCCTCGTTGATCCCAAAGAACAGAGATGGTTCGGGACTCCCCATTTATTCATACATTGGCTAAGTTTATAATCAAGTTTTGAATCTAGCGTTTCATGCCTTTTCTCATTCAATTTTAATGCAATTTAATTTAACGCGCATGTCAAACATATAATAAACGCGATAAATATAGTAAATGAAAGCAAAATAAATTACAACAAAACTAGGGGCGGAATACAACCCCCATTTGTAAATAAAATACAATTCATACATAAATCGGGCTATTTATTAAAAATGAGGACGTTGGTCCTCTCATGCATAATTAAAGAAAATTTTAAAGTGACAATTTATTTTGGATAAAAAAAGTTAGGACATTGGTCCCATTTTATTTAGAAAAAAATAAATTAATTAAGTAGAAATATTTTTGTGGTTTTTTAATTAACGTGCATAAAAAAAATAATGTATTACAAATTACATATTAAATAAAATAATGAAAGCAAAGTAATGAAAATAATAAAAATAACAAATCAACTCCCAAATGGATCTTCAAATCTTCAAGGGCTCCCACTTGGTATGAAAAGTACTCACACATAAAAATAAATATTGAAAATAAAAGAAAAAAAATAAAAGTGAAGTTAGTAAAAAATTAATTAAACATATAACATGAAAACAATTAAATTAAGAAAATCAAAATTGCATCATGTATGACAAGCCAATTAAAATGACATAATAAAAATATGCAACTAATTAATTAACAATTTAGCATGCATAAAAGATAACATAATAATAATAAAATTCAACATGCATAAACAAGCATAAAATAACAAGAATAACATCCAATCATGCATAAAAATATAATATACATAAAATTCAGCATGCATAAAAAATACAAATAATAATATTAATAATAATGATACTAGTATCAAATGATAGCAATAAACAAGGATAATAAAAATTATAATAATAAAACTAACAATTGCAACTATAATAATAATAATAATAAACATAATGAAACCAAAGAGTATTAAACAACCCAAATTAAGCATGCAAGAATAAAATAGTATATGGCAAACTAATAAAACATGTTAAAACATGGCAAATAATACCAACAACAACAACAACAACAACAACAACAACAACAACAATACTAATAATAATAATAATAATAATAATAATAAAGTGAAGACAATATACATAGAAAAATAATAACATGCATGATGACATGAACAATTAAATAAGAACATAAAAATAAGAAGAAACTAATAGAACTAATAGAATTTACATGATAAAAAATCTAAAAGAATTTACATGATAATTATTTAAATAAAATCAATAGAATAAGAAAATAAGAAGAAAATGATAGAATTAAAAGAATTTACATGTTAACTAATTAATTGGAAACAAAAAAAAATGGAATTAAAATTAAATTAAGAAATTGAGCCAAGAATTTTTATCCTCAAAATTTATCTTGAAGAAATGAAGGTAGATGATCCAATTCTTTGTCTTGATTGTAAGAATAAAATTAGAAAAATAAAGTATTGAAAATGAATTTTTACTAAGAACAAATAATTGCTTTATTTATCTCAAAGTAAAAAATTATCAAATGAAAAGAAGAAAATTCCTAAGAACAAAACTTATTCTTTTGGCCTTAAGAATTATCTTGGAAGATCCTTTAGAAAAATTGAGAGAATTTGTTTGAGAGAAGAAAGAAGAAGAAGAAGACAATTTTCTAAAGAAAAAACCCTCCTAATCCTCTCTTAAAAATTCCTTTTTATCCCTCCCCCAAAATCAGATTTTTTAATGAAAAAATAAATTGACTTAATTTCAATAAAAGCAAAAAACTGAAGAAAATCAAAGGTTTGGAATTTTAAAAGTTTTACCATTGAATTCTACTAAAAAAGTTGAAGAAAAAAGAATTTTTGGGGCCAAAATGGCCAAAAACGGCAGAAATGGGCGACCAGGGGGCGAGCTGGGCGAGCGACGGGCGTCGCTGCGCCCAGCTCGCCCGCAGAAAGCGCGGGCGACGCTCAGGGCATCGCTCGCCCAGCGCGCTGGGCGCTGCGGCGCGCGACATTTGCCGATTGTTTTTAAAAATTTTTTATAAAACACAAAAAATTAAAAACTCACTTTTTACCCCAAAATTAATTTTTAAAACATTTTAAAAATATTTTTAAAATACATTTTTATTCATTCCTAACAAATCAAAACGACAAGGAAATCATCACTTCCAACTTTCATTTTCTTTGCCTATAAATCGGCACACTTAATTTCATTATCGGGTAATCCTGATTAAGGCTACTCGGGACCCGGTATCTACAGTTGCCCCCAATTTTGGGGAGGCTAGTGCGTGGGTGCCTAGGTGAGCCAAAATTTAGGAAAGGGAAAGAAGCGCGTACCTGAGGCGACAACCTTCCAGCTGCTCCATCGGGAACAGTGTTGTGATTTGAACTGTGAGTATCCTCTTGAGTTGCACTGAGTCGCTGACAAGACTACAAAACGTAGGAGAAGGAGTGCACCGAGTCGCTGACAAGACTACTGAAAGTGCAGGTGTCATCCGCAGATGACGATGCGCCGAGTCGCTGACAAGACTACAAAAAGCGCAAAAAGAGGACTGCACCGAGTCTGTTACAGACTACTAAAAGTGCGGCTGCCATCCGCAAATGGCGATGCGCTGAGTCTGCTACAGACTACAAAAAGTGCAAAAGGAGGACTACACCGAGTCTGCTACAGACTACTAACAGTGCAACTGCCATCCGCAAACGGCGATGTGCCGAGTATGCTATAGACTACAAAAAATGCAAAAGGAGGACTACACCGAGTCTACTATAGACTACTAAAAGTGCAGCTGCCATCCGCAAATGGCCATGCACCGAGTCTGTTATAGACTACAAAAAATGCAAGAGGACTACACCGAGTTTGCTATAGACTATAAAAAGCGCAGAGGCCCTCCTGAGCTGCACCGAGTCTACTATAGACTACTAAAAGTACAAACGATGATCTTCATTTAGGTATTTCCTGCAAAGTTATGTGCACAGAAACATATACAAAAATTTGAGTGTATATGATATGAGATGTAAATGTTTGTAAAAATAGATTGACCCTATCCTTGGTGGTTAAGGGTCTGCTGAGGATATAGCTTGGCTGCTGCATCGCGCTTCCAAGGATCTGAAAGAGTGACATCTTGGCTTTAGAGATTCTGACCCCAAAACATTTTTTGAGAGAGACATCAAGTGTGCATCTTTGCCCCCCGGACAATGATTATATGCCCAAGATTCTGACTCATGCATTATCTGACTGAAGGATGATCAACTGAAAGAATGCCGCCTTATCGCTCCAGGCATCGAACGTCATTACTTTAAAAGTAGTGCGTCCCTTGTGGATTTTTACACTAGCTTTTCTTCGTAGGAAATGCGTCCCGTTGGGGATTTTCACATAACCCTTTGCCTAATTTTTGCCTGGAATGGACCCAACCCAATCCAGCGGCTTTAATTTTTTCATCATTTTTTTTGTAGGGTAAACTGCCTGTTTTCAGTTTTTCACCCTGCCATTCGGCCTAACTTTTACTTAGAGAGCCAATTATGGTTTTTATCTCTAACGGCTTTTTTTTTAGAAGGAACCATAAGAGAAAGCTATTATCAGAATCTCCCTTAAGGATGAGGAGCACAATTTGCTTAGACCCTTCCGACAAAATCAATCAGACAATAGTTATTAGATAAATAGAAGATATATTTTTAAGGCAGAAATAAAGGCCAATGAAAATGCAAACTGTAATCTTCTATTCATTGCAAAATTGAGTATATTTCTGTATGATTTCATCATACATGATCCTCATTTGACAAGAATTCAAAAGCACAAGACTATACCCAATCTCGGAATATATCTTATAAGCATCAAACTCCTGTTATCAATCGGCCCTCTCGGGTTTTCTCGATTGAACATTTTCTCTCAGCCCTTAATTTTTACCCGGGATGCCTTTTTTCGATTTTCACCCTGACAGGGCACCCAATTTTAGCAAGGCTGACTTTTTTTGGTTTTCGACCTGCGGGGCATTTATTCTCTTCTTTTTATTTTCTGGTCTTTAGCCATGGAACCTTTTTAGTCTATCGACATTGACCGGGTCTTTAAACTCATTCCCATCGCTATCCGCCAAGATTGCTGCTCCTTTTGTTAGTAACCTTTTCAAAATGAACGGGCCTTCCCAGGTTAGCCTGAATTTTCCTCTTATATCTGGCACTCCTTGCCTCATCATCTTAAAGACCAAATCCCCTTCTTTCAATAGGTGCTTTCGTACCTTCTTGCCAAAGGATTGAGCTAGTCTCTTTTGATAAACCTGATTGTGGTAATAGGCTCTCAACCTATCTTCATCCAACAGATTCAACTGCAATAATCACTGTTGTGCCCATTTTGTCTATGGAATCTCGGCTTCCATGACTACCCTTAAAGATTTCAGATCAATTTCAACTGGCAAAACTGCTTCGGTTCCGTATACCAGAGAGAATGGTGTTGCTCCTGTAGAGGTTCTGACTGTGGTTCTATAACCCCAGAGTGCAAAAGATAGCTTTTCTGCCCAATCTTTATAGCTCTGCACCATCTTGGCCAATATTCTTTTCACATTCTTGTTCGCTGTTTCAACCACACCGTTAGCTTGGGGACGGTAAGGAGAAGACTTGTGATGCTGGATTCCATACTTCTGAAGCATTTGCTTAGTTTCTGCTAAGAATTGCACCCCATTAGCAAACACAATGTGGTGGGGGAGGCGATATTGCATATCAAATTCCGCTCGATGAACTTAGCCATGTCTCGGGCATCAATCTTCTTGAAAGATTCAGCTTCGACCCACTTAGTGAAGTAATCAATGGCGACTATAATGAACCTATGCCCGTTAGAAGCTGTAGGACGTATCTCGCCTACGATATCTATCCCCCAAGCTGCAAATGGCCATGGAGATGTCAAACTATGTAGTTCTAAAACTGGCACATGCCTTAAATTCGCGTATTGCTGGCATAACTGGCATTGCTTCACATATTTTGAACAATCCGTATCTATTGTGAGCCAATACAATCCTTGGCGCATGATCTTCTTTGCTAAGGCTAAGCCATTCATGTTAGCTCCACAGACTCCGACATGAACCTCTTCCATAACTCTTTCTGCTTCTTTCTCCGCCAAACATCTTAATTGGATAACATCGGCTTGCCTTTTATACAAAGTGCCCTCTACACTGATGAATTGAGTGGACAACTTTCGAATCATCCTTTGGTTTTTCTCGGTGGCTTCTTCTGGAAAAACTGACCGTTCTGAATAATTATGAATGTCGTAGTACCAAGGGTTTCCATCAGCGGCCCCAACATCCATCACCTGCTCAGCTTCAAAATAAGGCTTTTCCGAGCTAGAGATTAGCATGGGTTTCATGGCAACCCCTGTTGGATTATCCCACATGGATACTAATGTTGCTAGAGCATCAGCCAATTGATTTTCATTCCTGGGGATGAAGTGAAAGGTGCAAGTCTCGAACTGGCTACTCAACATTCTCAAATGCTTCACATAAGGTGATAGCCTTTCTTCCTTAACTGACCATTCCCCTCTGATCTAATGAATTACTAAGGAAGAGTCTCCGCAGACTTCTGCGGTCTTTGCCCCTAGAGCAAGCAATGCTTCCAATCCGAAGATCCGAGCCTCATATTCCGCTTCATTATTGGTTGCCTTGTACCTTAACTTTTTGGCTAATGGCAGCTTCTCACCATCCGGGGTTGTAAGAATAATCCCTGCTCCTGCGCCTTTACTATTAACTGCCCCATCGAAGAACAATTGCCACCCTTGTACTACTAAGGCCATGACATCTTCATCTGGGAAATTGTATTCGAACTGGTCTCCCTCAATAGGATGTTCAGCCAAGAACTCAGCTACAGCTCTTCCTTTAATGGTTTTTTCTGGTGATGTATTCGATATCAAACTCCTGCAATAGTAATAACCATCTTCCCATTTTTTCTAGTAGAGAGTGTGCTTCTTGAAGGTACCTGAGCGGGTTATGCTTAGCAACCGCTTGTACACTGAAGGAATGAAAGTAGTGTCGCAACTTCTTAGAAGCCCAAATAACTGCTAAGCAAATCTTTTCTACTTCAACATATTTGGCTTCATATGTCAGGAATTTCTTGCTAAGATAGTAAACAGCAAACTCCACTCCAAAGTCATCCTCCTGGGCTATCATGGTACCCACTGAATTATCTTCTACTGCCAGATATAAGATTAATGGTTTGGCATATCGTGGTGGTCTTAAAACTGGTGGATTCAAGAGATAATCCTTAATGGTATCGAAGGCCAATTAACAATCATTATTCCACACCACCGGCTGATTCTTCCTAAGAAGTTTGAAAATGGGCTCACATACTGAAGCTAGCTTGGCAATAAACCGGCTGATGGACTGAAGCTTTCCCAGGAAACTTCTAACCTCTTTCTCTTTTTGAGACACTGGCATCTCTCTGATGGCCCTAACCTTGTCAGGATCTACTTCAATTCCTCTCTGGCTTACCACATGGCCTAACAGCTTACCCGAGGTAACTCCAAAAATGCACTTCTTGGGATTGAGGCGCAGATCATACTTATTGATCCTTTGAAAGAACTTTTCCAAAGCCTCGAAGTGACCTTCTCTGGTAGCTGACTTAATCATCATGTCCTCAACATACACCTCCACTTCCTTATGGATCAAATCATTGAGAACTCTGGTGGCCATCCTCTGATAGGTCGCTCCTACATTCTTTAGTTAGAAAGGCATGACTCGGTAAGCAAATGTACCCCATTCAGTTATGAAAGCTGTCTTTATTCGATCCACTATCTTGTTAAGGATTTGATTGTACCCTGCGTACCCGTCCACGAAACTGTACATCATGAAAGCAGCGGCACTATCTACTAGCACATCAATATGAGGCAGAGGAAAATCATCTTTCGAACAGGCTTTGCTTAGGTCCCGATAGTCAAAACATACTTGAACCTTTCCATCCTTTTTAGCTACAGGAACTTCATTAGCCAGCCACGTCGGGTATTTAACCTCCAGTAGAAACTTAGCCTCAATCTGCTTATGGATCTCCTCTTTCACCTTCTGAGCCCATTCTGGCCTAAGTCTTCTGAGCTTTTACTTGACCGATTTACTCTCTGGGTAAGTTGGAATGGCATGTTCAGCTACATCTCGATCAATTCCTGGCATGTCCTCGTAGGTCCAAGCAAAGACTTTTTCATATTTTTTTAATATTCTCTCAAATTTTATCCTCTCCTCAGGAGTTTTGTCTAATGCTATCAAAATTTCCTTTGGGTTCTCCAAAGTTTCGAGATTAAATGCAGTCGTGCTAGTTGAGTTAATATCAAAGATGAATGCATCATGTTTATGATCATGAGAAATGAAATCATCAGAAACATCACACAAGTAAGCAAAGTTATTCATCTCACTGATGTAATAAGAAACATTAACATTGTCATCAAAAAGTTCTGGCATAAAAATAGTATCTAAGTAACTATTATTTTCATCTTCTGTCGACGATGATGTTGTAGCCGACTGGGCTTTGACTTCTTGGCTTGGTGGAGGCTTTTCAACTAGCTCCGATGAAATCTTCAAATCTTCAAACTTCAACTCTGGCTCTACCATCCTTTCCTTTCCCTTCAATCTGGTAGCTAACAGCTTATCAGTGACAATCTCCTCAGGCCCATCCCTGTCCCAGATATTGCACTGAGTCATGATCTCCTCATCCCAGAAGTTCTCTGCGGACTTGATAACTCTAATATCCCAGTCAAAGACATCATTGAAAATTTCAAACCCCGGAATGAGCTTCCCATCCACCCACTGAGGCTTTTCTTCTCCAGTATAAGCACAAACCGAAGATGAGGGAACAAAACTCTCTGAAATGTGGGGAATCTTCTCTGACACTTTCTTCCTGCCATGCTCTCCTTTATAGCCCAGACCCTTCCGATCTTCTGGCCTTGTGTTGTGATGGCATCTTGCAGCCCCTGCGAATTTTTACCCAATCCGGCCCCTGGGAGGAAGTGCATCCTCTTCATCATGTTCATCACCCGAGGGCTACTTGCCAAGCCCTGCTCCTCACCAATCACTGATACGTGAAAGCCACTAAATGGCTGATTAGAGATCCCTAAGGCAGACACTTGGTTCTCTCTCGCTGCTTTAATGGTCACCACCTCCCCTTCATGAGGTATCTTTACCATTTGGTGTAGGGTGGACAACACTCCTCCTAATATATGGAACCACGGTCTTCCCAGTAGGGCTGAGAAATTTGCTGGGATAGGCAAGACCACAAATTCTGCCTCCGTCTCAATGGGCCCAGTCCTAACTAGAGCTCTGAATGTTCTCGATGCCTGTCTCGGGGAATTATCGTAGGTTGTGATGGTTAAATCAGACTTGCTCAGTATGCTGTCATTTTGCCCAAAAGCCTGAAGTGCCACTAGAGGGCAAACATTTATGGATGAGACATCATCAACTATAACACAAGCGGTGTGCTTGTCATTAATTTGTGCTTTGATGTACAACGGCCGATTATGATTGCGCCCTTCAGCTGGTAAATCAGCATCAGAAAACATCAGTCTCTCCCCTGATCCCCCCTTAACGAGATCTAGTAGCTCGGATGGAGAAATTGTGGTGGCTACGGTGGACTCACTCAATGCCTCAACTAATTTTTGTCTATGAGAAGGGGACTGCCTTAGAAGGTCCCAAATAGATATCTGAGCCGTGGTCTTTTTCAGCTGCTTTACTATGGGATTTTCTTCCGGCTCCTTCTCCACAGGTGCTTGCACTGAGTCTTGTCGCTTCTGCTTCTCAACTTCGGGGACCACTCTCCCACTTCTTGTTACAGCCCCAACTCTCTCATCCTCCTCCGAATCCCATGGATCCATGAACTCTCCATCTTTCTCCTTTTCATCATCTTCGTCTCCACTCTCACTTGTGGACCAACAGTCTATCGCCGCCACGAGAATCCCTTTTTCACTTGCCTCAGGGCGAGTGATAGCGACGTAATCATTTCCATACAAATCTTGAAGGACATACTATTCGGGTAGGCTCGACCCAATCATAAAGATAGGCAGTGGCACAACATTGAAATTAGACTTCTTCTTGCTCTCCCTCTTTTCAGGATCGGTGATCTGCTTATTATCGATCAGATCCTGAATCTGGTGCCTCAGCCTGAAGCAATTGTCTGTCAGATGCCCAATATGTTGGTGAAAGGCACAATATTCGTTCTCTTTATGCCCCGGTTGCCCTTGGGTCCTAGCTTTCCTAGGTGGCAGGGGTTGTAGCTTCCCCTCCTTTATCAACCTCTTCAGTACCAATGACAAAGGCCTGCCCAAATTTGAGAAGTACCTCTGGTTCACACCTGTTGCTGACACCTCAGCTGTCTTCCTATTTCTATTACCACTGCTGGAACTAGCTGACTTGGTTGCACCTAGATTACTATAGCCCTTCTTGGTATAAGCCTCACTGGTTGCCCTCCTGGCCATATTTTCTCCCTCTGCCTCTATAGCAATGTCCTTCAAGGACTCCCAATCTTTTAGCCCCATCATCTTCAGTCCATCTCTCAGGTATGGGATGGCATTCCGAATGAACAATCGGATCTAATCAGAAGTGTCAGGCTTGCGCTTTATCTCCATAACTCGATTCCTCCACCGAGTAAGGTACTCGTGAAAAGACTCCCCAGCCTTCTGCTGCAGCAGCTCTAGATCCTTCAGTGTGACCTCCATCCGAGTACTGCAATCGTATTGCTTTAGGAACTCTTCAGTCAATAAGTCCCAATCTTCTTTGGACCTCCTGTCCAGCCCATGGTACCAGTCAATAGCAACTGCTGTGAGACTCAAGCAAAAGTACTCTATCTTCTGCTTCCTTATTAAAGTTGTCCCCTTCATGACTAGTGAATCCTGCTTGATGTGTGCAGCAGGGTCAGAGGTGCCGTCAAATTTTGGGATATCAGGCATCTTGAAGTTCTGGGGGATCAGATCATCACCATCTAGCTCACGATCCTCGGGGTTCATTCCCCTTCCTACCGTCATCATCCTTGTCATAGCCTCAAACTTCTCCTCCATCTTTCTCCACATTGCCTCTTCCAGCTTAGGCCACTTTCCCTTTACTACCATATGTTCCTATTGCTCATCTTCCCATAAGTCAACCTCAAATTTAAGGCCTTCTCTGTGCTCTACAGGCACTGGGGCTCTTTGCTCAACCACAGGTGGGTCAGCAATAGTAGGGGGATCCTCTCTCACAGCCCCTTGTTCATCTTGCCCCCTAATAGGAGCAGCAGCTTGCTGCCCCGCAAGTGGAGCTAAGGTAGTGGCAAGGTTGCCCATCATGGCCATCATTCTGGCCTCAAACGCCTCCATTCTTCTTCCTACTTCCTTGGCGATCATTGCCCAGGTTGCATCAGGCCCACTTGATTGGTTAGTCATACTTGTCTCTAGTGATGATTCTGAAGAGAAAGTCTCACTGCCCTCTGAAAGAGAATCTGAGCTCTGATATGACACTAACTCTGGTAATCACAAAAGTGGAATCCTTCTAAGCCGACCGTCGGGACCCCTAAACCACCCGGGCGAATCTATGATGGCTGAAAAAAATACATCTCGTTAGGATGATGCATGATTGAAAAGCAATGCATGTCGTGCTGATGCAGCATAGACAAACACATGCAAGCAGATAGATTCTTCCAACCTTATCTCTCCCACACATGAGGTAGTGTAGTCTCTTCCCTAGGTGGACCTTATCCAAGGGTTAACGGGGAACCCATTGGACGCGTATGGTGCTCAGAGCAAAATCGGCAGCATAACCTCTCCTATCTAATGTACATGCGTATGATTGTTTGGCCATTATGTATTTAAATAATTCAACTAAATTAAGATGGGCCCACCGGGGCATGAAAGCCTTTGATGAAGACATTTAATTTAACTGATCTTGTCCGATATATGACGGCCCAAATAGCAAGCATGGTATTACGGTACATTTCACCTAGTGGAAGTATCTATTGCCATTACATGAGCTTTGGTCAAAGGTATTGATACTTTAGGGCTACCCAAGCATGGTCCCTGCCAACAGGTCTAGCTCAATTCAAGCATAGCGATCGATTGGGTCTCTATTTGATATACCATAAGGTACGAGGCTTGGGCTGGTGATTATCCTTAACACTTCCCAACATTGAGTGAACGTAGGGTCATGCTTCGAGAATGCACCGGGGTTAAAATAGGGACCAAACTAGCATAATCTAAGGCTCTAGCATGGATGCAATGTAGTTTCGAAAAGAGATGAAATTTTTAAATTAAAACTCAATTGTAAATTTTAGCCAAGGTACTTTCGAAGGGAAGTCTCTGAGGTCCCCAGTAGAGTCGCCACTGTGACGCACGCCGAACCCCGATTCGCCCCGGAAGCCCGCCTTTAGGGCGATCGAGAGAGGTTTATTAAAACTTGTAAGAAATTATAAGTGCATCCATTTTGGGCAACAAGGAGGTTCCTTGGAGTCGCCACCCAATAGAACATTGGGAAAAGTCGTCTAGCCTCAATGAGCCTAAGACGGCGCTGCTATGTCCATTTTGGGCAAGCTAGAGGTGTCTTGGAGATCCCACCCTAATAGAATTTTAGGATGGTACTCTCGCCTCGTGGAGCCTAGGACTATGCAAATTAAAGCCTTTTTACGGGACACAAGAGGTGTCTTGGAAGTCCCATTCCAATGGAACATTGAAATGGTCCTCTCGCCTCGTTGAGCCCAAAGACCAGAGATGGTTCGGGACACCCCATTTATTCATACCTTGGCTAAGTTTATAATCAAGTTTTGAATTTAGCGTTTCATGCCTTTTCTCATTCAATTTTAATGCAATTTAATTTAATGCGCATGTCAAACATATAATAAAAGCGATAAATAAAGTAAATGAAAGCAAAATAAATTACAACAAAACTAGGGGCGAAATACAACCCCCATTTGTAAAAAAAATACAATTCATACATAAATCGGGCTATTTATTAAAACTGAGGACGTTGGTCCTCTCATGCGTAATTAAAGAAAATAATTTTAAAGTGACAATTTATTTTGGATAAAAAAAGTTAGGACATTGGTCCCATTTTATTTAGAAAAATATAAATTAATTAAGTAGAAATATTTTTGTGGTTTTTTAATTAACGTGCATAAAAAAATAATTTATTACAAATTACATATTAAATAAAATATTGAAAGCAAACTAATGAAAATAATAAAAATAACAAATCAACTCCCAAATGGATCTTCAAATCTTCAAGGGCTCCCACTTGGTATGAAAAGTACTCACACATAAAAATAAATATTGAAAATAAAAGAAAAAAAAAAGTGAAGTTAGTAAAAATTAATTAAACATATAATATAAAAACAATTAAATTAAGGCAATCAAAATTGCATCATGTATGACAAGCCAATTAAAATGACATAATAAAAATATGCAATCTAATTAATTAACAATTTAGCATGCATAAAAGATAACATAATAATAATAAAATTCAACATGCATAAACAAGTATAAAATAACAACAATAACATCCAATCATGCATAAAAAATATAATATACATAAAATTCAGCATGCATAAGAAATACAAATAATAATATTAATAATAATGATACTAGTATCAAATGATAGCAATAAACAAGGATAATAAAAATTATAATAATAAAACTAACAATTGCAACTATAATAATAATAATAATAAACATAATTAAACCAAAGAGTATTAAACAACCCAAATTAAGCATGCAAGAATAAAATAGTATATGGCAAACTAATAAAACATGTTAAAACATGGCAAATAATAATAATAATAATAATAATAATAATAATAATAATAATAATAATAATAATAATAATAATAATAAAGTGAAGACAATAGACATAGAAAAATAATAACATGCATGATGACATGAACAATTAAATAAGAACATAAAAATAAGAAGAAACTAATAGAACTAATAGAATTTACATGATAAAAAATCTAAAAGAATTTACATGATAATTAATTAAATAAAATCAATAGAATAAGAAATAAGAAGAAAATGATAGAATTAAAAGAATTTACATGTTGACTAATTAATTGGAAATAAAAAAATGGAATTAAAATTAAATTAAGAAATTGAGCCAAGAATGTTTACCCTCAAAATTTATCTTGAAGAAATGAAGGTAGATGATCCAATTCTTTATCTTGATTGTAAGAATAAAATTAGAAAAATAAAGTATTGAAAATGAATTTTTACTTAAGAACAAATAATTGCTTTATTTGTCTCAAAGTAAAAAATTATCAAATGAAAAGAAGAAAATTCCTATGAACAAAACTTATTCTTTTTGCCTTAAGAATTATCTTGGAAGATCCTTTAGAAAAATTGAGAGAATTTGTTTGAGAGAAGAAAGAAGAATAAGAAGAATAAGACAATTTTCTAAAGAAAAAATCCTCCTAATCTTCTCTTAAAAATTCCTTTTTATCCCTCCCCCAAAATCAGATTTTTTAATGAAAAAATAAATTGCCTTAATTTCAATAAAAGCAAAAAACTGAAGAAAATCAAAGGTTTGTAATTTTAAAAGTTTTACCATTGAATTCTACTAAAATAATTGAAGAAAAAAGAATTTTTGGGCCAAAAAGGCAGAAATGGGCGACCAGGGGGCGAGTGACGGGTGTCGCTGCGCCCAGCTAGAGCACAGAAAGCGCGCGTGCGGGCGGCGCTCAGGGCGTCACTCGCCTAGTGCAGCGCAGCTCACGCTGGGCGCTGCCGCGCGCGACGTTCGCCAATTTTTTTTTAATTTTCTATAAAACACAAAAAATTAAAAACTCACTTTTTACCCCAAAAATAATTTTTAAAACATTTTAAATATATTTTTAAAATACATTTTTATTCATTCCTAACAAATCAAAACGACAAAGAAATCATCACTTCCAACTTTCATTTTCTTTGCCTATAAATCGGCACACTTAATTTCATCATTGGGTAATCCTGATCAAAGCTACTCGGGACCCGGTGTCTACAGTGTGATATTTAGAAGAAAGAATTTATGCAAATTTCGCTGGAATCTGGAAAATGCGACTCTGTCGCGAGCGCGATACTTATCGTGATCATGACAGAGATGGGTTCTTCGCTTCGGTGAGGGAGTGCACCAGTCGTGCACATGGTGCCTGTGCACGAGTAGTGCACCTGATGCACGAGTCGTGCACTTGGTGCACGAGTTATGCACTTGGAGCACGAGTCATGTCACTAAGCACGACTCATGATAGTCTCCGCTCCCTCTTGCACCTGCTTTGCTCCTCTGTGTTTCGCCTTCATGAGTCGTGTCTCTGAGCACGACTCATTCTCGGTTCCTTGTCCGCAGGGTAAGCTTTGCCACTGTCGCGAGCGCGACCTTTGGTCGTGATCACAACAGTCCCCTCTCTGTTTCAAAATGTTTTCTGAAAGATCTTCTTCTTTGCATGGTTTCTCACTTATGCTATGCTTATATGATTTAAAATGTGAATTATTTAATGTGTTCCCATGCATAGTAATTATTGAAATATGAGAATTTGATCTACTATTATTTTGTTATAAATGTATATGTATAATGAAATGTAAGCTTATCTATTAAGTTTAAATGAATGCATGATGATTAATAATATGATTACGTTTAATATGTTCTTATGAATACTTCGATCTATGAACCCACACGTGATTATTTTCGAATATGATAAATGTAATTGTACATATGATATGCAAATATATGAATGCATGTGATCATAAAAGAATGTTACAAGTATTTAATGGAATGTATATATATATATATAAGTGAAATGTGAGTAATTCAATAATGATATGGAAATTTAGCCTGCGTGAGTCGGTCGCGGATAGATAGGCATGCCTATAGAGTTCTGATGCTGCAGCCCATTGTTCTGTTCTGGACCTTGATCAGGTCCCTGTTTGGTTCCTCGTGAACCTCAATGCGTATGGATCTTGTTTAAGATCCCTAATGTGAAAATGTTTTGAATGAGAAAATAAGATGTTGCTTTTTAATTGTACCCACGGGTACCCCCAATGTGTTATGTTTACTCGCTTATCCACTCCCTTGACTTAGTAGGCAATTAAAAGAATAAAAGAATGTGAATAAATCGATAGGTTCTGTGATGATGTGGAAAAAAAAAGGTTATGCGAATAAGCTTTGAAAGTGTTTGTTAAGATATTGAGCTTATACTCTAAGCACTTAAATGTTCTGGATCCTTTATGGACACCTATGCAAAAATGTGTGGTATCTTTGGGTACTGATGTGTTTTGTATAATAAGTCAATATCCGTAAATGAAAAGAGATATAACAAATAATGTTGTTCTGATAAGTTGGTATGAATGAATTCTGTTTGCATAAGAATTCGTATGTGAGAAGTGCCTGTTATTAATCTGTTCATAAGTTATGAGTGTGATTGTCTATGTAAAGTCTGTGTAAGAATTTTTGAAATGATTGATATGCATATTTGCTATAGTTAAGTACTCAGTAAATGAACTCTATGAATATTCGTTTATATGTTTAAATTGAGAATATAGGTATGTATTGTGTTATCTACCTTCTGGACCTTAGCCTAGATAGTTACTGTAAGTATTTTGGTAAGGAATTCATATGCCTTGTTGTTGATTTTAATGAGTACGGTAAATTATATATTGATTGGTAAGTAAGGAATAATAGAGTGTTAAGCATGATATAGATAATTGAATTTAGGAAATGAGATAAGATTAAATTTGGAATATATGAGTATAAAGTTCTCTGCACAACTACGTGGTTCTGATTCCCTACTATAGGGATACGTAGGAAGTTTGGAATATTTATTTCAAGCCCGAACCAAATATGAGAATCGAAATATTTTGTATAGTTTTGAATGTGTAATGGTTTGAGCAAATGAAAGGTTTTGACTTAAGTAGTAATACTATTATCTGCATGATCTTGGAACTACTAGTAAGTATGGGAATTGGTAAGGCTTAATATTTCTGACTAGCAAAATGTATTTTTGGTAACCTATGAGGTATAACTATTAATATGGTTAATTAAATGAATTAGGTAAACAATTAGTAAGTATAATGTTATTGTGACTTTAAAAAGGTAATAAAGTTATTGCTGGTTATGGTATATAAATGAGTGTGCTTACGAAATTGATTTGGTTTTCGTATGAGAATAAGAATATGAATTTATGATGGCTTTAACCGATGTACTTTATGTTTATGTATATATATATATATTGATTTGCATGTGTTTGCCTCGGCAACCACTGTGAGTGGCTGCCCATTATTTGTTTCGCCAGATTAAGTATTGTCGCTTAGCACGGTTGTTTGTCCATGCAGGTTAAGAGATTAGAGTTGCGCAACGGTCCGCTGAGTTTTTGCCAACGAGTCGCTAAATTTTCATAGGAAGTGTTTTTTATTTCGGCATGTAATTAAATTTCATTTATTTAGTATTTGTAATGAGTTGTAATAATCTTTAGTGGGAATGATGGTATGCGTGAGATAAGTTTAGGATGTGTATGTGGTTGAGGTTCTAGATGTTAGAAATTTTATTATTCCGTCTTTTGTTTCGCTAAGTGTCTCGTCCGGTGGAAACCTTTGCTCACCGTAGCTCTCTGTGATTCGTTATGCTACGTTTGGGAGTTGGGGGTGTTACAATAGTAGGCCAATGGCGGTCTACAAAATTGAATGAATGCTTAAAATGTCAAATGAAATGGAATGTAAATGTACTAGTGGTCCTACGGGGTCACTTTGGAATGATGTGGATCTATGGGATCCACATCTCACATATCCGGTTTGGAGATTTCTACTGGACTGATACTAGGGGCAAAATAGTAAACATAAATAAATTTAACTGAACTTGGACTAATGTGTGAAATAGGACTAAAATGAAATAAATTATGTAGTTTTAGGGACTAATTGTTAAAAATAATGTTAACATGGTAAAGTATATATAGTTAAATTAAAGGAAAGAAGTTTAATTGCTAGGAATATTAAATTGAATATTTAATTGAGGGCTAAAAGGTAATTAGCTATGAAAATGGTAAGGTGATGAATAAATAATAAATTCTAGGTTAAATAATGATTTAAATTAAGAAATTTGACTAAGTAATATGAATTTGATATAATTTAATGACGTAGATTAGTAAAGTAGGAAGAAATTGAAAGTTAAATAGATGATTAGGTAAATTGTTATATAAATAATTTTTTAGGATTAATATGATAAAATAGTAATATGAGAAATTGTAATTGTTAAACAAATAAATTGGTTTATTAATAAATGGGAGTAATAGAATTAAATAATAATAATAATAATAATAATAATAATAATAATGTACTGAATAAATTAACTAATGAGTTTATAAGTAAATTAAATAATAAATACTATTGGGAGTTAATTGGATAATATTAAAGTTTACATTAGTCAGAAATTGGAATTTAAATATTCTAGCATTAACTAAATGTTAAATAGATAGATGGAAATTTTAAGAATTGTAACCACTACTGAGCATATTTAATTGCTCAGCACGTAATTTTATTGACAGCGTGTACGTACAAGCTAGGCGTGGGAGCAAGCATATGACTTTTTGGAAGCTGTCAGAACTAAGCTTGTACGGGATATTTTGAATAGATTTTTGGTATATGGCATGTATATACTTATAAACAGATATTGTAAATTATGGATATGTAATTATAGTGTGTAATGGACATTATTACTTGGTGAATATTATGAGACTGTTTGTGGTTGATAGATTATGACAAATGTTATATTTTGTTATTGTGCCCGTGTGGGCTGCGGTTTGTTGACCTTGCAGGTTTAGGTAGGTTAAAATTATAGCCGTTATGCTGCCGAAATTTTTATGTATTGGATTAATAAATTGGACAGTTATAGGTCTTCGACTAAGCATAACAAGTCACAATTAAAATAGTTAAGCATGATTTAAATGAAACAAATTTATTCGCATACCCATATAAGTAACTCTATTAGTAACTGACTTAACCATTGACGTACGTTAGAAAAGCTATATAAGGGTGTTACACCTCTAAACCGAAAACGCATGCTTCGTACTCGGATTCATTGTTAGTAGCTTTATATCTCAGCTTCTTAGCTAGTGGCAACTTTTCACCATCCGGGGTAGCAGAATGATCCCAACACCTGCCCCCTTATTATTAACTGCTCCGTCAAAATACATCTGCCATCCCTGAACTGCAATGGCCATGACATCTTCGTATGGGAAGTTGTACTCGACCTGGTCTCCTTCTATAGCTGGGAATTTAGCTACAGCTCTCCCTTTAATGGTTTTCCTAGTGATTTATTCTATATTGAATGCTTAGAGCAGTATTAACCACCTGCCCATCTTTCCTAACAAAGAAGGCGCTTCTTGAAGATATCTCAGAGTATTCTATTTAGCGACTGCCTGAACCCTGATTGAGTGGAAATAGTGTCTCAGCTTCTTCGAGGCCCAAATTATTGCCAAACAGATCTTTTCGACTTCAACATACCCGGCCTCAAAAGGGAGGAACTTTTTGCTGAGATAGTAGACTGCATATTCTACCCCAAACTCATCTTCTTAAGCCATCATGGCACCTACTGAGCTGGTTTCTATCACTAAATAGAGGATTAGTGGCTTGATCGGCCGAGGTGGCCTCAAGACTGGCGGATTTAAGAGATATTCCTTAATAGTGTTGAAAGCCTTATGACAATTGTTGTTCAATTCAACAGGCTGGTCCTTTCTGAGAAGCTTGAACACTGGCTTGCAAATCGAAGATAATTTGGCTATGAACCAGCTAATGTATTGAAGTTTTCCCAAAAAACTTTTAACATCTTTCTCCTTTTGGGGCGTTGGAATTTCTCTAATTGCCTTGACCTTGTCGGGATCTATTTCAATTCCCTTTTGACTTACCACATGGCCAAGTAATTGTCCCGAGGTGACTCCAAAAATGCACTTCTTAGGGTTAAGGCGAAGGTTGTACTTATCAATTCTTTGAAAGAATTTCGCTAAAGCCTCAAAGTGACCTTCCCTAGTAGTCGACTTAATCATCATATCATCCACATACTCCTCCACTTCCTTGTGAATCGAGTCATCAAGAATCTTAGTGGCCATCCTCTGATAAGTTGAGCCTGCATTCTTCAATCCAAAAGGCATAACCCAATAAGCAAATGTACTCCACTCAGTAATAAAGGCTGTCTTAATCCGATCTATAATCCTATTAAGGATCTGATTATATCCAGCATAACCATCTACAAAGCTATACATCATGCAAGAAGCTGCACTATCTATTAAAACATCAATATGAGGCAGAGGAAAATTGTCCTTTGGACAGTCTTTGTTCAAATCCCGATAATCTATAGATACACGAACTTTCCCATCCTTTTTTGCTATAGAGACTGCATTAGCTAGCCACATCGGGTATTGAACCTCCATTAGGAATTTAGCCTCAATCTACTTACAAACTTCCTCTTTTACCTTCTATGCCCATTCTGGTCTAAGCCTTTTAAGCTTTTGCTTGATCGATTTAGACTCTAGATAAGTCAGAATTGCGCGTTCAGCGATATTTCTGTCAATCCCCGGCATGTCTTCATAGGTCAAGGCAAAGACTTTTTCATATTTTTTTAATATTTTTATGAATTTTAACCTCTCTTCAAGAGTTATGTCGGACGCTATTAAGATTTGCTTTGGGTTTTCCAAAGTTCCGAGATTAAATGGAGTTGTATCAGTTGAATTAATGTCAAAAATGAATGCACCATGTGTATGATCATGTGAAATGAAATCATTAGAAACATCGCACAAGTAAGCAAAATTGTTAATCTCATTAATAAAATTGGAATTGCACATATTGTCATCATTAAAAAGTTATGGAACAAAAAGTACATCTAAATAGCTACAGTTTTCTTCATCTGTTGATGCAGACGTTGGAGCTGACTAGTGGTTTTTGTCTTGACTTGGTGGTGGCTTTTCGACTACCTCCTCATTTTTGTCTTTGATGGTGCTTTGGGTCATAATCTCTTCATCCTAAAAATCTTCAATTGACTTGATGGTCCCATCAGTCCAATCAAACACATCATTAAAAACTTCGAAGCCTAGGATAATCTGTTTATTGATAAACTGAGGCTCAGCCTCTTTACAATAAGCACAAAGAGGCGCTGCTGGCACGAAACTTTCCAGAATATGAGGAACATCTGCTAACTTCTCCTTTCCTTTACCACTCACACCTTTATAGCCTAGTCCTCTTCGGTCCTTCTGACCCTTCGTTGTGATGGGTGACTGTGGCCCTTGTGAATTCCTTCCTAGACATGCTCCTGGAAGAAAATTCATTCACTTCATCATATTTACTGCTTGGGAGCTACCCTCTAAACCCCCTTCTTTGTCGATTACTGACACATGGAAACCACTGAACGACTATTTGGAAATTTCTAGCACGGAAACTTAATTTTCCCTAGCAGCCCTGACAGTTACCACTTTCCCCTCGTGCAGTATTTTAATCATCTGATGTAAGGTGCATGGCACTCCCCCTAACTTATGAAACCAAGGTCTTCCAAGTAAAGCTGAGAAATTAGCAGGGATTGATAAGACTACAAACTCTGCTTCTATTCCAATGGGCACAGTCTTGACTACTGCTTTAAAAGTTCTAGAGGCCTATCTTCGAGAGTTATCATAAGTTGTGATGGTTAAGTCAAATCCGCTCAACATGTTTTCATCCAACCCAAAAGCCGGAGTGTAACCAAAGGGCATACATTTATAGAAGAACCGTCATCAACCATTATGTAAGCAGTATGCTTGCCATTAATCTGTGCTTTGATATACAAAGGGCGATTGTGTTTGCGGCCCTTAGCTGGTAAGTCGGCATCAGAATAAGCTAAAATTTCCCCCGAGCCCCCTTTAACTAGGTCCAGTAACTCAGATGGCGAGATGGTGGTGGCCACAGTGGATTCACATAAGGCTTCTACTAACTTCTGCCTATGTGATGGGGATTGCCTCAGCAAATCCCATATGGATATCTGGGCTGTTGTTTCCTGCAAGCATAGGTGCTGGGTCTTGAGGCCTCTCTACCTCTGGAACTACCCTGCCACTGCGGGTTACAGCACCAACCTTTCTCTTTCCTTCATCCTCTGAATCCCAAGGATTTGCAAGTTCTTCATCTTTCTCACAATCTTTGTCTTCTTCTTCACTTTCACTGGTGGACCAACAATCTATTGCCACTATTGGAATCCCTTCTTCACTCATTTTATGAGTGATAGCGACATACTCATTGACATATAAATCTCGCAATATGTACCATTCGGGCAAGTTAGACCCGATCATGTACGCTGGTGGAGGAACCGCATGGTTACCAGACTTCTTTTTCTTCTCCCTCTTTTCTGGATCCATGATCTGCTTATTGTCAATGAGATCCTAGATCTTGTTTCTCAAAGTTTTACAAAAGTCAATTAGATGCCCTGTGTGTTGATGATAAGCACAAAACTGATCCCCCATGTGTCCTGGTTGACCATGGTTTCTAGTTGGCCTCAGCTCTAAAGGTCTTAACTGCCCTTCTTTCACCAATCTTTCCAAAACCCAACTCAGAGGTCGACCCAAATTTGACTAATACATTTGGCCTTGGTTAGATTCTGTGGCTGAGGCCTCAGCTGTCTTGCCACTCTTGCTACTACTTCTAGTGTCAGCCGATCTATTTTCGGATTGGTTCCTAAAATTTTTCCTAACAAAGCTATCTTGGCTTGCCTTGTTTGCTAGGTACTCACCCTCTGCTTCGATAGCTATATCCTTTAGAGACTCCCAATCCTTGGCTTGCCCTTCATCTTTAACCCCTCTTTGAGATACGAGCTCGCATTACGGATGAATAACCGAATCTAATTTGGAGTATCCGGCTTCCTTTTCATCTATATTACCTAATTTCTCCATCGAGTAAGATACTCATGGAATGACTCATTAGATCTATACTGAAGTAGCTCCAAATCTTTCAAAGTAACCTCCATTCGGGTGCTACAATCATACTGTTTAAGGAACTCCTTAGTCAATAAGTCCCAATCTTCTCTTGTTCTCCTATCCAAACTATGGTACAATTCTACAGTAGGCCCAGTCAAGCTGAGGCAGAAATATTCCAACTTCTGTCTCTTGGTAAGCATGGTCCCCTTCATCACAAGCATGTACTGCTTGATGTGAGCAGATGGATCTGAGGTGCCATCAAACTTGGGCAGATCGGGCATTTTAAACCTTTAAGGAAGCATCTCCTCGTCATCCAAATCCCTATCCTCGGGGCTTATCCCCTTTTCGGCGGACAATAGGCGGACCATCGCCTCCACTCTCTCCTCTATCTTCTTCAAGGTGGCATCCTCTTTGGGAGGCTTAGCTTTCACTATCTCAGGTTCCTCTTGCTCATCCTTTACAAAATCCTTCTTAGGTGTATGTCCTCCAACCTTTCTAGGCTCAACATTTGCAAGAGCTCTAGGCTCAATAGCAGGAGGTGGTTCTACAATTGCTGCCGGAGATGCCTCCCTGATCGAAATCTATTTGGCCTGTCCCCCGGCAGGAGCGGCAAGTTGTTGGCTAGCTGGCAGTGCCAAAGTGGAAGCTAAGTTACCCATCATTGCCATCATTCTTTGTTCAAACTCCTCAAATCTGCGCTCCATTTCTTGGGCCCTCGGTCCATCTCTTCGGTGACCATAGCCCGGTTGGCATTTGAGTCTTGGTTGGCCATTTCCAGTGATAATTCTGAAGGAAAGGATTCAGTGCTATCTGAAAGTGACTCCGAACCCCAATGCGAGACTCGCTCTGGTAACTCAAAGAATGGGTTTCTCCTTACCAATCTACCGTTAGGACCCCTAGACCACTGATTTGTACCTATGATGGTTGAATGACTCAAATTGTTAGCATGATGCGTGAGTGACATTAAACATGCATGGTCGTGTTGATACAGCATAGACAACCACATACAAGCAGGTAGATCCTTCTAACCTTATTACTCCTACACAGGAGGTCCTGTAGTCTGTAGTGGCCCAAATACCGGCCTAAAAGTGTATAGTGAATGTCTACAGTGTCTCTAGTGTGATATCAGTGTAGAGTGATGTTATAAGTATGATTATGTGGAATAATATTGAGTGTAAAGTGTGTTTATGGTATAGAAATTCTAGGGTGGTTAACCTTGGGGTAGCCATACAGCCGGCCCGGCATCCGTCGGTTGAAAAATTCTAATTTGGTGAAAATAATCTGTGGGTTGTCAAGAGTCTGGTGGTGAAATCAGGAGTGAAAACGAAGTTAAATAGGCTTCTGAAAGTCATTCTGAAGTTTGCCTCCGGTTTGGTTCAAATTGAACTGGGGTTTGACCGAGGTTTGACTGAGCACTTAAAAAAAGTTATTGAGCTTTAATGGGTTTGTAGTGGGAAGTATAAAGGCATAAAATAATTTCCTGTAAGTTTTGACAATATTAGAATTGGATTTTACGGCAGAACAAAAAGTGGCAGAATCAGACTGATTTAAGTGAATCGGGGACCAAATGGACTCCGATTGAGCTAAAAATTTGAAGGGAGGATATTTTTGATATTTTAAGAAATATGGAATTAGTTATAAGTGAAAATAAGGTGAGGAACGTATAGATGCATTGAAACAGTGGAAATGAACCGAAAAACCAAAATTTTGGTTCAAACCGGTCGGACCACTTTAGTTGGACCTGTTTGGTTCATTTATGGCCTATATAAAGGAAGGAGAGGCCGGATTTCTCTAGAGAAATCCAGCCATAAACCGCCTCTCTCTTCTTCTTCAAGGTCGAATTGTATTTTCCATTTCTTCCTCCACTTTTCTTCATTTCTTCTTCAATCTTTTCCCAAAAATCTAGCCTCCTAGACAAATTTCAGTCCATCTACAACCTAATAGAAGTGATTGGAGTCTATTTGAAGCTTTGGAAGTGGGATTTTTCAAGTGTTCAAAGTTTAGATCAAGTTTTGAGGTAAGAGATTTAAGTGGTTTTAATTAGGTTTATTGGTCCCTATAGGGGTTTTCAAGGGTGTAGAGTTCATTTATGATGTTAGTTTGCAAAAAGAAAGCTTGGTTTTGATGTTATGTGGATATTTGTATTCGGCTATGGTAGGTTATCAAGGTGAGGAGGAGTTTTCTCAAGCCAAAGTGTAGGAAAAGGAAGCTTAAGGGGGTATAGAGCAAGAATTTGAGGTTTGTGGTTACACAATCCCTTTATTTCCATTGTTTTAAGTTGAATATTAGGTCATGTTTAAGTATAAGTGAGTAATTTGGGCATGATTAATTAAATCTAAATTGATAATCATGATTAGTGGGCTAAAATTATTGTATAACCATGCTTAGATAAAATTAAAATAAATTAGTATGTGTAGACACCGGGTCTTGAGGCAGTCCAGGTCAGAGTTACCCGATGAAGAGATCCATGTTGGTTTTCGGATAAATGGATGGAATTTGGAGGTTTTCGTCTTTCGGTTTCACAAGGATTAAAATCTTTTTCTCTATAGCGTGAGGTCTTGAAAGAGTTTGGGAAATTTTGGTTGAAATTGGAAGTTTTGCTCTACAGACGGGTTGACCGTCTGAGTAGAGACGCTCGTCTCTACTTGGGGTCATCCCCGTCTCTACGCATAGTAGGGACGGCCCGTCTGTAGCTAGGGACGGACACGTGTCTGAGTAGGGACGCCCGTCCCCAGTCCCACTCTACGTCCCGTCTGTAGCTAGGGACGGACACGTGTCTGAGTAGGGACGCCCATCCCCGTCTCGCATTTTGTCCTGTCTATATCCAGATTTTCAGGCGTGTCCTTAGTAGGGACGCCCGTCGATAGTTGAAGGGATGCCCATCGGTAGTGGATCCGATCAGATATCGCCGGATTTGATAAAATTTGATCAAAATCTTTCAAATGGGGATAGGATTTGGGTTAAAAGTTTAATTTTAAAACTCCTTTTCAAATTCAAACTTTAAACTGATGCTTATCTGATTTTATCTCCTAAAAACTCTATAAATAGTGGGCTAAATTCCATTTTTAGGGGTTAGAAAATTTGATAAATTTTTGGAGAAAAAGTGAGCAAAATTTTGAGAGATTGGATTTTTTAGAAAAAGATTTTTGTGGGCAATTTTCCAAAGATAAAAAATCTCTATTTATTTTCAGAATTTTGTTTTGAGAAAAATTCTTCCAATTAATTGATCTACTCAAATTTTTCTTATGAATTAAGCCAAATTGAGGTAGCGAAATTCATTCATTTCCATCAATACAGCTAATTCAAACACTCGATCGCTATTAAAATTTCAAAAAGGGAAACTACAATTTCTCTTACTTTGACCTATTTTTTTCCTTGTGGAGCGTGTGGGGACCGAAATCATTCAACATTCACCCAAAAAGGTAAAATCCGAGGGTAAACATTCTGGATTGATATTTGTGTAATTTAACTGGACTCATCTTAATTTTTTTGAAACAATTTTTTTGTAAAGAATTGGAATTTTGAAAAGCTTTTAGTTTATTTTCTACCTTTTTATCTTTTAGCCCATTCCTTTTAAAGTTTCTTATTATGTTATTTTTCCTTATTTTATTCATGACTTTAACACTAACACGTTTGTTTTCATGAGTTATTCTTTTGACCATGTTGGAATTGGAGTTTGTAAATGATGATGATCGTGCCAATCTGAGGATTTCCATCCGGGTTCTTTCTTTACCCTTGCCTTTTATTCATGCTATTATTAAGATCATTTCAATATCGTTAAAGTTAAAAGGGCCAAATATTTTATAGTAATTAATTTGGGGTTTTCTCGAAAGCTGTGGACCAATGTCTTATTTTTTTTAACCAACAAAATTGACACTTCTTAATAATCAGTTTGTAATAAATAAGCATGGCAGGACCAATGTCCTCACTCCAATGAATATCCCGATTTTTGTATGATTTACATATTGCTTTTATAATGGGGGTTGTATTCCACCCCTAGTTTTATTGTAATTTGATTTGAGGATGTTTATTTTAATAATGCTTTGTTTATCGCCTTTGATGTGAATGATTGCGCCTTAAATTAAATGCATCCTGTGGAAAGTTGGTGAAATAATAAATTCAAAACTGAATTATAATATTAATCAAGGTACAAATAAATGAGAAGTCCCGAACTCACTCTGGTCTTTGGGGCTCGATGAGGCGAGAGGTCTAGGACTTCCAAGACACCTATTGAGTCACACTAAAAGACTTAAATTTACAATCCTAGGCTCCAGGGGGTAGAGGATGAGGCCTCCAAGATCTCTCTGGCTAGCTCGAGATGGCTATGTATGCGCCGTCTTAGGCTCGCTGAGGCTAGACGACCCTTCCCAATGTTCTATTGGGTGGCGACTCCAAGAAACCTCATTGTTGCCCGAAATAGACGCACTTGTAAATACCTTACAAGCTTTATGAACCTCTCCTCATCGCCCTAAAGCGGGCCCTCGAGAGGATACGAGGTTCGGCGCGTGTCACAGTGGCAACTCCGCTGGGGACATACTCAAGACTTCGATTTGAAAGTACCTTGATTAAAAATTATAATTGAGTTTTGGTTTAAAAATTTCACCTTCTTTTAAAGCTGCATTGCATCGCATTAGAGCCTTATATTTATGCTAGTTTGGTCCCTTTTTCAGCCCCGGTGCGTTCCCAAAGCGCGACCCTATGTTTACTCAATGTAGGAAAGTATTAAGGATAATCACCGGCCCAAGCCTCGTACCATCATGGTATATTAAATGGTGACCCAATCGGTCATTACGCTCATGATGAGCTAGACCCGTTGGCAGAGACCATGCTTGGGTAACCCTAAAGCAACACCACCTTTTGACTAAAGCTCATGTAATGAAATAGTTACTTCCTCTAGGAGGTATGAACCTTAATACTACGCTTGCTATGTGGATCATTACGTATTGGACAAACCCAGATAACCTGACTGGTCACCTAATCAAAGGCTTTCATGCCCCGATAAGCCCATGTCAACTTGTTCGGGCTGTCTAAATACGTAACGATCATAACCCATGCATCTGTGCATTAGTTAGGAGAGGTTATGCTGCCGATTTTTCACCGTGCACCATACGTGTCCATCGGATCCCCGGATGATCCATGGACCAACCCCACCTAGGAAAGAGACTATGACCTCGTGTGCGGGAGTAACAAGGTTGGAAGGACCTACGTGCTTGTGTGTGATCTGTAAGTGTTGCATAGCACGATCATGCATATTAGCACATTCATGCATCATCCTGACCCTTTATGTTTTTCAGCCATCATAGATTCGCCTAAGTGGACAAGAGGGTCTCGGGGGCGACTACGCAGAAATTCATTCTTTAAGTTACCAGAAAGGGTAGAGTATCCGGACACTTCTTCTGAAACCAGTTACGCTACTTCAGCTCCGTTCTCTTTACCCAAAGAAGAAATGGCAAACTCACCAAGAGGGTCAGATGCCACCAGGGCAATGATAGCAGAGGAAGTCGGTCGAAGGCTTGAAGAATTTGAGAACCGGATGATGGCAATGATAGCCACAATGGGTCATCAAGCGGCCCCGCAGAACCCACCACCTCCTCCTATGAGAAATAATGAAAGGGAGGAGGTCAGAGAGAACCCACAAGAGGAAATTCGCCCGCCGGTAGATCTAAGAGCCACTACCTCAGGGGCACAGAGAGGAAGACCAACCCCAAGGCTAGATGATGATTTGGAAGATGAAGAGTATGAGGAGCATATGTCTGAGAAAGGGAAAGCCCCCCAAATTGAAGAAGCCATCTGCAAGAAGATGGAAGAGAACTTTGAAGCTATGACGAGAATGCTAACAAAAGGCCAAGGAATAAACCCTGAAGATAAGGAGTTAGAAGGAGAGGATTTGGTCCCGATGAACTTTAAAATGCCGGATGTACCGAAGTTTGACGGCACTTCTGACCCCATGTCACACATAAAGCAGTATTCACTGGTGATGAAGGGCACCACTTTGACAAAGAGGCAGAAGATTGAGTACTTTTGCTTAAGCTTAGCCGGCTCAGCAGTGGATTGGTATCACGGGCTTGACCGCCGCAGTAAAGAGGACTGGGATTTATTGACAGAGAAGTTTTTAAGGCAATACGACTGCAGTACAAGGATGGAAGTGACCTTGAAGGACCTGGAGTTGTTACAGCAGAAGGGAGGCGAGTCCTTCCATGAGTATCTAACCCGGTGGAGGAATAGGGTGATGGAAATGAAGAGGAAACCGGATACTCAGGATCAAATACGGTTATTCATTAAAAATGCGAGCCCGTATTTGAGAAAAGGATTAAGGATGAAAGGACTGAAGGACTGGGAGTCTCTAAAGGATATCGCCATTGTGGCTGAGGGAGAGTATCTTGTTAGGAGGGCAGGTAATGAGAATTATCCTAAGAAGGGTAGCAGTAGCCAGGGAGCAAGTAGACCGACAGGTTTCGCTAGTGGCACAAGAAAGACTGCTGAGGTATCAGCTGCTAACGCTACCCCGAGGCATTTTTCCAATCTTGGAAGGTCATTATCATAGGTCCTGAGGAGACTGATGAAAGAGGGTAAGCTACAGCCTTTACCACCTAGACCTGCTAGAACTCAGGGCACGTTAGGACACAAGGATGGTGAGTATTGTGCATATCATCAGCACACTGGGCATACAACTGATGACTGTAAGACTTTGAGGCACGTAATTCAAGATTTAATTGACTCGAAGCAGATCACAGACCCAGAGAAGAGAGGGGGTCAAAAGAGAGCTGGGTACAACAGTATGCCCCCGCCAATGAACATGATCGGATCCAGTTTGCCCGAGGAGTTTGTGTTAAGAGAATTATACGGTAACGATATCTACACTGCTGTTACGAACCTAAATGAGGGGAGTGAAGAAGGGCTTCCCGCTGCAGTGATCGATTGCTGGTCCACTGATGATAGTGGAACTGAAAATGATGATTCTGAAGTATTTTTCGATTTGTTGAGTTCGGACAAGGAAGGAGAAGAAGCAAAGAAGAAAGAAGTAGGAGCTGTGACCCGGAGTGGAAGGGTAGCTCCAGAAGTTGAGAAGCCTCAGGAGCCGGTTGAGGGCAGAAAGGGAAAAGAGCAGGAAGAAGATTCGATTATTAAACAACTAAAAAAGACGCCGGCTCAGATTTCCATATGGGATCTCCTAAGACAGTCGCCATCGCATAGGCAGAAGGTGGTAGAGGCTTTGTACGAAGCAACTGTGGCAACAACTATCTCACCTACGGAACTTCTAGACGTAGTAAAAGGAGGATTAGGAGAAAATGTTATTTTTACCAGTGCTGATTTGCCGGCAAAAGGCCGCAACCATAATCGCCCTCTGTGTATAAGGGCACAGATTAACCAAAAGCACACTGCTTGCATAATGGTAGATGATGGCTCTTCGATAAATGTATGCCCTCAGGTAGCAATGGCAGCTTTTGGGATGACAGAGGATATGTTAGCCAAATATGATCTCACCATCACAGCATATGACAGCTCGCGTAGACATGCTTCGGGGACATTCATGGCAATAGTGAAGACGGGGCCCATAGAGTCGAAAGTGGAGTTTGTGGTACTGCTTATACCCGCTAATTTCTCAGCTCTCCTAGGAAGACCATGGTTTCATAAGTTGGGTGGAGTTCCCTCTACTCTTCACCAGATGGTAAAGATACCTCATGAAGGCCAGATTGTGACTATAAGGGCTGCACGGGAGAATTAGGTTTCAGTACTGGAGATTGCTAGGCAGCCGTTTAGTGGGTTTCATATTGCCATGATAGGCAAGGAAGAGCAGAAGGAAGAAAGCCCCCAGGTTCTGAACATGATGAAAAAGATGTCGTTCCTCCCTGGCACAGGACTGGGCAAGAATTCTCAAGGGATGCCAACAGCTGTTACCACCAAGGGCCAAAAGGACAGAAGGGGTTTAGGATACACAGGTGTTGTAGAAAGGGGTGAGAAGTCAAGAATGAAAATTCCTCATATCTGAAAAAAATTTATGCCAGCAACCGTAGCATGTGCCTATACAGGGGAAGATGAACCACAGTGGCTGGATGGAAGAATTGTGCCAGGGTTCGAGGTTTTCAATGATGTCTATGACTGGGACATTGGATCGATCAAGCCAGTAGAGGGCTTTTGGGATGAAAAAATCATGACTAGTAGGACAATTTGGGACCGTGAGATGCCTGAAGAAGTGATGACTGAGAAGATGGTAGCCACCCAGCTAAAGGGGAAAGCAAAGGTAGAGGAAACCATGCAGGAGTTGATTGAGGAGCCTCTAAAGAGCCGAAGTGATGCAGGACCATCGACCGCGACAGATACGCTAGCGGAGGAGGAAGAGGAAAATAGTTTACATTTTCTTTTTGCTCTAGAACTTTTCCATGATGTTAATGACAATTTCAGTCTTATTAATAAATTGAATGACTTTGCTTACTTGTGTGATGTTTCTGATGATTTCACTATGCATGATCATGATCATTATCCATCCATATTTGATATTGATTCAACTGATGCTACTCCATTTAATCTTGGAACCATAGAAAACCCAAAAGAAATTTTGATAGCATCAAATATAACACCTGAAGAGCGAGGAAAATTTGAGAGAATCCTAAAAAAATACGAAAAAGTCTTTGCCTAGACCTACGAAGATATGCCAAGAATCGATCGGGAAGTCGCAGAACACGCTATTCCTACATATCTAGACCATAAACCCGTTAAACAGAAGCTGAGAAGGCTTAGGCCAAAATGGGCAGATAAAGTGAAGGAGGAGATTCACCAGCAAATCAAGGCCAAATTTCTAGTTGAGGTGCAATATCCAACTTGGTTGGCCAATGTTGTCCGCGTAGCTAAAAAGAATGGCAAAGTAAGGGTATGCGTAGATTATCAGGACTTGAATAAGGCCTGTCCAAAAGATGACTTTCCATTGCCTCATATAGATGTGCTGATAGACAGCGCCGCTGCTTGTGAGATGTATAGCTTTGGAGATGGTTATGCCGGCTACAATCAAATTCTCAATAAAATAATTGACCGAATTAAGACAGCGTTCATCACGGAATGGGGGACCTATGCTTATCGAGTAATGCGTTTTGGCCTAAAGAATGTAGGAGCCACTTATCAGAGGATGGCAACAAAAATCCTGAATGACTTGATCCATAAAGAAGTAGAGGTATACGTGGATGACATGATGATCAAGTCAGCCACTAGAGAAGGTCATTTTGAAGCCCTGGAAAAGTTCTTCCTAAGGATAGATAAGTATAATCTGCGGTTAAATCCTAAGAAATGTATCTTTGGTGTTACATCAGGGAAGCTTCTAGGACATGTGGTTAGCCAGAGGGGTATTGAGATTAACCCGGATAAGGTTAAGGCCATCAGAGAAATGTCAATACTGTAGAAGGAAAAGGATGTGAGAAGCTTTCTGGGTAGGTTGCAATGCATCAGTAGGTTTATTGCCAAGTTTACTTCAATCTGCGAACCGATCTTCAAACTACTTAAAAAAAACCAACCTGTAGTATGGAACGAAAGTTGTCAGAAGGCTTTTGATAATGTCAGAGAATATCTGCTAAATCCACCTATGTTGAGACCGCCACAGCCAGTCTGGTCACTGATTTTATATTTAGCTATAGAAGACAGTTCTGTAGGCGCCATGATGGCTCAGGAGGACGAATTTGGAGTGGAATTTGCTGTTTATTACCTTAGCAAGAAGTTCCTGGCCTATGAGGTTAAGTATACAGAAGTAGAAAAGATTTGCCTTGCAGTAATTTGGGCTTCTAAGAAATTAAGGCATTACTTTCATGCCTATAGAGTGCAGGCAATAGCGAAGCAGAATCCTTTAAGGTACCTACAGGAAGCTCCATCTTTACTTGGGAAAATGGGAAGGTGGTTATTATTGCTACAAGAATTCGATGTAGAGTATATTACTCGAAAAATGATCAAAGGACGTGCAGTCGCTGAATTTCTGGCAGAACACCCAATTCAAGGAGACTTGTATGAGTTTAGCTTTCCAGATGAGGATGTGACAGCTATCGGAGTTCAAGGTTGGCAGTTGCACTTTGACGGAGCTGCGAACAACAAAGGGGCAGGAGTAGGGATCATTTTAACAACCCCGAAGGATGAGAAGCTCCCTTTGGCGAAGAAATTGAGGTTCAAGGCTACCAATAATGAAGCTGAGTATGAGGCATGTGCCTTTGGGTTGGAGGCATTAATAGCTTTAGGAGCAAAAAATGTGGAAGTGTTTGGTGATTCTTCCCTGGTGATCAATCAAATACGAGGCGAATGGGCCATTAAAGAAGAAAGGATAATGCCATACATCAAGCACTTGAGAGAACTAAGCAGTCAGTTTGAAGTGTGTACATTCTGTTTTGTTCCGAGGAATGAAAACCAGTTAGCCGACGCACTTGCTACCTTGGTCTCAATGTGGGATAATCCCGAAGGAGTGGTTATGAGGCCAGTTCTGATTTCTAGCTCTGAGAGACCTAGCTTCGAATCTAAATCAGTCATGGAGATAGAAGTAGCAGATGGAAAGCCGTGGTATCATGACATTATGAACTATCTAGGGAATGCGACATTTCCAGTGGAAGCTACCGAAAAAGATCAGCGAATGATTCGCAAGTTATCCACTCAGTTCATCTGCATAAATGGAGCGTTGTACAAATGACAGGCTGATGGTATCCAGTTGAGGTGTTTGGATGAGAAAGAGGCCAAGAGGGTGATGGAAGAAACACACGCCGGAGTATGCGGAGCCCACATGAATGGGTTGACATTGGCCAAAAAGATTATGAGACAAGGATTCTTCTGGCTCACCATGGATAACGATTGCTCGAAGTATGTAAAGCAGTGTCAGCTATGCCAACAGTATGCAGATTTAAGGCACCTGCCCATTTCGGAATTGCACAATTTGACATCACCTTGGCCCTTCGCAGCTTGGGGGATTGATATTATTGGAGAGATACGCCCCACGGCCTCTAATTGGCATAGATACATCATTGTTGCCATCGACTACTTTACTAAATGGTTAAAAGCTAAGTCCTTCAGGAAAGTTGATGCTCGGGATATGGCAAAATTCATAGAGAAGAACTTGATATGTAGGTATGGCCTACCACATCATGTGGTGTCTGACAATGGGGTCCAGTTCATGGCCGAAACGAATTACTCCAGAGGTATGGTATTGAGCACCACAAGTCTTCTCCATATCGTCCTCAAGCTAACGGGGCAGTTGAAGCCGCCAACAAGAATGTCAAGAAGATCCTGGCTAAGATGGTCCAGAATTATAAAGATTGGGCGAAAAAGTTGCCTTTTGCATTGTGGGGTTACAGAACAACCATCAGAACTTCAACAGGAGCCACTCCATATTCCTTAGTATATGGGACGGAGGCGGTATTGCCGGTCGAGGTCGAACTTAAGTCACTGAGTGTGATAATGGAAGCCGAATGGGTGCAGCAGCGGTTGCAATGCTTGAACATGTTGGATGAGAACAGGTTAAAAGCATACTATCACAACCAGATCTACCAAAAGAGGCTCGCTAGGTCTTTTGGAAAGAAAGTCAAGAAACATCCGTTGAAGGAGGGGGATTTGGTATTCAAACATATGAGACCAAGAGTACCGGATATTAGAGGGAAGTTTAGACCTACGTGGGAAGGTCCGTTTATCCTCAAGAAGCTGCTGTCAAAAGGAGCTGCGATTCTGGCAGTTAGCAATGGCAATGAATTCAAAGAACCGATCAATATTGATAGACTCAAAAGGTTCCATGGCTAAAGGCTACAAAATCAAAAGAAGAGAATGAAAGCCCCGTGGGTCGAAAACCGAAAAAAGGCGGCCTTGATAAAATTGGGCGCCTCGTCAGGGTGAAAACCGAGAAAAGGCATCCTGGGCAAAATTTAGAGGCTTGAGAGAAAATATCCAATCATGAAAACCCGAGAGGGCTGATTGGAGACAGGAGTTTGATGCTGTCAAGATTTGGTTCCATGAATGAATGTAGTCTTGCATAATTGAATTAGTGTCAAAAAACGATCATGTATTTTGAAATCGTATTGAAATGTACACAATTTTGTGAAATAAAACAAGAATTGAATTATTCATTTACATCGTTGTCCAATTCTGTTTTAAAAAGAAACATATTGCTCAAAACGCATGCAAAGCTAAACTATGCCCTACTGCTACTCTCGCTAGCCAAATGCTTTAGTCGCCGTGTTCGGTCATCAGACGCTGGGCTAAGAACCCACCTCTTGAACGCGCTAGTAGAGGTAGTTGAATGGTGCCCGAACGGAGGTATGCTAGTCTTCAATGGAAGTTGGCCCCAGAGTTCATGATAGCGGGAAGCGAAAGCCGAAGAAAGGATTCCATCCCGAAAGGATAAAGGAAGTCTCACCACATCCTGAGTCATTCCGAGTTGATGAGAGCAGCGGGCCGTGATGTAGAAGGTTGCCTCGTGAAGCCCACATAGGGGACGCATCCTGAAGATCCATCAATAATTGCACTAGATAAGGGCAGCCAGGCGTGCATAAAGCTAATATCCTCATCTGATATTTCACTGAACTTGGTAATGCCTTTGTCGGGGGTCCCAAATCGGAACAGCTGTTGGCGAGGAAGGAAATGCTTTGCCGAGTATTGACTAATGACCCTGGGAGGCGGCTCTGACAACAGCTTCAATTTCTCCTGCAACCAAGTCTGAAAGAGGAAACGAGAAAAATAAAAGCCAAAGAAAATAAAATAAAAGGCAAAGAAAAGCCGCAGGAGTAAGTTGGATTTACTTCAGGCAAAAATTAGGCATAAAGTTGTGTGAAAATTCGAAAGGACGCATTTCCCGCTAAGAAAAGGTAGTGTGAAAATCCACAAGGGATGCACTACCTTTTAAAATAATGACGTACCTGGAGTAATAAGGGGCTCCCAGAGAATGAAGTGGTAGGATCAGCATGAACAGAGTCCAAACCCAAGATAGTCTCGGCCAGAATAAGTGGGAAAGGGGTCAGCCCGCGGTGAAAATTGTCCAGAATTCCAAATAGACGAGGGTCTCCGAGCAGCTCCTCTGAGGTCACAACCAGATACTTCATCAGGCAGAAAAGAAAGATGACACTTATGCTGTATTAGGGAAGGTTGGAGAATTCATCCAGTGCTTCAATCAGAGGTTCTAAGGCAAATACAGGGCCCTGAGGAACTAGACGAGTAGCATCAAAAGGAGCTATACTTAAGGATAGAGCAATATCATGAGTTTGAACCAGACCGCAGCGAGGAGTGCAGGGCAAAGCGCTAGGAGGATACTAGCTCCCGATAATAGCAACAAATTCCTCAGGAAGGGGGCACATTTCCTAGTAAGTAAACCTAAAAACGTGGAAGCGAGGGTCCCAGAAGTGGGTCGCAGCCAAAAGAAGGTTGTAGTCTATTCTGACTCTACGTAAAAATTTCAATCCAGAAAGGGGGGCAAGAGTGCTATTTTCCAAAGTTTGAGCATCGTCTAGGATGCGGTACATTTTGGAAAGAGATAGAGAATGCATTTTTCTATGGCTAAGGTTGAAATCACTAAGGAAAAAGGAAAAAACTGAAGAAAGGAACCTACTAGGAAGCTAAAATAAGAGAAAAAGCACGGAATCCAAGAAAATGCTGATTTTTATAAGATTAATCTACCGACGGCTATCCCGTCCCTAAACTCAGACAGTGATCCCGTCTGTAATTGTCCACCTGGTAGTCTTTTCATCGTGCATATCACGCGCATTAATTAGGTAATTAATGAGGTTTAAAAGCAGAATCCGGAGAGACAGACGGCATGCCCGTCGGTAACTGTATAGACGTAAAGCCCGTCGGTACTTAAATTCTATATAAAGATGCTGGTACCGACGGACTGTCACTTTCTTTTCTCTTTTCTTCACACCGACGCTCTTTCCTTCCTTTTCAAGTGCATTTTTTGTCGTTTTTGCCCTTTAGGTTGGTTTTCTTTGCACCAGCGTCTTGTGCTTTCTTCTTCATTGAGTCTCAATTTCAAGGTTAGTAAAATTCTTCTAGTTTTCTTATTATTTATTTATTTATTTATCTTATGTAATTTTTATTTTTTGGGATTAGTGTAACTAGGAGCCTTGCAAATTGATTTTATTTTTTTAGTTAATGTTATGTGTTTTTTAGTGCTTTAAGTGCATGAATTAACACATAGAGTAAATAATGTGCTGTTATAAATGCATGAACATATGCCGTTTTGAGAACCATTAATGATAGGTGTATTTTTATTTTTTTAAGTTTTTTCATATATTCAGACATGGCCTCACTACAAGAAAAATCAGAAATAGAGACGGAAAAATAGAGACGGAAATCATTTTCCGTCTCTAAATAGAGATGGAAAGAAATTTTCGTCTCTATTTAGAGACGGAAATTTGTATCCGTCTCTATTTAGAGACAGAATTTGTTCTGTCTCTAAATTTGGTCGCTAATTATGGCGCGATTTTTTCCCGCCAAAATTGGAGACGGGATTTAGAGACGAAATAGTTTTTCCGTCTCTAAATAGAGACGGAATGACTTTTCCGTCTCTAAATAGAGACGGAATGACTTTTCCGTCTCTAAATAGAGACGAAAAAGTCATTTTGTCTCTAAATAGAGACGGAAAAGTCATTCCGTCTCTATTTTTAGAGACGGAAGACGATTTCCGTCTCTAAATAGAGACGGAATTTAATACCGTCTCTAATTTTCAGGTTTTTAGACCTAATTCCCTTTCTTTTTTCCCTCTTTCTTTTCCCCTCTCCTCTCTGCTCCCTGTGTTCGCTGCCTCCTCCCTCCGTTGCCCGAGCCGTCCATCCGGCGTTTGTTCCCACCGCCGCCGTCGAGTAGAAGCCGGTGAGGTAAGCGTTTTCCCCCCTCTTTCTTTTTTTCCCCTCTTCTTTCTTTTCCCTTTATCCTCCTCTGCCGCTGCCCCCTGTACGTTGCCCATCGCCGTCCGGTGCCCTTGCCCCCGACGAGTCGTCGCCGGCGTTGTTCTCTGACCCGTCGTCTGCTCCGGCGTTCCTCCTCCGGCCAGTTCTGCAGCATCAGGTAAAATTTTTTTTTTATTTTTTGAATTATTATACTTAAAATGTAATTAATTATTAGTGGTGTTGAAAGAAGATTGTAACTTTGATTGGTATCTCTTTTTGTTTATAGAACCAATTAGAAGTTTAAATTTTTTGCAATCATGAACTAATTTTAGGTCAGGAATGTGGAGCTATGGTTGAGCTTGAGCTTATTAATTGAATGGCATTACATCTAAAAAGCACTTGAATTTTTTCTGTATATAATATCTAAATTTGATTGTCTCCATTAGTTTGTGATGTTTGTTTTCTCAATGTGTTTGTTTGAGGCTATGTGAACAACCTGCACAGGGAAGAACTATATTACGTATACTATAATCACGTATACTATATTAATATTCCTACTATTTGTTTCTTTCTCATTTTGTTCTTTACACCTCTACTTTTTTTTGTGGGTCTTCTTGATCGAGTGTAGAGAGTATCAAAGTTTTGATCTTTTTGATTTCCCTTATTAATTGAATATTGAGCTAAACTTGCTTATTTGTGGGTACAGAGTTTCTCTTCTATTTGTTACTACTTGTTTTATAGTTTGTTTTTCTTATTCAACCCCTATTTTTTGTGCGTCTTCTTGATTGAGGCTGGGGTGTGATGAATGTTTGGATCTTTCTGCTTTCCCAAATTATAGGAAAATTGAGCTCATATAGCTTATTAACAGTTTCCATGGAATTTAGGTTATTCTTAATTTTGAGCATGTGGTCGATGATTTAGCTGACTAAGTTTTCTCTACTATTTTTTCTTTCTCTCTTTATAGGTTTTTACTTTGCTTTTGTTATTCCACCTCTTTTTTTGTGGGTTTGCTTGATTGATTTTGGGATATGAAAGTTTAGATCTTTTTTGTTTCTCGAATTAATGGAGTTTTAAGCTCAACTAGCTAATTTACGGTTACCATGGAGTTTAAGTTGTTCTTGTTTTTTAGCATTGTGGTCTGTGATTAGCTGACTTTGGAATAATTGAATTGGAATGCAGGCAATTACAGCAGGGGTGTTGTCAGCTGTCAGTGATATTGTAGCACAGAAAGTCTCAGGGATAGAGAAACTTCAACTTAGACGTCTGCTTCTCAAAGTGGTAATTGCCTCTTTACTCTCTCATAGCCATTCCTTATTTTTTATTTTCTAAGATGAGATTGAATTATGTTAGTGCAGTTAATTCTATAATGGTCCCAATTAGATTAATGAAAGGACCTCTGAGATTTATATCTATGGCTGTTCCAACTACTTGAGTGGTCCAATCATTTATTGTGAAATGGTCATGTATGAATTCAATTATATATAGTTGTCAGAGTAAATGTAATTTTTTTAAATGAAATTATATATCTTGTTTCATGTACCCCGCCGTTATCGGTATCGACCGCTGATCAGTTTCGCATCACGCATTTTTTTTATCCCCTGCCCCATAGCTCCCTGACCGACTGGTATATGACGAAAGGTCAGTTTTTCGATATCAAACTGAATTTGATAATAATAAATATTTACCGTGGATTAGATGCGAGAACTTATTGCATAACTAATTATGCATTAAATTGATTGAAGAAATAGATTATATAATAGAATTGAATTTAATTATGAGAATTGGAATGCTTTGGTACTAATTATGTATTTTTGATTGTTACACTACAGTTTAACAATAATGAATAATTTAGACAGAAGTTGGATGTATAGAAGACTAACGCCTGATGGTTTCATTAATCTTGAGTTTGCTAAAGGCGTTCAATATTTCATTGAGTATACAAGATCTCAGCCTGCATATATGGACGGTTTGAAAATTAGATGTCCATGCAAAAAGTGTAAACATAGGTGTTATCTACCTACGGAGGATGTGCATCTACATTTGCTGAAGAAGGGATTTGTGCCCAATTATTTTGAATGGACAAGGCATGGAGAACCAATAATAGGTAGCACGTCCAGAAGTTCGGAATTTGGGCCGAATACAGTTGAAGCTGAAGTGCATTCGGAATTTGCACCAGAGATGGTTGAATCTGAGTTGCATGGTGGGGAAGGAAATTTGATGGCAAACAATGTTTTTGCACCTGAAAATCCTTATGCCCAAATGGTTTATGATGCAGCGGAAAATACTTTTCAACCCAATTTTTTTGGGAATGAAGAAGAGGAACCGAACCCAACAGCCAAAAATTTTTTCGACTTACTTAATGCTGCTGACCAGGAATTATGGCAAGGATGTGATAGTATGACACAGTTAAGCTCCGTGGCTCGAATATTGAACATTAAATCTGAAGGTCATATTTCTGATCGGAGTTTAAATGAAATACTGGCTTGGTACAATGAATCGTTGCCATCGGACAATCAAATGGTTGAAAGTTTTTATGATATGAAGAAGTTGCTTAGGGGTCTGGGTTTGCCTGTAGAAAAAATTGATTGCTGTCGACTCGGATGTATGATCTATTGGGGAGATGATGTGGATTTAATGGATTGCAAGTTTTGTAATCAACCAAGGTTCAAGTCGATTAGTGGTAATAGGAAGCAAAAATTAGTACCATGGAAACGGATGTATTACTTTCCTATTACTCCAAGACTTCAGCGGCTATATTCATCCGATGTTACTGCATATCACATGCGATGGCATGATGAACATGAACAGGCAGATGGAGTAATGAGCCATCCATCAGACGCAGTTGCATGGAAGCATTTTAATGATATTCACCCCGATTTCGCTGCCGATAGTCGAAATGTTAGATTGGGTCTAAGCACTGATGGTTTTCAGCCTTTTGGGCAATCAGGATAACAATATTCATCATGGCCAATAATAATAGTTCCTTATAATTTGCCTCCATGGATGTGTATGAATGAGGCTTACATGTTTTTAACAGCAATTGTGCCGGGCCCGAAGAATCCAAAGCAGAAAATTGATGTATACATGCAACCATTGATTTCTGAATTGCGGCAATTATGGGAATTCGGTGTGTTAACATATGATGTGTCACGCAAACAGAATTTTATGATGAGAGCAGCTTTGATGTGGACAGTTAGCGATTTCCCTGCATATGCTATGCTATCAGGTTGGAGCACAGCGGGAAAGTTAGCTTGTCCCTACTGTGGCAACGACTCAGATGCTTTTTATTTGACTAATGGGTGTAAAATTTCGTGGTTTGACAGTCACAGGAAATTTCTTCCTCCAAATCACCCATTTAGACGAAATAAACACAAATTCATTAAGAATAAAGTTGTCAATGCTCCCCCTCCACCTAATAGATCGGGTGAAGAAATCATACAAGAGATTGATGAATTGGGTTTGCTGAAAGTAACAGAACTTGAGGCTGAAGAAATCAACAGTAGCATTTCCAAAAACTTTGGTTGGAGAAAACGCTCTATATTCTGGGATTTGCCTTATTGGAAATCAAATTTGATACGGCATAATTTGGACGTGATGCATATCGAAAAAAATATCTTCGAAAATGTATTCAACACGATAATGAATATTGAATGAAGGACCAAAGATAATGCAAAATCGCGTGCTGACTTGAAATTGTATTGCAAAAGAAGTGAATTAGACAAAGATTTCCGAACGGGCAAGTATCCAAAAGCGTGTTACACTTTGGACAAAAGGCAAAAGGAAGTTTTGTGCGAATGGTTGCGAATCATAAAGTTCCCAGACGGCTATGTTTCAAATTTAGCAAGGTGTGTTGACATGAGAAAGTATAAATTGTTCGGAATGAAAAGCCATGATTGTCATATCACTACAAGAAAAATAGTGTTTCCCGACGGAAAATAAGGAATTTCCGTCGGGAAACTAAATTGCCGACGAAAATTCATTCCGTCGGCAATTTAGTCGTAGGCAAATTTCCCGACGGAAAAAATTCCATCGGGAAATTTACCGACGGAAATTAAATTTTCGTCGGCAATTTTACCGACGGAAAACAAATTTCCGTCGGTAAATTTACCGACGAAAATTTTTTCCGTCGGGAATTACCGACGGAAAATCAATTTCCGTCGGTAAATTTACCGACGAAAATTGATTTTCCGTCGGTAATTCCCGACGGAAATTTAATTTCCGTCGGGAAATTTTACAAATTAAAAAACAATTAATAATAACAATACAATTAACATAAATAAATAAATAATAATAACAATACAAATAACATAAATAAATAATAATAATAACAATACAATTAACATAAATAAATAATAATAATAACAATACAAATTATAAATAAATAATAATAATAACAATACAAATAACATAAATAAATAATAATAATAACAATACAAATTATAAATAAATAATAATAATAACAATACAAATTAACATAATAATAATAACATGTTGAATAATAATAATAATAATATGTTGAATAATAATAATAACTAAAATTAACACTAATTAACAATAATAATCATAATATGAAAAATTCTATTAATAAATTTAATAACAATAAAGTTTTAAGAAATATAAATTTAAACAATAATTAAAATTTACCAATATTCATCTAACATAAATAAAATAATAATAATATTAATAATAATAATAATTCTTATTATACCCAATTAACAACAACAACAATAATAATAATAATAATAATAATAATAATAATAATAATAATAATAAAAGAGAGAGGCAGATCTGTACCTGGCACCGGAGGAGGAGGAGAGGTGGTCGGCGGCGACTGGGCAGAGGGCAGAAACGGGGAGAGGAGAGGGAGGAGAGAGAAAGAGAGAGAGAGAGAGAGAAAGAGAGAAGGGAAGGAGGAGCGGGAAAAGAGGGAGGGAGGGGAGGCCGATCGGCGCCGGAGGGAGGGGGAGGGGCGGTGGTCGGCGGCGACTGGGCAGAGGGCAGAAATGGGGAGAGGAGAGGGAGGAGAGAGAGAGAGAGAGAGAAGGGAAGGAGGAGCGGGAAAAGAGGGAGGGAGGGGAGGGAGGGTGCGCCGATCGGCGCCGGAGGGAGGGGGAGGGGCGGTGGTCGGCGGCGGCTGGGCAGAGGGAGGAGAGACGGGGCGAGGAGAGGGAGAAGAGAGAAAGAGAGAGAAGAGAGAGAGAGAGAGAGAGAGAGAGAAAAAGAGGGAAATTTGAATTTTAATTTAACTTTAGCGACGGAAAGCATCTTCCGTCGCTAAAAAAGAGAGGGAATGGAAAATTTTTTATCTTTAGCGACGGAAAGCATATTCCGTCGCTAAAAAGAGAGGGAAATTAAATTTTTTTATCTTTAACGACGGAAACCATATTCCGTCGCTAAAAATAGTGACGGATTATTCAAACCGTCGCTAATTTTAGCGACGGTTTTTTTTACTCCGTCGCTATTTTAGCGACGGATTTTTCTTCCGTCGCTAAAAATACAATTAAGTTTTTTTTTATTATTTTCAGCGACGGAAACGAATTTCCGTTGCTATTTTTAGCGACAGTTCATAAAAACCGTCGTAAATATCGGTCGGCAATTTTGGTGGGAAATCTTGGCGCCATTTTTAGCGACGGATTTTATTGTCCGTCGCTATTTACCGATGGAAATTAAATTCCGTCGCTAATTAGCGACGGAAATTAAATTCCGTCGCTAAATAGCGACGGAGATTAACCTCCATCGCTATTTAGCGACGGAAATGACTCCGTCGCTAATTTATAGTTTTCTTGTAGTGTATATTCATGCAAAGGTTGATGCAAGTTGCTTTTCGCGAGTTGTTGCCACAGAGAGTTTGGGAAGCTATAACTGAGTTGAGTATATTTTTCAAAAACTTGACATCGTCTGAGATAAAGATGGCTGACATGGAAAAACTCGAGAATGAAATTGCAGTCATACTTTGCAAATTAGAGGGATTTTTTCCTCCGAGCTTTTTTGACATTATGGAGCATTTACCGATACATTTAGCACATGAGGCCAAAATGGCAGGACCCGTTCAATATAGATGGATGTATCCCTTTGAAAGGTAAAACTAAATCTTTGATATACATGCGGTCGATTAATTTATAATTTATTATTAACTAGCCACAATTTATTATGTAGGTATCTGTATCACTTGAAAAAAAATGTCAAAAATAAAGCACGAGTAGAAGGCTCAATATGCAATGCGTACTTGGTTGAAGAAGCTAGTACGTTTTGTTCTCATTACTTTGAGCCTCACGTCAGCACAAGACGCCGCAAGGTTCCTCGTAATGATGACGGATGCCAAACAAGTACGCATGATGGAAATTTAGCTATTTTCACATATCCTGGTCGATTACACGGACGTTCTACCAGAAGAATGCTGACAGATGAGGAATTGGAGGCTGCACATGGTTATATCTTACTTAATTGCCAAGAAATTCAACCATTTGTGCAGTAAGTGTTACTTGTTTGACTAGGCGAATATTTATTTAATAATGGTTCAATATCATATGTAAGTTATGTTGTCCGATGCAGTTTATATGAGGAATGGTTAAAGGAGCTTATGCCACATATAACACAAAATGACATAAATAAGGAAGTCGAAAAGCACTTTCATTTATGGTTCAAGACATATGTAAGTGTTAACTTCAAATATATTTAAGACATATATTGTATTTCGTGAATTGATTAAATGACTAAATGCAATTACATTATGTAGGCATCGACGCATACAATTGAAAATAATTTCATATCTGATGTTGCGAAGGGACCATTGCGTACTATTAAATCTTATCCGGTTTATTTTGTGAACGGGTACAAATATCATACGCAATCTCATGGTCATAACAAGGCTACTACAAATAGTGGAGTTTGCATTCAAGGTGAATTGATGAATTATTACGGCAAAATTACAGAGATATTGGAAATAGAATACCCCGCCTTGCCAATAAAACGATGTGTGCTATTTAAGTGCGAATTGTTTGATCCAACGCTTAATATTGGAACAAAAGTGCAAAACGCATACAATTTGGTTGAGATAAATCAAAGAAGAAGACTTCCTAATTTTGAACCTTTTGTGTTGGCCATGCAAGCGATTCAGGTGTATTATCTTCCGTTTCCTAGCTTAAGGCGAGATAAGAAGGATTGATTGGCAGTTTGCAAAGTAAAACCGAGAGGCTTATTTGAAATGAAAGCTAATCGACAAAATAAACGAATTGAAAGTGAAGCCTTCCAGGAAGATGAAGTGGCAAGTCATGAAATAAATAAAAGCATGCCATATGAAGATAATGAGCCTTTGAACAATGTTGACAATGAAATGGTTGATATTGCATCGGACGAGGAATCCAGGTCTACATCTGAATTGGAAAGCGAATTTGATTCTAATTATTCAGAAAATGAAGACAATAGTGATAATGAATTACATTTAAGTGATGATAGCGAATAATTTTTTGACCACGTGAGTATGATCCATATGACCCGCATATCATTTTATACTTTCTGTTTGGTTTAATTTACAAATGACACATATATGTATTATTGCCACATATAATTATGATTATGTAATAATAACTTGATGTATAATATTGTTCAATAATATACTTAGGGAAAAAAATGCATCACAAGAGAAGGACTGGTGCAATCTTACCACCTAGGGTGTGTTCGTCATTATCCACACCAGTTAGTCAAGGTGATGGATCGTCTCATGCTTCTGCACCTCCACATACTGCTGCAGAATCTATACCCCCGACGTATCCAGGCCGCATCTCATGTGGCCGAGGTGTGGCCACGAGGCCATACCTCACACGGCCGAGATGCGGCCATAAGGCCGCATCTCATGAGGCCCACATGGGGCCTCACCTTGAGGCCGCACGTCAGTGGGCATTTGAACCCCTTTTTTGCCCGCAGCTCAACATCTCTCTCCTCACTCAATTATTTCTTGCTTTTCTTTGTTTTTTCATCCATTTTCTCTCATTTGTTGCTTATATCTTGTCCATTTGTGATCCATTTTGTGTGTTTCTCATACCAAAATGATCCTATTTCAACCATCTTCAAAGTGATATAATTTTTTTTAGAGTTTATCTACCATTTTTAGTGGATATTTCACCAACAAAAGGGAAAGAAAACATGAATGAGAAATTCTTACCTTGTTCCTTACGCAAACCAATGCGGGGGAAGGAGAAAAATGAGGATGCCTCAACAGCATAGAGTACGCTAGAGACTTGATGTACCTTTGCCTCTTGAAGAGATAACAGACGTGCAGAGACAACGTTTCGAGACCTTATGTCAGATAGGGCTTGTGCCTAGCATATTTATGTTTAGACTGTTCCTATAGCAGATAGGCATGTGGGGCGAGGTGAGTGCCCTGATAGCATCAGCTGGTTGGACTGACTTTTTGAGACTTGCTTACCAGACGTATCTAGAGGTCACAAGAGAGGTTTTGGCCACATTACAGTATAAGGGGTACTAGAGGCCAGACATGGAGCCTGGGACTATATCATTCTGGGCTAGAGGCCATTATCACGAGATTAGCCGCCTAGATTTCTCTCCAGCGATAGGCCTCCCAATAGGGGAGCAGGTCATGATACCGGATAGGACTATCCCCACATGCTATTGGGAGCATATCGCTACACCGTGTGTCTTTTACTGCCCTAATCAAGCGAAGAGCACTCTATTGCGTTCACAGGCTCTGAGATAAATTCATAAAGTATTAGCCAACAGTTACTTTGGCCGAACTGGGAGTCTAGGTTCCATAAATGCCATCGAGATTTGGAGTCTGTGGGCTATGAAGACTAGTAGACACCTGAACATTACCCATGAGAATTTATCCGCATTAGTCAGAGCTGAGCGGGGGACCATTGGGCATATATACGTCGGAGGAGTGGTGACTAGGTTACTCCTTCATTTGAGATAAGATCCCAGCACATTTGGGCCACATTTAGAGGGAGATATATCTGTTGATCTTGCCGTCGCCGGTTATATTGGTATGGTAGAGCCTGTATCGAAAGAATCAGACGAGTATAGGCTACTCAGTAGGGCAGAGGCCAGGCTTCTCTGCAAGTTGCCTCCTCTCCCAGATATAGCTGGTACTTTAGGAGGTGATTACCCACAGCCAGAGGAGCGGGAGCCATGTACGCTACAGGATGAGGAGTGTTCGTATGATTTGGACGTCACACATCTTATCAGCACTCCCCCTTCACAGCGAATCCTACATGAGAGCAGAGCCCGCACCACTCCCCCACCACAGATTCATTACAGTCAGCCAGGTTATCCGAGGGCATCCTCCTCTGCAGTCTTGCCACCACCTGAGTTCAGGGCAAAGCAGAGCCAGCCTCCTCTAGAGATGTCCTTACAGGCTATGTACCAGGATATAATATCTGCATATGCCACTTTGGGACGGCACTAGGATGAGGGGATTGGCCTTCTGGGCCAGCGTGTGATGAATGATCTTCACCTTCTAAGCCAGCGGACAGATGAGAGAATCACCCTATTTGGCCAGCAGATAGCGGAGGGGTTAAAGACATTCAGGATTCGGGTTTGTATTTTTAATTATTGTATTTTATTTATTTTATTATTTTATATTGTATGTAAAATGTGTTTTAAATTCGTCTATATTATAGAAAATCATGTTTTTTACAATAATTAACATTGGAATTTTTACTAATAAAATGCGACCAATGCCCTGATTTTATCTGATAAAATGTCACTTTCAAAAGGAGAATTAATTTTCATAAGATGGAACTTCGATTTTTAAAAACTCATTTATAACTTAACTTAAGACATTAATAAGAGTGAAGTTCCAAACACCTTCTCTGGTTTAAGACCCCCGAGGTTAGATGACCTTTCCCAGTTTCTTGTAAATTAGGTGGCAACTCCAAGATACATCAAAGGTGCCTAAAGGTTTTACGAGGTTAGATAAACTTCCCAGTGTTCTATTGGGTAAGGAATTCCAAAATATCTCATATTACCAAAAATCTAGACGCTAAACCCTTCTAAGACCCTTAAAGCGAGCCAGGTTCGGGTCGCGCGCGTCACAACATTGTATAAAAATTAGATGCTTTGGCTGAATGATATATATGAGGTTTAAAGTGTGTTTTTTGACAAGTATTTATAAATAATGGCCTAATATGGTTAATAGTGGATCAATAAGAGTGTATATAAAATTTCAAGTGAATATGAGATGTTGGTCGAATTGTGCATGTGAACATAATGTGATATTTATGTGTAATTTGATGATATATTGCCCTTGGTAGTTGTCTGGTAGTGAAATCTAGTCTAGAATATATATGGCTAGCCATAGGGACGTTAGTGTAAGCCGCGGTGGCAAGTCATAGCGACTTACAAACTTCGACCAATGACGGTCTATATGTCAGTGTAGTGTAAAGTGTATGTATAGAGTCATCAGAGTGTAATTTGGCACCCTAGTGCCACTTCGATACTACCGTAGTGTAATTTAGCACCCTAGTACCACTTCGGTAAGTTAGGGCTGTCGAGCCCAGTCCCGCATATCCAGTCTAGTAATAACTATTGGGTGTTACTAGGGGCAAAGTTGAAAATAATTGATTAAAAAGAGATTCATTGTAAAATATAGTGAATAAGAGTAAAGAATGGACTAAATGGAAGAAGATAAAAAGTTTAAGGGCTAAAATGTAATTTACCATGAAAATGAATGATTAGTGGATTAATTAATATATTATAAGATAAAAAGTGAATAATTGTGGAAGTATAATTAGAAAATGGCATAATTGTAACTAAAGTGAAAAGAAGGGTAATATCGTAATTTGACAATAATATAGGGGCATTTCAGTAATTATGTAGTTAAATTGACTATGATAGTGATAAATAAGAAATTAAGTGAAAACAGGGTTAAAATGGAAGAAATAGAAAATTTGAGGGCAAAATTGTAATTATGTACTTAATGGCTAAAAATAGTGTTAAATAGGTGAAAATTGTAATTAAAAAGGGTATTTATGTAAATGAGTAAAAATGTAGGGACTAAATGGTAATTTTACATAAAGTTGGTAAAAAGTGTAAAAGTTAGGTAAAAAGTGTAAAGGTAAAGGTAATATGGTAATTTTGGTAAAATAAGAGGTTAAAATGGTAATTTGGTGATAAAGTGATAAAGTAGGGACCTAATTGTAATTTTGAGAAATTATAAGGTTAAAAGTGAAAATTTGAAGTAAAAAGGGTATTTTGGTAATTAAAGAAGTTATTAAAGGGTAAAAGTGAAAAATAAGTTTAAGTGAGGTCAAAGGTGTAAATATTAAATAATTAAGGGCATAATGGTAATTATGTGTAAAATGAGGACATAAATGGTATTAAGTAAAAAGTGAGGACATGTATGTAATTAATGGAAAAGATAAGGGTAAAATTGGAACCCATGGAAAAATATTAAGGGTAAAAATGTAATTAAGGAATTAAAAATTGAAATGGTAAGATTTAACCGTAATTAGCGTATAATATGCTTTAATGTGTAATTATGTGATTAATTAATGAGTTAATTAGGTAATATAGTAAAGATAATAAATAATATATTAATGTAGCTAATTGGATAGTTAATTTAGGAGTGGAAATTTACAGATCTATAGCCACCACTGGGCATATTAATGCTTAGAACGTAGTTTGTTTTGACAGTGTGTAGGTACGCATTAGGTCGAAGTAGCATACCTCAGTCCGTTGGAGCAAGCGGGAGAAAAGAGTTCCAAGTTTACTTTTGTATGTTTTGGTTAAGTATGGCATGTATATATGTAAAGTAAATCTGAGACGGTCTACATGATAGTTATGATGAATTTATTTATATGGATATTATGACTGCTTGAACGGATTTTTGAGACTGTGAATGGTATGGTTGTGAATAATATATTGTTGTGCCCTTGCCGGGGTTGTGGAGTTTGAGATTTGCAGGTTGGGTAGTGAAAAATACAAGCTGGTATACTGCCAAAATTTTGACCAAATGAATAGTAACATTAGACAGTTATAGGTTAATCGGCAACTAAGTCAATAAGTGAAATTGATAAGTGAAATTTGTTAAGTGAAATGAATGATTAAGTGAATAAAAGATTAAGTGTAAGAAAAAAAAATTTAACCACGTTTTGGGTCAAGTGTAAGACAGATTTAGTACGATCTTGGTAATTACAAAGTGCTTCTAGGTCGGCAGTATACATATAGGGTATAAGGGTGTTACACAGTCTCTTTCCTAGGTGGGCTTGGCCCATGGGTCAGCGGGGAACCCAATGGGTACGTATGGTGCATGGTGAGAAACCAGCAATATAACACTCTTAACTTAATGCACATGCGTATGGGTTTTGGCCATTATGTATTTGGACCTTTCAAACAGGCTAAAAATGGGCCCATCGGGGCACGAGAGCCTTTGATGAGTGTCAAATTAATATGTTTGAATTTGTTCAATATATAAGCGCCCACGTAGCAAGTACATTGTTAAGGTACATATCACCTAGTGGAAGCTTCTATTGCCATTACATGAGCTTTAGTCAAGAGTTGTGTTACTGTAGACACCGGGTCCTGAGTCAGTCTAGATCGAAGTTACCCAATGATGATAAGATGCCTTGTCACAGGAAAAAAGGTTAAAAGTGGTGATTTCCGTGAAAATTTGCATTTTTGAGTGAAAAATTGAAAAATAATAAAAAATATTTTAAAAAATTAATTTTGAAAAATGGGGGCTTAAAATTATAGTGTTTTTAGTCAATTTAATTTTTTTTTTTAAAAAAATAAAAATAAAAATCGGGATCGCGAGTGTCGGGCGCGGCGGTGCGCCTGCGGCAACGCGCAGGTGCCCAGCTCTCGGGCGCCCAGCACTCCGGGCGCGAAAAGGCGACGCTCAATGCTGCGCGTCGCTAAAAGTGCGCGCGCATTGCGCGTTGGAGCATGCGGTTTCCGCGATTTCGCGCTCGGAATCGCGCAGCGTTGCTGCGTGCGACGCCCATCACTCAATAGCGACGGGTGTCCCTTCCCCCCTGGCATCCCTAAGGGACTGAAATAGCTATTTTACGCATTTTTTCCGATTTTTTTCACCCTAAATCAAGGTTTTTGAGTCCAAATAAAATTCTAAAATATTCTTTTTGATAATTAATTAATTAAACTTGATTTTGTCCCCAAAAATAAAGGAATTTGTGTTAAAATAAAATTGCTTTCCCTAATTGAATTAGGGCAACTTTCTTTTATCCTATATATTTTTTATGATAAAAAATCAAGGGGGGAGCCTCCACCTTATTTTTGAGACCTGAAATTTCATATTTCTTCTTTCTTCTTCTATTTTTTTCTCTTCAACAAAAATTTTAGATTTTCTCTTTTCATTAATAAGGTTTAATTGAGATTGAAAAATCAATTTTCAATTCTTAATTACTCCAATTAACCCTTTTGGCTCCAAAAATTAATCATTCACTTCCAAATCAATTTCTTTTCAATTTTATGCATTTAAATTAATTTCTTTGTTTCCTCCATAAGCAAAGATAATTAATTTCGTTGCTAAATCACTTTTTAAAGCAAATTTCCGGAAATTAAATCCTCACTTTACTTTCATCGAATCCAAAACTCTGAGGGTAAATATTCTAGACTCAATTTCTATTTTCTTTTATTTTATTTATATTTAATCTATTCATGTATATTTTGTTGTTTGTATTAATTTATTTATTGTTTTCATTTATTTACTTGTTGTATTGAATTTATATTTGTTCTATTCAATTGTTTATGTATGATTTTATTTTCATTCATGTCATCTTATTTTATTTTAATTTGTCATTCATTATTTGGTATATTTTATTGATTTAATTATTTTAATTACTAACATTATTTTGTTTATTGTTTTGTTTTTATGGCAAAAACTCATTTTTTGCTTGGGCATTTTTGTGAGCACACGGGGGAATCCAGAAGGCTCGTTTGGTTTATTTATTTATAATATTTACTTGTTTGTCTTTATATTTACTTTTGCCATGTATATTTTTGTATAAAATCATTTATTTTAGGGCCGTTAGAAAGAAAATCACAAATATTTTTTTATTAATTAAATTGGTATTTTTCCTAAATAAAAATTGGACCAATGTCTCAATTTTCTCCATCAAAAATTATCACATAAAAATGGTTTCATAAAAATATGCATGCGAGGACCAATGTCCTCACCATTAATAAATATCCCGATTTATGCATGATCTGTATTTTATTTACAATGGGGGTTGTATTCCGCCCCTCGTTTCGTTGTATTTACTTTCATGCATTTTATTTTATTTATTGCTTTCCTTAAGTGGACAACCTGCGCTTTAATAAACTGCATTAAAATGAATGAGAAATAGGATGAAACTCTAAATTCAAAGCTCAATTATAAACTCAACCAAGGTATGAATAAATGGGAAGTCCCGAACACCTTCTCTGGTTTAAGACCCCCGAGGTTAGATGACCTTTCCCAATTTATTGTAAATTGGGTAGCGACTCCAAAATGCCTCAAAGGTGCCTAAAGGTGTCATGGGATTAGATGACCCTCCCAATGTTCTATTGGGTAGGGAATTCCAAAATGTCTCGTGTAACCCAAGATCAAAAAGACGAGAACCAATCCCTCGAATCCTAAAAGTGGGTAAAATGAGGGCCTTGCTGGTCCGGCGCACGTCATAGTGGCGACTCCGCTGGGGATAATACTTGAGACTTCGCTTCGAAAGTGCCTTGGTTAAAATTTATAATTGAGTTTTAATTTAAACATTTCATCCTTTTTCAAAACTGCATTGCATCGCATTAGAGCCTTAGATCTATGCTAGTTTGGTCCCTCTATTAGCCCCGGGGCGTTCTCGAAGCACAACCCTACGTTCACTCAATGTAGGGAAGTGTTAAGGATAACCACCAGCCAAAGCCTCATACCATCAAGGTATATCAAATGGTGACCCGATCGGTTGTTACGCTCATGATGAGCTAGACCCGTTAGCAGGGACCATGCTTGGGTAACCCCAAAATATCATCACCCATGATCAAAGCTCATGTAATGGCAATAGATACTTCCCCTAGGTGGCATGTACCTTAATACAATGCTTGCTACGTGGGCCATTACATATTGCACAAATTTAACCCAATTAAATGGGCTTTTATCAAAGGCTTTCATGCTCCAGTGGGCCATCTTAATTTAGTTGAAATGTTTAAATACATAAAGGCCAAAATCCATGTGTATGCTCATTAGATAAGAGATGTTATGCTGCCGGTTTTTCGCCGAGCACCTTACGCGTCCATTGGGTTCCCCGTTAACCCATGGATCAAGCCCACCTAGGAAAGAGACCGCATTACCTCGTGTGTGGGAGTAATAAGGTTCGAAGGATCTACTTACTTGCATGTGGTTGTAAATATTGCATAACTCACTATCATGCATGGTATATGTCATTTATGCATCATTCTAACAATCTAATTTTTTCAGCCATCATAGATTCATCTAAGTGGACAAGAGGTTCCGACGGTTGACTAGTAAGGTCAAATCTACTCTTTGAGTTGCCGGAACTAGTGTCTGACTGGGATTTTGAGTCATTATCATCAATCAGTGAATTCTCTCTTGAATCATCAATGGTAGAAGAACCTGGAGCTTTGATTACTCAAGACCTAGCTAGGGGGCTAGAGGACTTCGAACGGAGAGTGCTAGACATGATGGGTGCCGTGGCGGAAAGGGTTGCCCATCCTCCTGCTGTCCCACAGCCACCTGTTGCTCTACAACCACAAGCAGCCCCTCCTCGGGGGCAAGCCGTACCACCTGCTGGTGGGGAGGCTCCCTTCATGGGAGTTATTGCTCGCCAACCCAATAATGATCACAGAGCTGCCGCACCCATCGAGCCAAGAGGGGAAAGGATTCATAATCCCAATGATGATTTCTTGATGGAGGAGGAAGATGAAGAGCCATTAGTCCACCATGTTGTGAGGCCTAGGGCACCTAGGGGGGAAGACGAAACCTTAAGGGGAATGAGGCAGCAGATCGAGGCTATCACCCGCTTGCTCTCAGCTGGAAAGGAAGTCAACCTTGAAGATAGGGATCTGGGGGATGAAGAGCTGCTGCCCCAAAGATTCAAGATGCCCGAGCTGCCGAAATTTGATGGCACCTCCGACCCATCTGCCCATATCAAGCAGTATACCCTGGTCATAAAAGGCACAGGGTTAAGTAAAAAGCAGGAGGTAGAATATTTCTGCCTTAGTCTAGTGGGCCCGGCAGTTGACTGGTACCACGGGCTGGATAGGAGGTCCAAGGAGGACTGGGACTTTTTAACCGAAGAGTTCATAAAGCAGTATGACTGCAGCACCAGGATGGAGGTCACCCTAAAGGACCTTGAGCTCTTGCAGCAACGGAGCGGCGAATCATTCCATGAGTACCTCACCAGATGGAGGAACAGGGTCATGGAGATGAAGAGGAAGCCTGACACTGCTAATCAAATCAGGCTATTTATCAGAAACTCCTGCCCTTACTTGAGGGATTTACTTAGTTTCAAGGGGCTCAGGGATTGGGAGTTGCTCATGGATATCGCTGTAGAAGCTGAGGCGGCTTACCTAGCAAAGAAGGCAAGTCAAAATAATTTTGCTGGGAAAGGCTATGGGAACCAGTCGGGATTCAAATCAGGAGGTGTTGGGAGCAGCAACAATAGGAACGGCAAGACGGCTGAAGTGTCAGCCACTGGAGTGGGGCAACGTCAGAGGTATTACTTTAACTTAGGCCGATCTCTATCTTGGGTGCTGGAGAGATTGATGAAAGAGGGTAAGCTGCAACCTTTAGCGCCTAGACCGGCTATGAATCAAGGGCAGCCAAGGCACAGAGAAGACCAGTATTACGCCTACCACCAGCACACCGGCCACCAGATGGATTACTGCAGAACATTGAGAAACAAGATCCAGAATCTCATTGACACCAATCAGATCACGGATCCTGATAAGAGAGAAAAGAAGAAAAAGGCAGGCTACAACGCGGTCCCTCCACCATGATTATGATCGGGTCCTCTTAATCCACTAGTGAGAGCGGAAATAAAGATTATGTTCTTTCTTTTTCAATCTTTGTTATTATTTTGAGAACAATTTTTTATGACAATGTTTGGTTATTTCAATATAATAATTTTTGCTTATTTGTATGGAGTTTCTAATGATTTCATTTAACATAATCACAATGCATTTACTTTGACATTAATTCAAATAATATGACTGCAGTTAATCTCAAAACTTTGGGGAATCCAAAGAAAATCTTGATAGCATCTGATATAACTCCTGTAGAGAGGGAAATTTAGAAAAAAAATGATGAAGAAAAACTAGTTGCAATTAGGGGATTGGATGGAAACTCACTAAGAGCACTAGAACCTTTCTAATTACCCATCAAAGCGATCCCTGGATAAGACGGAACCTAGAAAATGATTTAGGCAAAATTTTCTTTGTATAGCTCTCTAAATGACTATTTCCTACCCTTATTTCATAATCGCTTGCTAGCCCGTTGAGCTTTATGGATGTATGCTAAATGTGTGCCAATTTTGTTGTTACACATGTTAAAACTATCCCCTCGCCTAAAATGATTTTTGCCTCCCCTTAGAAGAGTGACCGCTTAAGAAGGGATGGATGTACGTTTTAACAACTTTTTGGGTTATCAAAAATTGCCTTGGTAAGGATGAGTTTACATTTTGGGAATAAGGTTTCAGTCATGCGCCAAAGACATGAGCTTAAATAAAAAAATTAGATAAATAAAATAAAATAAAATAGAGCTCAAAATAGTAACCACTTGTCGAGTTTCGATGATTACCTTTTTAACTGTCATTCAGATCTTAATGAGCTAAAATGTTACCGAACCCAAATTCAAGAATACCCTTGTATACGCAACTGAGCTGAGAATGGTTCATCCATCAGTCGAGTAAATATTGCGGCCATATTTTCTCTAACGACTTGATCTTCCTTTGACAGCCATCTACCTAAGCCTAACATTACAACCAAAATAAGACCTCTTGATTCTTGGTTCAGTCTTATCCAAGTAGCGGAGATGACCTTCTAATAAGGTTTGGTACGTAAGAAGAGGCATATGGTATTCTTAAGCTTCAAGCGGGGAGCCATAAGTGCATTCATGCATTTGAGTTGAGTCTCAGCCCTAACGTTGCATCTAGTAGTTGCTTATGAGTTGAGAGAAAATCTCCAATCATGAAACCCGAGAGGGCTGATTGATAACAGGAGTTGGATGCTTTCAAGATTTATCCTGAGATTAGCTGGGGTCTTGTATTCCTTGAGATTAATGTCAAACAATGATCATGTTTAATGAAATAAAAGTGAAACACATGCATTTATGCAATGATTTATTGATGTAACATAGCAGCTCACCTTATGTGGTGACTCATCCTGCTATCAAATGTGAAGAATCAAGCTCATACAACCATGTCTCAAGACTCCCGGAAGATTCTCGCCAACAGCTTCAGCAATCTGCCAAAAAAAAAGGCCGTTAGAGTGAAAACCGTAACTGGCGCTCTAAGCAAAAATTAGGCAAAAGAATAGGGTAAAAACTTGGAAACAGACAGTTTGTCCTTAAAACAAAAGCTGCTGGATTGGGTTAGGTCCATTCCAGGCAAAAATAAGGCATAGGGTTATGTGAAAATCCGTAAAGGAGGTATTTCCCGCTAAGAAAAGCTAGTGTAAAAATCCACACGAGACGCACTACCTTCAAATAATGACTACAGGTGTCAGATGAGAATCTTGCAATCCCAAAGGGCATGAAATTCAAAAGCACCTTAAAAGGCATAGATCCTAACGCAAATTGCAGCTAGCTCGGCTATCACCAAGTCCACAGAGATGAATTCTTATCCTGCATTCCCACATAACTCATACATTTCACTTGCATGCTCACTATTTTTGCTGCATATTTTAGTTTCACTATTTTGCAGAAAGAGAGATTTGATGTGGACACCGACACAAGTCGAGTGACGACATCAATCCAAAATAACCAACCAAAACCACATCAATCCAAACATCAGCCTAATCATAAATCAGAACCTCAGTTTAATCATCGACCCAGAGAAATCAACTAAAGACCTCTCAAGGGGCAGACCTCAACCCAAGACCTCTTAGGGGGCAACCGCTTCATCAAATCAAAGGGTTAGCACGATGGCGGCACTACCACTCCGAGGAGGGTTAGCATGACCACGGCACTACCACTTCATCAAATCGAAGGGTTAGCACGATGGTGGCACTACTACTCTGAGGAGGGTTAGCACGACCACGGCACTACCACTTTATCAAATCGAAGGTTTAGCACGATGGCGGCACTATCACTCTGAGGAGGGTTAGCATGACCATGACACTACCACTTCATCAAATCAGAAGGGTTAGCACGATGGCAGCACTACTACTCTGAGGAGGATTAGCACGACCACGACACTACCACTTCATCAAATCGAATGGTTAGCACGATGGCGGCACTACTACTCTGAGGAGGGTTAGCACGACCACGACACTACCACTTCATCAAATCGAAGGGTTAAGCACGATGGCGGCACTACCACTCTACGGAGGGTTAGCACGACCACGGCACTACCGCTTCATCAAATCGAAGGGTTAGCACGATGGCGGCACTACCACTCTACGGAGGGTTAGCATGACCATGGCACTACCGCTTCAACAAACAATAACACACCCACAAGATGGCAACAACCACCATAACAGATTCCCCGCTTTGGAAAGGTAAGAGCTGCCTCAGGTACGTGTCTTTTTCCTTTTCTTCTTTGAGTTTAGGCTTACCTAGACACTAGTGTACTAGATTCTCCTAAACTGGGGGAAACTGTAGACACCGGGTCCTGAGTCAGTCCAGATCAAAGTTACCCAATGATGATAAGATGCCTTGTCACAGGAAAAAAGGTTAAAAGTGGTGATTTCCGTGCATTTTGAGTGAAAAAATGAAAAATAATAAAAAATATTTTAAAAAATTAATTTTGAAAAATGGGGGCTTAAAATTATAGTGTTTTTAGTCAATTTAAAATTTTTTTAAAAAAATAAAAATAAAAATTGGGATCGCGAGTGTCGGGCGCGGCGGCGCGCAGGCGCCCAGCTCTCGGGCGTCCAGGCGCCCAGTGCGACGGGCGCGAAAAGGCGACGCTCAATGCTGCGCGTCGCTAAAAGCGCGCGCGCATTGCGCGCTGGAGCATGCGGTTTTCGCGATTCCGTGCTCGGAATCGCGCAGCGTCGCTGCGTGCGACGCCCATCACTCAATAGCGACGGGCGTCCCTTCCCCCATGGCATCGCTAAAGGGACTGAAACAGCTATTTTACGATTTTTTACGCCTTTTTTCTGATTTTTTTCACCCTAAATAAAGGTTTTTGAGTCCAAATAAAATTCTAAAATATTCTTTTTGATAATTAATTAATTAAACTTGATTTTGTCCCCAAAAATAAAGGAATTTGTGTAAAAATAAAATTGCTTTCCCTAATTGAATTAGGCCAACTTTCTTTTATCCTATATATTTTTTATGATAAAAAATTAAGGGGGGAGCCTCCACTTTATTTTTGAGACCTAAAATTTCAGATTTCTTCTTTCTTCTTCTATTTTTTTCTCTTCAACAAAAATTTCAGATTTTCTCTTTTAATTAATAAGGTTTAATTGAGATTGAAAAATCAATTTTCAATTCTTAATTACTCCAATTAATCCTTTTGGCTCCAAAAATTAATCATTCACTTCCAAATCAATTTCTTTTCAATTTTATGCATTTAAATTAATTTCTTTGTTTCCTCCATAAGCAAAGATAATTAATTTCATTGCTAAATCACTTTTTAAAGCAAATTTCCGGAAATTAAATCATCACTTCACTTTCATCGAATCCAAAACTCTGAGGGTAAATATTCTAGACTCAATTTTTATTTTCTTTTATTTTATTTATATTTAATCTATTCATGTATATTTTGTTGTTTGTATTAATTTATTTATTGTTTTCATTTATTTACTTGTTGTATTGAATTTATATTTGTTCTATTTAATTTTTTATATATGATTTTATTTTCATTCATGTGAATATTGATTTCTTTTGATTCTTAACATGTAAATAATTTAATTTATTTTGATTCCTCATTATTTTTAGCATGTAAATAATTAATTAATTTTTGTTAATTATTTTTGCCATATAAATGGTTTATGTTAATTATGAACACATCAATTAATCATGTCATTGTTTTAGTTATTTTAATCATTCTCTTATTTACTAATCTTTATCATTCTTTTTGTCATTTGTTACATGTTATATTTTTTGTTTATTCTATTATTTGTTTGCTTTCATTATTATTATTGTCATACTCATATTTTCATACATTAATTTTATCAACATGTCATATTTTATTTTATTCACATCATTTAATTAATTTGTCATTTATAATTGCATTTTTTCCATTTATTTTGGTCTGTTAACATTTTAATTCAATCATCATTCTTTTCATGTCATCTTATTTTATTTTAATTTGTCATTCATTATTTGGTATATTTTATTGATTTAAATATTTTAATTGCTAACATTATTTTGTTTATTGTTTTGTTTTTATATCAAAAACTCATTTTTTGCCTGGGCATTTTTGCGAGCACACGGGGGAATCCAGAAGGCTCGTTTGGTTTATTTATTTATTTTATTTATTTATAAAATTTACTTGTTTGTCTTTATATTTACTTTTTCCATGTATATTTTTGTATAAAATCGTTTATTTTAGGGCCGCTAGAAAGAAAATCACAAATATTTTTTTATTAATTAAATTGGTATTTTTCCTAAATAAAAATTGGACCAATGTCTCAATTTTCTCCATCCAAAATCATCACATAAAAATTATTTCATAAAAATATGCATGCGAGGACCAATGTCCTCACCATTAATGAATATCCCGATTTATGCATGATCTGTATTTTATTTACAATGGGGGTTGTATTCCGCCCCTAGTTTTGTTGTATTTACTTTCATGTATTTTATTTTATTTATTGCTTTCCGTAAGTGGACAACCTGCGCTTTAATAAACTGCATTAAAATGAATAAGAAATAGGATGAAACTCTAAATTCAAAGCTCAATTATAAACTTAACCAAGGTATGAATAAATGGGAAGTCCCGAACACCTTCTCTGGTTTAAGATCCCCGAGGTTAGATGACCTTTTCCAATTTATTGTAAATTAGGTGGCGACTCCAAAATGCCTCAAAGATACCTAAAGGTTTCATGGGATTAGATGAACCTCCCAATGTTCTATTGGGTAGGGGATTCCAAAATGTCTCGTGTAACCCAAGATCAAAAAGACGCGAACCAATCCCTCGAATCCTAAAAGCGGGTTCAATGAGGGCCGTGCTGGTCCGGTGCGCGTCATAGCGGCGACTCCACTGGGGATAATACTCGAGACTTCGCTTCGAAAGTGCCTTGGTTAAAATTTACAATTGAGTTTTAATTTAAACATTTCATCCTTTTTTAAAACTGCATTGCATCGCATTAGAGCCTTAGATCTATGCTAGTTTGGTCCCTCTATTAGCCCCGGTGCGTTCTCGAAGCATAACCCTACGTTCACTCAATGTAGGGAAGTGTTAAGGATAATCACCAGCCCAAGCCTCATACCATCAAGGTATATCAGATGGTGACCCGATCGGTCGTTACGCTCATGATGAGCTAGACCCGTCGGCAGGGACCATGCTTGGGTAACCCCAAAATATCATCACCCATGATCAAAGCTCATGTAATGGCAATAGATACTTCCCCTAGGTGACATGTACCTTAATACAATGCTTGCTATGTGGGCCATTATATATTGAACAAATTCAACCCAATTAAATGGGCTTTTATCAAAGGCTTTCATGCCCCGGTAGGCCCATCTTAGTTTAGTTGAAATGTTTAAATATATAAAGGCCAAAATCCATGTGTATGCTCATTAGATAAGAGATGTTATGCTATCAGTTTTTTGCCGAGCACCATACGTGTCCATTGGGTTTCCCGTTAACCCATGCATCAAGCCCACCTAGGAAAGAGACCGCATTACCTCGTGTGTGGGAGTAATAAGGTTCGAAGGATCTACTTGCTTGCATGTGGTTGTAAATATTGCATAACTCACTATCATGCATGGTATATGTCATTCATGCATCATTCTAACAATCTAATTTTTTTAGCCATCATAGATTCATCTAAGTGGACAAGAGGTTCCGACGGTCGACTAGTAAGGTCAAATCTGCTCTTTGAGTTGCCGAAACTAGTGTCTGACTGGGATTTTGAGTCATTCTCATCAATTAGTGAATCCTCTCTTGAATCATCAATGGTAGAAGAACCTAGAGCTTTGACTACTCAAGACCTAGCTAGGAAGCTAGAGGACTTCGAACGGAGAGTGCTAGACATGATGGGTGCCATGGCTGAAAGGGTTGCCCATCCTCCTGCTGCCCCACAGCCACCTGTTGCTCTACAACCACAGGCAGTCCCTCCTCGGGGCAAGCCGAACCACCTGCTGGTGGGGAGGCTCCCTTCATTGGAGTTGTTGCTCGCCAACCCAACAATGATCACAGAGCTGCCGCACCCATCGAGCCAAGAGGGGAAAGGATTCATAATCCCAACGATGATTTCCTGATGGAGGAGGAAGATGAAGAGCCATAAGTCCACCATGTTGTGAGGCCTAGGGTACCTAGGGGGGAAGACGAAACCTTAAGGGGAATGAGACAGAAGATCGATGTTATCACCCGCATGCTCTCAGCCATGTATATTTTTGTATAAAATCGTTTATTTTAGGGCCGCTAGAAAGAAAATCACAAATAATTTTTTATTTATTAAATTGGTATTTTTCCTAAATAAAAATTGGACCAATGTCTCAATTTTCTCCATCCAAAATCATCACATAAAAATTATTTCATAAAAATATGCATGCGAGGATCAATGTCTTCACCATTAATGAATATCCCAATTTATGCATGATCTGTATTTTACTTACAATGGGGGTTGTATTCCGCCCCTAGTTTTGTTGTATTTGCTTTTATGTATTTTATTTTATTTATTGCTTTCCTTAAGTGGACAACCTGCGCTTTAATAAACTGCATTAAAATGAATAAGAAATAGGATGAAACTCTAAATTCAAAGCTCAATTATAAACTTAACCAAGGTATGAATAAATGGTAAGTCCCGAACACCTTCTCTGGTTTAAGACCCCGAGGTTAGATGACCTTTCCCAATTTCTTGTAAATTGGGTGGCGACTCCAAAATGCCTCAAAGGTGCCTAAAGGTTTCATGGGATTAGATGAACCTCCCAATGTTCTATTGGGTAGGAGATTCAAAAATGTCTCGTGTAACCCAAGATCAAAAAGACGCGAACCAATCCCTCGAATCCTAAAAGCGGGTTCAATGAGGGCCTTGCTGGTCCGTCGCGCGTCACAGTTACTTTAGGGTTACGCAAGCATGGTCCCTACCAATGGGTCTCGCGATCGATTGGGTCTCCATTTGATATACCCTTGATGGTACAAAGCTTGGGCTGGTGATTCCTGGGCACTTCCCTACAATGAATAGGATCATGTTTTAGGAATGCACCGGTGTAAAATAAGGGACCAACTAGCATAGTTCTAAGGCTCTAATAAATGCAATGCAATTTTTTTGAATAGAAATGGAATTTTTGACTCTAAAAAACTCAATTATAATTTTAACTTAAGTCACTTTCGAAGCGAAGTTTCGATCATCCCTAGTGGTATCACCACTGTGACACGCGGGAACCCGCTTATATTTCTCAGAGGGCTCACTTTTAGGGTTTGAGAAGTATTCGCGTCTAGATTTTGGGTAGCATGAGACATTTTGAAATTCCTTACCCAATAGAACATTGGGAAGTTCATCTAATCCCATGAAACCTTTAGGCACCTTGGAGGTATTTTGGAGTCGCCACCCAATTTACAAGAAATTGGGAAAGGTCATCTAACCTCGCGGGTCTTAAACCAAAAAAGGTGTAATGAATATTACCCTCGGTTTTTAGCTCCAAGACTAGAAGAATCAAGCTATTGTGGCTCATCTTCTCCTCGCTCTTTCTCTTAGTTTCTTATTGAAAAACAGAGAAGCTATTTTTTTTTTGTATTTGCCTAAATATGTGCGGTTTCTATTTCGTGCTTTCTCCTCTAGGTCTCTCCCTCTCTTGCTCTCGGTCCCTTTCTTCTTTTCTTTCTTTTTTTCTCACTCTCTCCCGCTATCTCTTTTTGCTTTCTGCCTCACCCTCTTTTTTTCAGTAGGCTCCTTCTCCCTTTTCTAGGTTCTTTTATATCTTGTTCTAGGTAGGTTTTTCTCCTTGATTTTTTCCTTGATTTTTGCTCTTTCTTATCTCCATATTTTGAATTATGTTTGATTTATTTTAATTTTACTTCATAATTATCCCATTACAAATATTTTTATTAAATAATTAATTAAACCCTCTTTTTTGTCCTTTTTTTAATAATTGTAATTTTTATATATTTTTTAATTTTAGAAAATGGAATCCGCAATCAGTCTTTTTTCTTATTATTTTTTTGAAATTAATTTTCATTTTAAAAAACACAAAACCCAAAGAGAGAGCCTCATGCTTCTGTTCTCTGGCTATTTTTGTAACGTCCCAATGCCCCTTAGGAGGATGTAGGGACGCTACGCAATGCTAAACAATAATTACTCTTACTATGAATAACAATTAACACTATCAAAAACATTAATTATCATTAATCCTTTTACTAACACTAGCTAATTACAGCTTACATCTTATGATACAAAATCACATATTACATTACATGCTTTACTTATACAAAAATGGAAATTTATCTATACAATATCATTACAAAATCAACCTAGCTAGAAGACTTCAAACTACTTATAGTGGCCTGCAAATGCCCCTTTCAAAACACGAGCTCCAAGCTATAAACCTGCACGGGAAACAAGCACCCGTGCTAAGCAATAACGCTTAGTGGGGATGTAAACAAAACAAGTATAATACAAGCATTCACGAATTAACATATAACAATATAACATGTTATGTGTAACACCCCTTACCCATACTTTAGGCGATCCCATCCGATGAGGAGTGAGATGCCGTACGAGTCAGGGTGCCACCACACGGATACAGAAAATACATACATTCATACATAAAAATACATACCAAAATACAGGGTAAATTAAAACTTTACAAAACCATTCATGAAATAAGCTGATCATGCATTAATATAATGGAAATCATTACATTACTGTTCTGATCAACTAAGAGATACAACAATTAATTATAAATCCCAAAATTACAAAAACAAAAGCGGAAGCTATTACAAAACCAAAATAAGAGAGTTCTATACAACAAGAATCTCAAAATACAAAACTCAGTCCTATTCTAAACCCTGTTGCGTTGGCTCGGACTGCGGCGACTCTCCCAAAGCAACTCCTTCTGCACCTGCACGGGTAAACACACCATGCTAAGCGATAAACGCTTAGTGGGGAACACATATATATTATAGGACAACCATTCACAACGGTCGTCAAGGCAAAATACAAGCGTTCATCAAGAATACCATACACGTAGCATATCAATTGCATAAGCATGCATCTGATCTAAAGCCATACATTCAGAAGCTCATAACAATATTCATATTCCCATAACAGATTATACTTTTCATTTATGAGTTCACACATTATCACATACATTTCCTCATAGTACAATTCATACAAAGCACCTGCTGACTCGAGGGAGTGGATAACGAGTATACGGACAGTACTTTACGGGTACGAGCCGATACGGCCAGTACTTTACGGGTACAAGCCGATAAATCAAGATACTTTCACTTTTCACAAAACATTTTCAAAAGGGATCTTAAACAAGATCCGAACACATAGGGGTTCGCGAGGAACCAAACGGGGACCTGATCGGGGTCCAAACTTATCAAAGGGCTGCAGCTATAAGACTCTATTAGGCATCCCTAACTATCCACTTTCTAGACTCTAGCAGGTCATGCATAAACCATTCAATACATCTCATAATATTCCAAAATCATCTTCATACATGTACATAGTCGTATCATGGATCCGAATCGTATAATTCATAGGATATCAAGCATAAATCTCATAACGCACACATCAAAAGAAACTCATTCAGTATATAGGGAGCTGTCGCGCTCACGAAGTCTGTCACGCTCGCGACAGGGACCAAAGTCTCTTTGCTGCGCATGCTCGACGGATTTAGCAACCGCAAGGAGGAAGGAAGGGCCAGGCTTTGTCGCGCTCGCGATGGATGTCACGATCGCGATAGAGAAAAAAATTGCTGTCGCGGGCTCGCGACGAGTCGCGTGCTCGCGATAGCTCTTAACATCGTGCTCTGTCGCGATCGCGATGGATGTCGCGCTCGCGACAGAGGGTGCTAATACTTCAGTTGTCGCAGGCTCGCGACGGATGTCGCGGGAACGCCAATCTCTGTCGCGCTCGCGATATTGTTGCGATCGCGATAGCGTCAGGTTTTGCAAAATCTGCAGAATTGTGTAGATTTTCTTCCTCCCTCTCACAACCACAAACACACAAAACTCATCCAAAAAGCTCTTACCTCAAACCCAGCCATCCATTAGCATCAATAACCAATATATATCATTAATCAACAAGGAATTTCACACAATTCATTAATTTAAACCTCCAATTTCAAGAATCAACCAAAACCCCAATTTATACACAAAATCACATCAATTCCAACATTATCACAATTAACCCATACTCTTGCAAGATCCACATTTAAAAACACAAACCCATAGCATATACATCAAAATAAAGAACATATAGCAACCTCATTCTAAGAAATCAACAAATCTCATACATAAACATATATATACATGAAAACCAAGAAATTCCCAAACCTTAAAATCCTTAGCTCTTATTGCTTGGATCCACTAGTTCCAGCCTTCTCTTTGCCCTTTGGCTCGCGAGGAAGCTCAACTAAGCACAAACAAGCACCCAAACACCAAAAACACAAACCTTAACTTAGATCCAACTCAAGAAGAAGAAGAGAAAATGCATGAACAATACAAAGAAAAAGCAAGAACTTACCAAGGAAAATGCAAAGGAGTAATTAATTCCACCACTTGAGCTTGAATCTAAGTAGAACACTTAGGAGAGTGTAAAGGAGGAAGAAGAAGAAGAAGAAGAGAAAACGGGAAAATGGGTTTCAAAATCTGATTTTCCCTTTTTCATTTTCTCTTTCCCCTCTTTCTTTCCCCTTTACACATGTCAATCATCTAGTGGAGGAGATCACTTACTCACACCCTAACTAAATGTATCATATGCACACAATGAAACACCCTAATAATGCACCCTACACATGTGTGAGTAACACACACCACAATAACCCACTAGTGCATATCCTACTATGGTGCACTCAACCACACACAATGTGGCTCCCATGCACACACATTACAATGGTGCACTCATGCACACACAAACCTGTCCCAACTAATTTGCACCATAGTGCAACACACATTCACACACGCACCAGAAAAACCCCAACTAATGCAATATTACTAAAATGCCCTTAAGATCATGCCAAAACACATACAAATACATACACACACACGGCTCGTTCTACTAGGGGGCAAACGGGGTGTGACAACTCTCCCCTACTAACAAGAATTTCGTCCTCGAAATTCACACCTGCACTGAACAACTGCGGATACTGAGCTCTCATCGACTCCTCGGGTTCCCATGTTGCTTCCTCGACTCCATGGAGATTCCATAAAATCTTGACCAAAGGAATCTGCTTGTTCCACAATTGTCTTACTTCCCGAGCTAAGATAGCTCTCGGCTCCTCATCATAGGAAAAATCAAACTGCACTTGAACCTCTTGAACCAACAACACATGAGAAGGATCCAATCTATACCGACGGAGCATCGAAACATGAAACACATCATGAAGCTTCGATAATTCCATCGGCAAAGCCAATTTGTAAGCTACTGGACCAACTCTTGCCAACACCTCATACGGACCAATAAAGCGAGGACTAAGCTTTCCTTTCTTCCCGAACCGAAGCACTTTTCTCCAAGGAGAAACTTTCAGAAAGACTTTGTCTCCAACTTCAAACTGCACATCTTTTCTCTTCAGGTTGGCATAAGACTTCTGTCGATCCTTAGCTGCTTTCAAGTTTTGCTGCACAACTCTGATCTTCTCCTCTGTATCTCTAACCAGATCTGGCCCAATCACTGACCTCTCAGATAGCTCTGTCCAACAAACTGGAGTCCTACACTGTCGTCCATACAAAGCCTCATACGGTGACATACCAATACTCGACCGAAAATTGTTGTTGTAGGCAAACTCCATCAGCGATACATACTTATCCCAACTACCCCGAAAATCCAAAACATAAGCCCTTAACATATCCTCTAAGATCTGAATCACTCGCTCGGACTGACCATCTGTCTGAGGATGAAACGCCATACTGAAATTCAACTTGGTACCCAAAGCTCGTTGCAACTATTTCCAGAACTTAGATGTGAACCTTGGATCCCGATCTGAAACTATAGACAAAGGCACTCCATGCAACCGAACTATCTCATCCACATAAGTACTGGCCAATCTATCCATCGGGTAATCCATCTTAACCGGCAAGAAATGAGCAAACTTTGTGAGTCAATCCACAATAACCCAAACAGAATCATGCTTTTGCTGAGTCAAGGGTAACCCGAAAACAAAATCCATAGCGATGTCATCCCACTTCCACTAGGGAATGGAAAAAGGCGTGAGCAATTGAGAAGGAACTTGGTGCTCAGCCTTAACCTGCTGACAAGTTAAGCACTTGGATACGAAGTCCACTATGTCCTTCTTCATACCAGACCACCAGTAAAATTGGTTCATATCCCGATACATCTTGTTACTCCCGGGATGCATGGTGAAAACTGTACCATGTGCCTCAACAAAAAGCTATCTTCTTAACTCTTTATTATCCGGTACACACAACCGGTTTCTAAATAGAAGAACCCCATCCTGAACCGAAAACTCTTACTGTTAGTTCAGTGCGGTGGCATCCGGTATTCGTATCACATACGGGTATAGGGCACTACAATCACTTTTATTCATACCTTGGTTAAAGTTATAAATAAGTTTTTAAGTTAAATTTTCATCCTTTTCTCATACAATTATATAATTTATTAAGAGCAAATTAAGCACATAACGAAAGCGATAAATGATACTATTTAAACAAAGCAAAAAGAGCACATTGATTTACAGTAAAATAGGCGCAGAATACTGATGGAATGTGTCATGGTATGTGTATGTAGATAACGCAGCGGAAAAATATCAAAAACGATCATACACATCAAACAATTCCATAACAAGAATCGAAACATGCACTTTTAGGGTTTTAAAACTTACAACTTTAGATGCTCTTAAGACTTGGATTTGATAATGATCAGCAACCAGGATGATATAATCCACCTTAGATCTTGATCACCACAGCCAAGGAACAGCCTTTACGCCACTCCTCTCTATGTTCACACACACACTATCAAGCAAAGCTTAAAACCGAGATTTCTAGCTCTCAACTTTAGGTATTGTGTAATGGCAATGATTAAAGCTACAAGATTTTATCTTGTACTTTCTTTGGGTGCTTCTAATGCCTAATAACCCAAGCAAGCAAGGAAGGTCCTTCTCCTTGAGTATCTCGGCCAAGAGAAAACTTAGAGAGAATAAGATGTGTTTCACGCAAAAACCTAGCCACCACCCTTTTATTTCTTCTTTTATTTCTTTTATCTTTTCTATATTTTGTATATTATCTTTTTGGCAAGTCTTTGATTTGAATTTCAATTACTTTTAGATAATCTGATTCAAACTCAAAATCCTTCCTAAAGATAAGTAACACAATTTATTTCAAACTCACTTTTGAATTCAAAATTCAAATTAATTTGAAATATTACCTTAACATATATTTAATCAAATATACAATCACTTAATCATGTGCTGAAATTCCATTGTATATCATACTTGGAATTTCGGCTAGGACATGGTAATTATTAGGTGATTTAATTTGACTTAAATGCCACTAGGATTTAATACTCAATTAACTTAATTGATTTAATTAATTAATTGAAATTAATCCTATGTGGGCCGAATATTTTCTCTCTCATGGACCAAGGTCCAATAACAATTTAAATACCCATTACATACATTAATTTGACTTTAATTAAAAGCCCAAATTAATGCCCAATACATTATTTAAATATTTTAAGCCCAATACTTTGTGTGCGATCCTATAGGTCCATTTAATGTTGGCAATGAATTAATGAATTAATTCAAAGGCTATATATATTCTCTAGAAAGATATTATAGCATTCCAAATTAAATGAAAATGCAAATGGCATTTGGTGACCTAATGCAATTTTATATAGTCCCTTACCCATAAATATCAGAATTAATATAAGGCATGGAACTAGTCATCCTTATATGTAAGTTAATTCCTTTCTTGATATTCCAGTGACACTGAACTCTCAGATAAATAATGGTTACTCATTATTTCATCTCGGTATGGCCATACACTTCTCAGTTCACTGATCAAGTGGCCGATGATATTTTCTCTCTTATAGAGAGGGGTAATCCCTTCACTTCTCTCATGCTCTCTAACATGAATCAATGCATACCCAAGCATACCCATACTTGTCACTCAGTTACGAGCACGTTAGGTGTATGTCAAAGTACACAGTAATTCATAAAGAGTTTCATAGAGATTTTAGGTCTAAGAACTCCGATACAAAACTTGCATATGAGGAACACTTATGACTTGTACCATGTAGTGTTCTCATGTGTGGATCGTATCCAAATACCATGTTATAAACATGTATCTATGATCTCTGATTGACACTGTTGTCCTTATGATCCGTAAGACAGAACTCAACTAATCAGAGAGAGCATACTAGTCTTAATTCATTTGTTATTCCCATAACAATGACTGACTAGGGATATTTAGAATGAAGTCTCATTTGTTTCAAGGTCTTACAACCATGTGCCTCACACATGATAACTTAAACTGAAACAACATTCTTGGATAGTTCTATCAATTGACATGCACAGGAATACAATGGATAAAACAAATGCCTCATTTATTAACTAAAGTGTTTTATAACAATGTATTGGGGCTAGGGCTAACACTAACAAATACAATCCCAACAAATAAAAGAAATAAAATCCATGCATAAAACGAGGTATTTATTTGAGAATAGGAACATTGGTTCCCTTATGCATATTCACAAAAATGATATTTTTTAAGGTGACATTTTATTGGGTAAAATCTAGGACATTGGTCCTATTTTATCAGAGAAAACCTTATTTTAATTATAAAAATCTTTTTGGTGTTTTTTATATTAACGAACACAAAAATAACATTTATGATAACTAAAGCCAAATGATAGAATTTGAGAAGAATAAAAGCTTAAATAATGCTAAAACACAAGGACGAAAGAGAATGAACCAACATAAAGTTGGTTGTCTAATTTGAGCCCCCATGCTATCATCCAAAATAAAACTCATATAACCAAAACAAAATAACATGTTAGAAATGTCAAGATAAAGATTTAAAAAAATAAATGACAAAACAGTAGAGAAACACCAAAGAAATATTTAAATTAAATAAAGAAAAACATAATATACGGAAAGAAAACAAAAGCAATCAAAAACAAAGAACAAATAAACCAAGGACAGCCAAAGAGTTGAGGGACGGCCGTCTACGAGACGACCGACGGGGAGGAAGAAGTGTTTCGCGACGTCTTATCGCTCGCTTGAGTGACGGCCCTCGGTCGGACCTTCTTCCCGTTGATTATCTCCAGAAGTCAAAAATAAACGATAAACTCCATTTAAAATAAACAAAAAGGTTTAAACACTTATATTTATGAATTTTAAGATATTATTTCATGCAATTAATTTTTATAATCTATCAATAAAAGCAGTCTAACATAAGAAAATTATCAAAGAAATAAATAATTCTACATGTTGAAGCAAACCAGATATCTCATGTTAACATATTGAAATTAATGCAAGAACGACTAACACAAAATATTTAGCCTCAAAATATTGATCTTTGGAAGGCAAAAGCTGTATAAATCTCCCTTGAATTCTACGAGGATTGGTTGAAAGTCGAACAAATTGAAAATAATTTTCTCTCTCTAAAAATCATTGTTTTAAAATAATTTGAAATTTTGGAAAGGTAAATTAAGAAAAGAGAATTGATTTCCCTTTCTCAAATTCACTTATGATTATTTTTCAATAAGTTTTAAAAGAAAATAAATATGAAGAGAAAACTTTTGTTTATAATCAATTTTACTCTTCCAAAAGGTTCTCCAAAAAAAAAAATCCCTATGTTTATGTTTCTCTCCTCCTATTTATAGGCCAACATTTGATTTTAAGGATAAATATAAAATCTTTGATTTATCCTTAAAGATAAATGTTAAGTATTTGATTTATCCTTTTAGATAAATTATCTCAAATTATCTTAAATGATCTCAAATTATCTTTAAGGTTTAAAATCAAATATTTATAATTTATCCTAAAAGATAATATTAAATATTTGATCTATTCTTAAAGATAAATGACCTCAAACTATCTTCAAGGATAAAATAAATGCCTTTAATTTATCCCTAAAGATAAATATCTTAAAAAAAAATTGTCACATTTATCCATAAAAATCAAAATTTTGTTGCTAAAGAAAAAAACACAATTTTGCTGGAAGAAAATCACAAAATCGTTGTCAGGTCGTGACCAACGGTCGTCCATCGTCCAAAGGATGGGCATCATTCAATAGGGATGAGACGGCCTTACCTGCCGAGCGACGGACATCCGCTTAGGCGAGGGACGGGCATCCCTCGGGTGAGAAACGGCATCCGCCCATCCTTCGACGCATCCAATGGGCACCCATCGGTCAACCAAAAAGGAAAATTTTTTAGATGAAAAGGCTTTTTCTAAAATAAAAGAGACTTAAAAGGGTTTTTTTTATCACCAATAACCTTAGAATTTGTGAAGTTTAAGGGCGAAAACCTACAACTTCACCCCTCTACCTATGAAACTGGCATCAATATCCTCCTTGGCTAACTGTGATCTGAGCTGCCTCGGAACCTGGTATTTACAGTCCCCTTCATCACTATAGTATACTATTTGACATATGCAGACGAATTAGACATACCATCAAACTTAGGTAGCTCTGGCATCTTAAATTGTTGAGGGAGAAATTCTTCACCATCTAAATTCCTATCTTCGAGATTCATCCCTCTTCCTATTAATAATGAACGAGCCATGGCTTCAGTTCTTTCCTCCATCTTCTTTAATGTTATGTCATTTACTTTGGATGCTTTGTCCTTTACAGCATGGGTAACTTTAATATCATCCCCATATTCTTCCACTAAATCATCCTCGAGTCCCCGAATCTTACTCTTCCCATGCTCTGTGTGCACTATAGTTACTGCTGGGGGAACCTCCCCAACTAAACTTGGTTTGACTTTCCCCGTGATAGGAGTAGTAGGCGGGTGCCCTACAGGTGGTGACAACACAGCAGCAAGAATCCCCATTATAGCCATTATCTTCCTTTAAAACTCCTCAACCTTCCTATCCATTTCTTGAGTGATTAGAGCATGTGTCTCGTTAGTCTGTTGCGATAGGTTATGTAATGGCCCGAATATCGGGTCAATAGTGATTAGTGAAATCTGTAGGGTATATAGTGTAAATTTTAGGTGAATATATCAGTAATTGGGTCCTAAAAGATAGAAGAAAAGAAAGATTAAATGTGCTCAGGCCAAGGAAGCCCCTGATGGGTGACATACCGAGAAGTCTGTAGGAAAAATTATTTTATTGGACTGTTACAAAGTACATATTAAATGGAGTCTATTGACGTAATTTGAAGTGAAAATGAGATCAAATAGGTCCTTGAAAGTCAAATTGAAGAAAAGCCTATGGTTCGATTCAAATAGTAACTAGTTTGACTGAAGTTTGACCGAGCCTTTAAAGATAGTAAATGACCTCTGAAAAGTTATCTGAAAGCACAGATAAAATCAAGACAATGTGTAGAACAGTTTGGTAGTAAAAAAGTAATTTCATGATGAAACTTAAAAATGGATGAATCGGACCGGTTCAATTGAACCGGATCGGATAAGGACCATGAATGAGATGGAACGAAGGTTAAATGAGTTATTAAGAGTAAAATTAAGGTCAATGATGAAAAGTGAATTGAACCAAACCGGTCCAACCAGTGCACCGGACTGGTCGGACCAGTTGACTTTGGTTTGACTAGTTTGACCGGACTCTAAATAGAGTTATGGACCTTAGAAAAATTATTTGAAAGCATATTTTTGCTTGAAATATTATGGATAATTAAATGGTAACGAAAAATAAATTTTACGGTTCGACAAAAAATTGAGTTAGTGCTGGTAAAAAATTATCGGATCGGGAAACGGTCGCCGATTGAGCTAAAATTTTAGGTGAAGGCTAAATTATATATTTTAAGAATTATGAAATTTATTTTGGGAGAAATTGAGTTTGGGAAGTAAAAGAAATGATTTTGGATAGCTTATTAGGCGTAATTTCTTAAATGGGCTTAGAATTAGGTTGGCCCAATTGGTTGGACCAAGCCCAACCCATCATAACCACCTATATAACCCCTAAATATAAAAAAACCATAGAAAACTCTCATTTCTCTCCACTTTTCTCCAAGTTCGAATGGTACTTCTCACACTTTTCTTAAATTTTCTTCATTCCTCTCTCAAGTTCCCACTAAATTCAACCTTCCCAAGTAAAACCCAGCCTCTCTTTTCCATGATAATGGTCTTTAAAGTTCATTTGAAGTGGAATAAGTGGGAGAAAATAAGTGAAAGAGTTTATGTGTCAAATTGAGGTATGTAAAGTTGATATTTTTAAATTTTTAAGGGTCCAAGTAGGTACCTTAGGATGTCTAGAGTGTGTTTATGTAAATATATTGCATAAAGGAAGAAAATTTATGGTGATATATTTGGATTGTATATTCGGCCACTTGAGGAAATCAAAGGAGGTGATGGTGTTTCAAAGATTAAAGGCATAAAAAGCATGCTTATGATGTGGAGAACAAGAAAATAAGGTTAGTGGATACAATATCCTCCTTTTTCATGTTAAAAGTATGATTTTTAGTTATGTTTAAACATAAAGCATGTGAAAAAGGCATGTTTAATTGAAAATAACTTTATATTCATGCTTACCGATGTTAAAAATGATGATATGACTGCTTAAAGTGAGGAAATAAAATTTGAATGAAAAATTCTTATGTGGGTTGAATGGTATATCACTTGATTTTCATGTGTTATGATTATGTTTATGGCATGTTTATGGTGTATACATGATGTTTAGCATGTGATCTAGATGATGGTATGTGTTAGAGAGAGAAAAAGTTACATGATGCATGATGTACATGTTAGGCCGAATGGGTAACACATGAAAAGGCATGATTTTTATATGAATTGATGGCATGACTATGTTGTTTGGCATGTAATTGACCTAATAGTATGTGTTAGAGCATGGAAAAATGTCATGGTGTATGATGTGCATGCATGGCCGAATGGTTATGATACATAAAGGTATGATTTTGATGTGTTTTTATGAGAAATAATGGCATGGCTATGATATACAACATGAAAATGACCTAAATAAATGTTAAAGTTGATGAAAAGAATTAATAGTGAAAAGTTAGTATGTTGGCCGAATGGTATGTATGAGGTCATCCATGCGTATCATGATGAATTCATGAAATTTATGGCATGTGATGGTCTATGGATGTGAATTACATGTGTAGTGATGTCATAGTATGATAAAATGTCATAAAATGTATGTATGATAACTTAAAAATGAAAAAAAAAAATGGAATAATGATGCCCTATGTGATGATCTTGTAATCAAGTCTAGTTCAGGATATGATGGCTAGCCATAGAGACATAAAATCGCGGGAGTGAGCATGGCATCTCACATATTGTAGGCCAATAACAGTCCTACCTCACTGTATCTGAAAGTTTTTAATGTTTTGTACTGTATTTAAAGACAGGGGTGGTCCCACAAGATCCCTCTGGTATTTCTCTGAACTTCTAGAGTTCACGTCTTGTTTATCCTGTTCATAGAGTCTGCCAATATTTTACAGTGGCAAAATGGTAAAAACGAGCTTAAAATGGTTAAATTGTGATTAAAATAATATTTGTATGAAAAAGGGACATAATTGGAATTTTTGAAAAAGTTTAAAGGCATAATGGTAATTATGATCATAAATATGTTAATAAGGGTAAAAATGTAATTAAATGGTTAAATATGAAAATTGGTCACTTTTTAGGGACTAAAATGTAATTTGGCATGAAATTGGTAATTGGAGGGCAAAATAGTAATTTGCATGTTAAATAGTGTAAAATGGTAAAATAAAATGAACTAGTGGCATTTTGGTAATTTTGGTAAAGTTTATGGACATAATTGTAATTTTTCCATAATAAAGGATTAAAACGTAAATATGGATTTTTATGGGTGCGATTTGCATATTTACCACCAATTGAAAGATTTAAGTGCAACTATGAATATTTTTGCATGTATAAAAATTACATGAATTAAATATTGGGATAATTGATATTAAATGTATTATTTATATTCATGAGGCATGCATGTGAATTTAGTTTTGTGAATTAAATAAATAAATAAGATAACTTAGTGGCATTTGTGTGAACATAAGAAAGTTCAAGGACCTAAATGCAAATGTGGATAGTTAATTGTACTAAGTGCATGAATGATTTTAAATAAAGATTGTATAGATTATTACATGTAAATAATTGAATAAGTAAATAATTATTCAAGGGCAAAATTGTAATTTTAGTAATGTTTAAAGGACCTAAGTGTAAAATAGTAAAAGAGTAATAATTTTATAAGGATTAAGTGGCAGTCGCATGATAGATAATAAAATAAAGGCAATAATAAGTAAATTAATGGCATTATTGTAATTAATTGGGAACGATAGGTAATACTGTAAATTAGTGAAAAGTTTAGGGATTAAATTGCAAACTGACGATAGTAATGTAAATTTAAGGATTAAAATATAGTTGATAAGTATTATGAATGATAACTGCATTATTGAATACAAATGAATAAAATCATAATAAGAATAATTATAATAATAGTATAAATATTGACATTAAAGTTAATGTTAATATTTAGATTAAGGTAAAGACACAAGTATGTAACTGTTAATGTTAATAATAATAGTGGCAATAGTCAAATAATATTAATTGTAATAATGAGTAATGGCAATGCTAGTAAAAAGATGAAACAGGTTAATATATATATAAGGTAAGTGAATTATTAGAAATAAATGAAAGATAGTGTAAGATAATTAACAAGTAACATAATTATGAGCTAGTTATGTGAAAATAAAATAAATTACATTTAAAGTCTTTAGTATATAGTACACATGTTAATAGATAATCGAAAAGTTATTGGAAGGTTAGGGTAGTAATGAGTCATAAAACCTTATAACTGAAGAAATTTAGGACTGTTAGTAAAATGCTAAAAACTAATGAGGGAATAATGTTAACTGTTATGATAATAATATTAATAATATGGGTAATTAAGATGTTGTTGTCAATAATGGTATCATTAATCACAGTAATACTGAAATAAATTATGAAATAGTTATTAATAGGAATGTTAATTATATAGATAAGTATATAGATAAGTAAGTGTATTGAGAGATAGTATTGGTAATTTAAGAGTATTATAAAAGTAGCTGATTGAAATTAGATAGGAAATAATGTAAATGTATATTAATTAAAGCTCTAATAATGGTACTGTAAAAGAAACGATCAAATGAAAAATAGTCACATAAGCATAAAGCGTAAAAAGATTAGTATTAATAGAAAAGAGTAAGGGGCATTATCAAGGAATGATAATTGTTCTAGCAAATAATTCAGTAACTGATATTGTACCTAAATATGACTAAAAATTTAATAGTGGACTGAACATAAAAGTATTAATGTTAAGGATAACAATGCAGTCAAAAGTAATACTAATAACTGAAATGAAAATGTTAAGGTATAATTATAGAATGATACAAAAGATACAACGATAATCAACTGAAATAAAGGTTTGAATAAGACATTATTCTAAGACATAAACTAAGTAAATTTAAAGATTTCAATGTTCATATAGTCTAAATAAAGAAAAATGTTGTGTGCTCATACAAATTATTATAGTCATGGAAAATTTAGGATATGTATCCACCACTGGGCATTTTAAATGCTCAGCGCGTATTGTTGTTGCTGCGCGCAGGTTACGAAGATAGGAAGTTTTTTTTAAGCGGCCGGATTTTCAATGACATCGAGAAGAGAAGCGAGTGCAAAAATGAAAGGATAGGTATGGCATGTATACGACTTCGGTGGACTATATAGTTTATGATTTATAGAGAGGTTATGTATGAAAATTTTAAACAGTGGTATGTTTGGGCTGCTCTATTATTATGGATATTTGAATGCGGAAAAAAAAAATTACTGAGCTGTTTATTGTTGCATTATTCTGTGATACTAGAATTGACAATATAATTGAGGCTTACAGTTGTTGTATGTATAGTATAGAATATCATAAGGGTGTTACATTTATTTTGATATCAGAGCAAAGGTTTAGACGGTCCTAAGATCGGAGATAATGTAATGACGACAAGTGATACGTATACATGCCATGAATAGGAATTGATGACAGAAGTGAGTAAAGGTATCCGAGGAGACATAAGGATTGTATAGGTTTATGGGATTGTAAGAGAATGTAAAGTATGTTGACTGATGGAAAGTAAATGAATCTCCCGAACTGGATATCCTCACAGTGTAGTAGTTGTGAACCACGATTGTGATACATAAGAAATTTTAAGGACGAAATTTTTATAAGTGGGGGAGAATTGTAATGGCCCGAATACCTGGTTAGTAGTAATCTGTGAAATCTATAGGGTATATAGTGTGAATCTTAGGTGAAAATATCAGTAATTGGGTCCTAAAAGACAGTAGAGTAGAAAAGTTAAACGTGCTTAGGCCAAGGAAGCCCCTAATGGGTGACCTGTCGGGAAGTCTGTAGGAAAAAATATTTTATTGGACTGCTAGAAAGTGCCTGTTAAATGGAGTCCATTGATGTAATTTGAAGTGAAAATGCGGTCAAATAGGTCCCCGAAAGTCAAACTGGAGAAAAATCTCTGATTCGATTCAAATAGTAACTAGTGTGACTGAAGTTTGACTGAGGCTTTAAAGATAGTAAATGACCTCTGAAAAGTTATCTGAAGGCATAGATAAACTCAGGACAGTGTGTAGAACAATTTGGTAGTGAAAAAGTAATTTTATGGTGACACTGAAAAATAGATGAATCGGACTGGCTCAATTGAACCGGATCAGATAAGGACCCTGAATGAGATGGAATGAAGGATAAATGAGTTATTAAGAGTAAAATTAAGGTCAATGATGAAAAGTTAACCGAACCAAATCGGTTCAACCAATAAACCTGACCGATCGGACCAGTTGACATTGGGTTGACTAGTTTGACCGGACTCTAAATGGATGTATGGACCTTAAAAAAATTATCTGTAAGCATGGATTTGCTTGAAATATTATGAAGAATTAAATGGTAATGAAAAATAAATTTTACGGTTAGATAGAAAATTGAGTTATTGGACTAGTAAGAATTATCGGACTGGGAAACAGTCTCTGATTGAGCTGAAATTTTATGTGGAGGCTAAATTATATACTTTAAGAATTATGAAATTGATTTTGGGAGAAACTTAGCATGGGAATTAAGAGAAATGATTTTGGATTGCTTATTGGGCCTAATTTCTTAAATGGGCTTAGTATTAGGTCGACCTAATTGGTTGGACTAAGCCCAACCCATCATAACCACCTATATAAACCCCTAAATATCAAAATATCGTAGAAAATTCTCCATTTCTTTCCACCTTTCTCCATGGCCGAATGGTACTTCTCACATTTCTCTTGAATTTTCTTCATTCCTCTCTCAAGTTCCCACCAAATTCAACCTTCCTAAGTAAAACCCAGCCTCTCTTTTCTATGATAATGGTCTCAAAAGTTCATTTCAAGTGGAATAAGTGGAAGAGTTTATGTGTCAAATTGAGGTATGTAAAGTTGATATTTTTAAATTGGTTTAAGGATTCAAGTAGGTACTTTAGGATGTCTAGAGTGTGTTTATGTAAATCTATTGCATAAAGGAAGAAAATTTATGGTGATATCTTTGGATTGTATATTCGGTCACTTGAGGAAATCAAAGGAAGTAATGGTGTTTCAAGGATTAAAGGCATGGAAAGCATGCTTATGATGTGGAGAACAAGAAAATAAGGTTAGTGGATACAATATCCTCATTTTTCCATGTAAAAAGTATGATTTTTAGTTATATTTAAACAGAAAGTATGTGAAAAAAGGCATGTTTAATTGAAATAACTTGATATTCATGCTTAGTGACATTAAAAATGATGATATGAATGCTTAAAGTGAGGAAATAAAATTTGTATGAAAAATTCTTATGTGGGCCGAATGGTATATAATGTGATTTTCATGTGTTTTGATGATGTTTATGGCATGTTTGTGGTGTATACATGATGTTTAGCATGTGATCTACATGATGGTATGTGTTAGAGAGAGAAAAAGTTACATGATGCATGATGTACATATTAGGCCGAATGGGTAACACATGAAAAGGCATGATTTTTATGTGTTTTGATGTGAATTGATGGCATGACTATGTTGTTTGGCATGTAATTGACCTAATAGTATGTGTTAGAGCATGGAAAAATGTCATGGTGTATGATGTGCATGTATGGCCGAATGGTTATCATACTAAATAAATGTTAAAGTTGATGAAAAGAATTAATAGTGAAAAGTTAGTATGTTGGTTGAATGGTATGTATGAGGTTATCCATGTGTATCATGATGAATTCATGAAATTTATAGCATGTGATGGCATATAGATGTGAATCACATGTGTAATGTCATAGTATGATGAAATGCCATAAAATGTATGTATGATAACTTACAAATGGAAAAAAATGGAATAATGATGCCCTGTGTGATGATCTAGTAGTCAAGTCTAGTTCAGGATATGATGGCTAGCCATAGAGATATAAGACCGCGGGTGTGAGCATGGCGTCTCACTTATTGTAGGCTAATGACGGTCCTACCTACTGTATCTGGAAGTTTTTAATATTTTGACTGTATTTATAGACATGGGTGGTCCCACAGGATCCCTCTGGTATTTCTGTGAACTTCTGGAGTTTACATCTCGTTTATCCTGTTCATAGAGTTTCTCAGTATTTTACAGGGTAAAATGGTAAAAAGAAGCTTAAAATGGTTAAATTGTGATTAAAATAACATTTGTGTGAAAAAGGGACATAATTGGAATTTTTGAAAAAGTTTGAGGGCATAATGGTAATTATGATCATAAATATGTTAATGAGGGTAAAAATGTAATTAAATGATTAAATATTAAAATTGGTCACTTTTTAGGGACTAAAATGTAATTTGATATTAAATTGGTAATTGGAGGGCAAAATAGTAATTTGAATGTTAAATAGTGTAAAATGGTAAAATAAAATGAACTATTGGCATTTTGGTAATTTTGGTAAAGTTTGTGGACATAATTGTAATTTTGCCATAATAAAGGATTAAAACGTAAATATGGATTTTTATGGGTGCGATTTGGATATTTACCATTAATTGAAAGATTTAAGTGCAACTATGAATATTTTTGCATGTATAGAAATTAAATGAATTAAATAATGGGATAATTGATATTAAATGTATTATTTATATTCATGAGGCATGCATGTGATTTTAGTTTAGTGAATTAAATAAACAAATAAGATAACTTAGTGGCATTTGTGTGAACATAAGAAAGTTCAAGCACCTAAATGCAAATGTGGATAGTTAATTATACCAAGTGCATGAATGATTTTAAATAAAGACTATAAAGATTATTACACGTAAATAATTGAATAAGTAAATAATTGTTAAAGGGCAAAATTTTAATTTTAGTAATGTTTAAAGGACCTAAGTGTAAAATAGTAAAAGAGTAATAATTTCATAGGGATTAAGTAGCAATTGAATGATAGATAATAAAATAAAGGCGATAATAAGTAAATTAATGGCATTATTGAAATTAACTGGGAACGATAGGTAATAATGTAAATTAGTGAAAAGTTTAAGGATTAAATTGCAAACTGACGATAGTAATGTAAATTTAAGGATTAAAATGTAGTCGATATGTATTATGAATGATAACTGCATTATTGAATATAAATGAAGAAATTCATAATAAGAATAATTATAATGATAGTATAATTATTGACATTAAAGTTTATGTTAATATTTAGATGAAGACACAAGTATGTAACTAATAATATTAATAGTAATAGTGGCAATGGTCAAAATAATATTAATTGTAATAATGAGTAATGGCAATGCTAGTAAAAATATGAAATAGGTTAATGTATATATAAGGTAAGTGAATTATAAGAAATAAATGAAAGATAGTGTAAGATAATTAACAAGTAACATAATTATGAGCTAGTTTTGTGAAAATAAAATAAATGGAATTTAAAGTTGTTAGTATATAGTACACACGAAAGCAAAAATGTTAATAGACAATTGAAAATTTATTGGAAGGTTAGGGTAGTAATGAGTCATAAAACCTTATAACTGAAGAAATTTAGGACTGCGGTAAAATGGTAAAAGCTAATGAGGGAATAATGTTAACTATTATCATGATAATATTAATAATATGGGTAATTAAGATATTGCTATCAATAATGTTATCATTAATCACAGTAATACTGAAATAAATTCTGAAATAGTTATTAATAGGAATGTTAATTATATAGATAAGTAAGTGTATTGAGAGATAGTATTGGTAATTTAAGAGTATTATAAATGTAGCTGATTGAAATTAGATAGGAAACAATGTAAATGTATATTAATTACAGCTCTAATAATGGTACTGTAAAAGAAACGATCAAATGAAAAATAGTTACATAAGCATAAAGCGTAAAAAGTTTAGTATTAATAGAAAAGAGTAAGGGGCATTCTCAAGGAATGATGACTGTTCTAGCAAATAATTCAGTAACTGATACTGTACCTAAATATGACTAAAAATTTAATAGTAGACTGAACATAAAAGTATTAATGTTAAGGATAACAGCACAGTCAAAAGTAATACTAATAACTGTAATGGAAATGTTAAGGTATAATTATAGAATGATACAAAAGATAAAACGATAATTAACTAAAATAAAGGGTTGAATAAGACATTATTGTAAGGCATAAACTAAGTAAATTTAAAGATTTCCATTTTCATATAGTCTAAATAAAGAAAAATGTTGTGTGCTCATGCATATTATTATAGTCATGGAAAATTTAGGATATGTATCCACTACTGGGCATTTTAAATGCTTAGAGCTTAGTATTGTTGCAGCACGCAGGTTACGAAGATAGGAAGTTTTTTTTTTAAGTGGCCAGATTTTCAATGACATCAAGAAGAGAAGCGAGTGCAGAAATGAAAGGATAGATATGGCATGTATACGAATTCGGTGAACTATATAGTTTATTATTTATAGAGAGGTTATGTATGAAAATTTTAAACAGTGCTATGTTTGGGCTGCTCTATTATTAAGGATATTTGAATGCGAAAAAACAAAATTTACTGAGCTGTTTATTGTTGCATTATTCTGCGATACTAGAATTGACAATATAATTGAGGCTTACAATTGCTGTATGTATAGTATAGAATGTCATAAGTATGTTACAGGTTAGCCATATCTGAATCAAGTGAGTGTTCTGAAGAAAACTGAAATTCACTGTTAACTCAAGCTGTTTCTAAACTTAACCCAATTATCAATTATGACAGCTCGAACAAAGATTCCGGACAAGATGACCATTTGATCCTCTGAACCACTTAAATGAATCTATGATGGCCTCAAAATTGACATTGTTAAAATGATGCATGATATGTGATGCATGATCGTGTTTATGTAGCATTCACAACCACATACAAGCAAATAGATCCTTCCGACTTTATTACTCCCACACAGGAGGTTTTGCAGTCTCTTTCCTAGGTAGGCATAGCCCAAGGGTTACCAGGGAACCCAGTGGATGAGTATGGTGCATGGTGGAAAACCAGCAGCATAACCTCTCTTATTTAATGCACATACGCATGAGTTTTGGCCGTTACGTATTTGGACACTTCAAATAAATTAGGGTGGGCCCATCGGGCATGAAAGCCTTTGATGAGTGACCACCTAATTTAGTTGAATTTGCTTAATACATAACAACCCATATAGCAAGCACATCATTACGGTACATATCACCTAGGAGAAGTATCTATTTGTCATTACATGGGCTATAGTTGAGGAATAGAACTTTAAGGCTACCCAAGCGTGATCCCTGCCAATGGGTCTAGCTCATCACGAGTATAGCGACCAATCGGATCATCATTTAATATACCAAAAGGTATGAAGCATGAGCTGCTGATTATCCTTAACACTTTCTTACATTGAGTGAATGTAGAGTTGCGCTTTAGGAATACACCGAGGTCAATAAAGGGATGCCTGACATAGTTCTAAGGATCATAGTCGAAATATATTTTACTCATGCATCAGTATAGCCAATTGGAGTGACAAATTTAATTAGCATTTTCATACAATTTTCCTCAAATAATGTCATACCATACATTTATCATATATCATTTAATCAATACATGCCTTATAAATTTCCCTACTAATATTTTACACAACTTCACAAGAAGTTCATGAGACATTTACCTTAATCTATCTTTCATGCATTAATTTACTCATATTCCTCATGCATCACACGTAACCCAACAAATAATCAATGCTTTATTAACTTTCACAGCACATCAGTTTTGCACTCATCAAAGAATCGTGAATACGAAGCAAATTGCTTAAGTTCTTATCATAGCGTATTCACGTAGTCCACACATATAATTATATTCATTTAGTCATTTACACTTAAAATTATTCCTTTAATATTATTTCGTTCATTTATGGCTTATATTCCCAAGGGAAATATAGGATCTGAAGCACATAGGTACCCAAGGGTAGTTTCACATATTATGCATAGGGATTCGTATGGGATCCGAGAACACATAGGTGCATGAAGCACAAGTTCAGAGTAATATAGCTGCAACAATAATCATTTTGTTCACATGCATATGAAATGCTTAATTCTATATTTCCTTACAGGATGCAAGTCATTACATTCATTTATTAATTCATATCTTGTATTGCTCATTTAATATTATTTTATTCATTTGTTGCTTGCATTTCCAAAAGGTGGATAATGGGATACAGAAAGCATGGGTACCCGAGGGTACCAGTGTCATACTGTTGACACAAATGCATAGAGATCCTAACGGGATCTAGAAATGCACAGGGACCAAACCGTAGGTCCAACACATAGGCTGCAATAACAAAACGCTATAAGCATGCATATCTATCCATGACTTGGTTAGCGCAGGCTAGCACTTATGTTTGTTCCATTCTTATGATACTCATAACAATATAATATTTCACGTATACACATACACTTATTGTGATCATAAACATTTGTTAATCATAAACACATTTTTCATGCCCATATAGATAATATTTTTTCATCATTCATCAAATACGTTCTCATGTTCACATAAGGTGACTTAAATCACATAAATAATCTACCATTAAATATATTCATTTATATTATTTAGCAATTTTAACCAAAGAACTTAATCATTCCAAACAATTTCAAGCTCCATTTGACAACAGAATTAGCTTTCAATAAATAATTATTTACATAATATTTTCAATGTTAGTTACAAGTATGCATGATGATAGTCATGCTTAATATTATTCAAACCATAATTATTGTCACTTGACCAACTCACTTAATAAGAATACATATATTCAAAGTTATACTATTTCGTCAGGACTCATGCAGGCATATGTTTACACATACATATATCTAACTTATCATGTTAGCAAGCTATAACATAGTTACATTACATATAAATGTTCAATACGGCATACCAACTCATTAACATCTAAATATACCTTTAAATCCTACATTAATTATTAATAATCACACTCTATTAGATCATATTCAAATTATTAACCTCTCTTTTATCCATTACATAACCCTAAACATGCATCGGATAAGCCCCGAAGAATTTTGGTGGAGTTCGGGTTCGATTCGAGAAGAAAAATGCATCATATAGTCAAAATAGGGGTGAGGGATGGGCATCACATGTAGCACCCCATTCCCAACCACTTGCACAGCTTCGCTATGGCAGTCGAGAATTGTTGCCACAATGCACATCACATGCATATCTCATACAATTCCATTAACATACACAGTCTTATACCAATTAATTTCTTTTGCATCCAGTGGAAGACATTCACTACGCATACATAATCTCAAGCTTTCATATTAGATTACATCATATATACCCAAGTTATATTACTAAGTCAGTTATTACATAATATATGTATACTTATTACATATCCAAAATATTAAGTGTAATTACATAATACAAAATCACAAAACCTACACTAACGAAGTGTCCTAGTGTTAACCATTGATATGTGGAGCCGTCCTTCAACTCACTTAGCTTCAAAACCTACATGGATTGAAAACCCGTGCAAAGCGATAATGCTTAGTGGGGAAACAACATACAAAGTAGGCACATATATATATATAGTCATAGCATACTTAAGTATAATAATACATGCTCAAAAACCAACCTTTACTATAACACATGCCTTAAAATCATACTTTAAGTACACTTCCATTAATCATTAAGCATGCTATTTACTCACATTCAAACCACATTATCACATGCCAATCTATAGTATAATACATTCATGTTCTCAAATCATATCGCATTCACTTATACTTTATAGCTTATTTAATTGTTAAGCCTTGCCTGCAATTCAAAGACGTGAATAACAGGTATGGCATTAGTACTCGAGAGTACAGTAGTCTCATTTGTATCCGGAGATACACACTATCGCATTAGTACCTGCAGGTATAGAATAATCAAATAGAATTATATATACACTTTAAGAATTTAGAGGATTCAATACGCATTGAGACTCCAAAGGAATAGAACACTTTGGCTGCAGCACTTAGACCCTATAGGCATGCCTATCTATCCACTACTTGACTCGCAGGTTAATTTATTAATCTTGTTTATTCACATTGTCATAGCATTCATTAAGCATCATCTCATTACTTATTTGCATTATGGCTTACTACACAATTCATTCATCATGGCATATATATACATATATATAATTATATTCACATGTATATTATAAGAATAGCTCTCATATACAAGTTCATTCATCAATCAAACATATTGATTTAACAAATTAAGTCAACTAAGAAGTCATTTCAAACATTCAGAAGTGTCGCGCTCGCAACAGACTTGGCAATTTGCTTTTGTCGCGATCGCAAGCCGAGTCGCGCCCTCAGCAGAACTCAACCCTCACCTCTGTCACACACATGATAAAAGCCAACATCTGCCTAAATGAGCATTTTATCGTGCTCACAACCCCTATCACGCTCACGATAGAATTGGATTTTGCATCCAAAGCTCCCTTACACCAACCTCTTGCTTCCACACCTTAACACCCTCACACATAGAACTCTCATAACCCATCCTAACCTTGTTACTTGCTAACATGGTCTTCTAAACACTTACTTATCTACATATTAAGAGTACAATGGCATAAGTCGCATTATGCTTAGTCTCATATTTGAGGAGTTGTGGCTGATTGAACCTTACAAGCTTCAAAAGCACTCCTACCAAAATAACCAATTTAGGTACACGTATTTCAAGACCATACAGTCCCCATATCGATATAGCTTCTTCTGCACTTTTATGGGTACATCCCTTAAGAACTAAACACTTTATATCTAATACCAAACAAAGCTAAACTACACAAGTTACAGCTCATATGAACTCATAGGTCAATTACCCTACAAAATTCAGATTTATTAGCACAACTAATCATGCTCAAATTCACCAACTTAAGACACTCCTTCATACACATTCCTACCCTAACATATTGACAAGTTTCACGACAGGTTCCATTTCTCAACAAGCACAAAATACACATAATTTACATAGCTTTAACCCTAGTTACTCAAAATAGAGCATCATGCTTATAAAACAGTTCAAATAACTACTTTAGCCAATCAATTCATAATGTCAATCTACTACATCATAACATAAAAGATCACATTTGCTGTTCATTTTAATCCACGTACTCAATCAAGCAATCTCAATTTGCACTTAATTCAACAACTTTCTCCTTCCCTTTGTTATTTCTTGGTTCAACAGCTACAAACAAAATCCAATTTGAGAAATGGAGCCAAGGATCAATTACCAATTCACTCACAAATCAATAGCAAGAAAGAGTAGAAGAAGATGAAGTACCAAGTACTAGACCACTTAACTTAAATGCCAACAACTACTATGTAACTCAAAATCTCTTAATCACTTAACAGAATCTCATGGGTTTCTAACTAATGAAAAAGAAGAAAATAAGGAGAATTGAAGGAACCCAGCCGAAGAAAGAAAGAATACAACCAACTGAATTTTCTCTCTCTTCAAACCTATATATTGCATGGATTAAAAGAGGTGGCATCACCACACCATGACACACGAATTCCACTCAACATTCCCTTAATCTCCATTCGTGAAATCTGTCTCTATTAACACTAATTAACCTCAATTAATTCTGATCATGCACAATTATAGCTTGGCCACTTAAAGTTATTCTATTAATTCAATCAAGTCCACATTTTATCACCTTTAAGTCCTTAATTAAGAAAACTTCAAACTAACTTTACCACATTAACACCATTAGACCAATTTTACTACTAGGGTATAAATCGGCCTGTTACAACTCTCCCCTCCTAATAAAAATTTCGACTGCGAAATTCATACCTGAATCAAATAGCAGAGGATTCTGTTCTCGCGTAGCTGCTTCCGGTTCCCATGTAGTCTCTTCAATCCCATGATGGTGCCAAAGCACTTTAACTAATGGAACTTGCTTGTTCTGAAGCTGCTTTACTTCTCTTTCCAGAATTTCTTTGGGCTTTTCATCATAGGAAAAGTCTGGCTGCACTTGCACATCTTGCACTAGATTAATGTGGGATTCATCTGAATGATATCTTCATAGCATTGATACATGGAAGACATCGTGAAGCTTAGATAAGGCTGGAGGAAAAGCCAACCGATAAGCCACAGATCCCACTCTCTCTAACACCTCATATGGCCCAATCAACCTCGGACTTAACTTCCCTTTCTTACCAAATCGTAGTACTTTCCTCCAAGGGGACACTTTGAGAAATACTTTATGAACCACTTCAAATTCAATATCTTTCCTTTTTAAATCTGCATACGATTTCTGTCTATCACTCGCAGCCTTTAGTCGCTGCTGAACTATATTCACTTTCTCTTCAGTATCCCACACCAAATCAGGACCAATAACCTTATGCTCAGTCAACTCTATCCAATACACTGGAGTTCTTCATTTCCTACCATATAGGACTTCATATGGTGCCATACCAATACTCGGCTGATATCCATTATTGTAAGCAAACTCCATCAATGGAATAAATTGATCTCAGCTCTTTGAGAAATCCAATATACATTCCCGGAGCAAATCTTTCAACACCTGAATTACCCTTTTAGACTGTCCATCAGTATGTGAATGGAAAACTATACTAAAATTCAATCTAGTATCCAAAGCAGCTTGCAAATCCTTCTAGAAACTTAGAAGTGAATCTTGGATCTCTATCCGAAACAATCAACAAAGGAATACCATGCAGTCTGACAATCTCTTTCACATACAATTTAGCTAATCGAATCCATGGAGTAATCAAGTCAAATCGGTATAAAGTGAGCTGACTTGGAGAACCGATCCACTATTACCCACACGGTATCATGCTACTTTGATGTCATTGGCAATCTTGTGACAAAGTCCATAGTAATGTTGTCCCATTTCCACTGTGGAATTAGAATGGGATTTAACAAATAATGTGGAACCTGATGTTTCACTTCCACTTGCTAGCAAGTCAGACACTTAGAAACATAATCCACAACATCCCTTTTCATTCTAGGCCACTAATAGAATTGTTTTAAGTCCTGATACATCTTATTTCTACCTTGGTGCATAGTAAAAACTGTGTTATGCGCTTCATATAAAAGCCTCTTCTTCAACTCCTTATCACTAGCAACACATAATCGATCTCTGTAGAATAACACACCTTCTTCATTCACTGAATAGTCAGTCATGTCTCCATTTCTGACTAACTGCAGAATTTGTTACAACTTGGGATCCCTTTTCTATGCATTTACCAACTCATCTCTCAAAATAGGCCTTGCTCTCAACTATGCCATTAACGCACCATCAGAAGCAAATCTCCACTTAACTTTCTGTAATAACAAGGCTGAAATTGACTTACGATTCAATGCATCAGCTGCCACATTGGCTTTACCTGGATGGTAATCCACAACACAGTCATAATCCTTTAATAATTCTAGCTATTTTCTCTATCTCAAGTTCAACTCTTTCTGAGTGAGTATATACTTGAGACTCTTATGGTCAGTAAAGATCTTACACTTTTCACCATACAAGTAATGTCGCTAAATCTTTAAGGCAAACACTACTGCAGCCAATTCCAAACCGTGAGTCAAGTAATTCTGTTCATGCGGCTTCAGTTGCCTTGAAGCATAAGCTATCACCTTCCCATCTTGCATCAACACACATCCCAATCCCACTCTGGAGACATCACTATACATAACATACTCCTTACCCAAAGTAGGTTGAGTTAGGACTAGTGCATCAACTAATATTCTCTTTAATTGCTCAAAACTGGCTTGACACTTATCTGACCACTCAAACCTTACTCCCTTATGTAGTAACTTAGTGAGTGAAGAAGCAATTACTAAAAACCCTTTCACAAAGCGACGGTAATACCCTGCTAAACCCAAGAAACTTTGTACCTCAAGCACATTCCTGGGTGGTTTTCAATTCACCACTGCTTCAATCTTAGCCGGGTCAACCTTAATTCCCTTAGAAGAGACAATGTGACCCAGAAAAGACACTTCTTTCAGCCAGAACCCACACTTGCTGAGCTTAGCATACAACTGATGCTCTCTCAAAGTCTGTTGCACAGCTCTCAAATGCTGCTCATTCTCCTTCTCATTCTTCGAGTATACCAAAATATCATTGATAAACACAACCATAAACTAATTCAAAAATGGTCTGAACACTTTATTAATCGAATCCATGAATGCTGCAGGCGTGTTAGTCAACCCAAATGGCATCACTAGGAATTTGTAATGGCCATAATAAGTCCGAAACGCAGTCTAAGGTATATCCTCCTTTTTCACTTGCAACTGAAAGTAACCAGACCTCAGATCGATCTTAGAAAATACACCTGCTCCCTTAAACTGATCAAACATGTAATGCCCCAATACCCCTTGGGACGATATAGGGACACTACGCAACGCTAAATGACACTTACTCTTACCTATGAATAACAATTAACACTATCAAGAACATTAACTATCATTAATCCTTTTACTAACACTAGCTCATTATAGCTTGCAACATAAGACACATAATGGCATTTTATAATTGCATGCTTTACTTATAGGAAAATGGAACTTTAACTACACAATATCATTACAAAATCAACCTAGCTAGAAGACTTCAAATTCCTTATAGTGGCCTGCAGATGCTCCTTTCATAACACGAGCTCCAAGCTATAACCTACATGGGAAAACACTTATGCTAAGCGATAACACTTAGTGGGAATGAAAACAAAACAAATCTAATACCAGCATTCGCGAATTAGCATATAACAATATAACAGGTTATGATTAAATAATATACCATGTAATATCACTCACTCAATAGTTCATTAATAAGCTAAATATTCAATAATCCATACTATACCATAACAATATTCAATACTCAATATCAGAGGGAGACTTCAATATTATAACCATCATACCTTATAACATAGCATTGATATCACCCAAAATGGCATCGCTAACACTACCATTAGTCACTACATGCACAGTAGTTAAAAGATATGCTAATGTTGGATAGTTCATACTTACCAATATCAATCACTAATATTCACTGACAGCAGAAGGCTTTGATATAATGGTAAGTATGCCATGTAGCATGGCATTGATAGTACTCAACATCGCATGGATAACACTATCATTAGTCAATATTGGTAAAAACTATAACAATCATAAGCTAAGACAACATTATTATAAATACATGCCAATACCATTTCACTATAGCCTGAATCAATACAGAAGTCGATACGGGTACACTATATACTTTAATATATATATATATATATATATATATATATATATATATATATTAACTTTAGATCACTGGATACCCGTCGGTATCAAACACTAGACACTCGTCGGTGTTACACTGGCAGCTACGAATCAATAACCCTTTATGAGCATGCTTATTTATCCACGACTCGATTACAGGCTATACAATTGATCCGTACTATATCATATGCATTACTCTCGTTCATATTCACTTAACATGTTCATACAAGGTGCACAACTATCTTATATTACCAATACCAAATAATGTTAATTGATCACATAAAATGATGTCCATGCACTCATATAAAGCAATATAACATCATCAAGTAAGGATACACTCTTTTGTACATCTTCGTATACTTAACACATTATGATTTAATCATGTATGATCAATATCGCATGCGATGCCATGTTCAATAATTAAAAAGCATGTATACATTTAATTATTTTATTAAAGTACTATTCCATAGCATCATTTACATATAATTTCAATTGACAAACATTCATATACTCATTTTATAATGTTAGACATGAGTTGGACAAGCTATAGGAACTTTCAATAAAGTTTGGGTGCATTTCGGGAAGGAAAAATACACAAAAATACACAAACTATAGGAGAGTAAAGGTGGGCAATGATTCATGCCAACCATGGGATCAAAATAAGAATAAGAAGCCCTTATTTAGCTTATTCTATCCCGCTTGCGATGGTAACCTCCATCAGGTGCCCTACGAGACTGCTTTAAACCTTAAACCTGAACCGCATAAACCAACGTCTGAACTACATTTTTAGGCAAAACTTCCTTCTTAAAAATTATTCCCTAGGATGTTAAGTTTCAAATGGAACAAATGTCAGGTCATTTGGACATATAAAACGTCAGATAAGACCTAAACAACCTATACTATTCCAATGAACCCGCTGGAATAGAGACACCTAGGTTTTGGCCATTTTTGGGACACTTAGAGCTATAATTAGCTTAACCATATATCCGAGGAATTTTTAGCCGTGGATCTTATGTTTTAGCTCCAATTCGAACAACCAATTTGGGGCACTAGAACTCAAAATATCGCATAAACAACTCACATAGGTCAAATGGACCACAAGGACAGTTTTACAAAATCAAGCTTATCAAGCCTGAAATCAACCAACTTGGCCAAACCAATACACTAAATTCAAACTATAGTTCTTATAAACATATATGAACATTATAGCATAATCAAATTCTCAACATATAACATTAACTATAAATTACACAACCACTACTCACATCTTCGAAATTAGGGTTCATGCATAAACATGGCAATCACTAGCACAATCAACACACACTTCCATTTCCACTCAAAACACATCACTAGCACATACCTCATCCATAGCATTTAACAACTATCATATAATTAAGCAAAACATCTAAACTCAATAATCATGTATCTAAAGAAATTTAAATCCAAACTAATCAATTATGCATTTAATCAAAGGTTAACACAAAATCTAATCCCAACCATATCAATTTAAATACAATCCCAAACCTCTTGAAGCTCTCCTTCACTTCACTACTTAATTGATCTTCTCTTTTCCCTTGGCTTTTCTACTAGCTTCTTCAACTTACAAATCAATATACATACACATTCACAGCTTAATTAGAACTATAAACTGAAATTCAAATCAAGGAAAAGAAATACACTTGACTCAAGTTTACCCTTTTCTAGCTTATCACATGATCTTCTTAACCAATTCAACTTAAGTCTTAGCAACCAAATCAAGAAAATGAAGAGAGCATGTAGTGGCCCAAATACTGGTCTAAAAGTGTATAGTGAATGTCTACAGTGTCTCTAGTGTGATATCAATGTAGAGTGATGTCATATGTATGATTATGTGGAATAATATTGTGTGTAAAATGTGTTTATCGTATAAAAATTCAAGGGCGATTGACCTTAGGGTAACCATACAGCCAGCCTGGCATTTGTCAGCTCATAAATTCTAATTTAATGAAAATAATCTATGGGTCATCAGGAGTCTAGTGGTGAAATCTGGAGTGAAAACGGAGTTAAATTGGCATCCGAAAGTCATTCCGAAGTTGGCCTCCGGTTCGGTTCAAATTGAATCGGGATTTGACCGAGGTTTGAATGAGGATTTAAAAATAGTTATTGGGCTCTAATGGATTTGTGGTGGGAAGTATAAAGCCATAAAATAATTTCCTATAATTTTTGTTAGCATTAGAATTGGATTTTACGGCAGAACAAAAAGTGGTTGAATCGGACCGATTTAAGTGAACCGTGGCCCAAATGGACTCCGATTGAGCTAAAACTTTGTATAAAGGCTATTTTTAATATTTAAGAATTATGTAATTATTTATAAATTAAAATAATGTGATTAACATATAGATTTTTTGAAACAGTGTAAATGAACCGAAAAACTAAAATTTTAGTTCAAATCGGTCGGACCACTTCGGTTAGACCGGTTTAGTTCTTTTATACCCTAGATAAAGGAAGGAGAGGGCAAATTTCTCTAGAGAAATCCAGCCATAAATTGCCTCTCTTCTTCTTCAAGGCCGAATTGCATTTTTCATTTTTTCCTCCACTTTTCTTCATTTCTTCTTCAATATTTCCCCAAAATCTAGCCTCCTAGAAAAATTTAAGTCCCTCTACAACCTAATAGAAGTGATCGGAGTCCATTTGAAGCTTTGGAAGTGGGATTTTTTAAGTGTTCAAAGGTTAGGGTTCATTTTGAGGTAAGAGATTTAAGTGGTTTTAATTAGGTTTCTTGGTCCCTATGGGGGTTTTCAAGGGTGTAGAGTTCATTTATGATGCTAGTTTCCAAAAAGAAAGCTTGGTTTTGATGTTATGTGGGAATTCGGCCATGGTAGGTAATCAAGGTGAGGAGGAGTTTTTTCAAGCCAAAGTGAAGGAAAAGGAAGCCTAAGGGAGTATAGAGCAAGAATTTGAGGTTTGTGGTTACAAAATCCCTTTATTTCCATTGTTTTAAGTTGAATATTAGATTATGTTTAAGTATAAGTGAGTAATTTAGGCATGATTAATTAAATCTAACTTGATAATCATGATTAGTGGACTTAAATTAGTGTATAAACATGCTTAGATAAAATTATAACAAATTAGTATGGAATCCCTAATGTTGGCCGAATGGATACTTAAGAAATTCATAATGTATATATGAGTTTAATGGCAAATAAATGATGGGTATAATGTACATAACATGTGTAATGTATAATGGAATGGTTAAAAGATTGAAAGATAAACTTAATAAATTTGTATAAGCTTGGCCGAATGGATTATTAAGGAATTTAATGGGATATGTTGTATAATATGGTTTGTAATTGGTATTTATAACCTGTATAACATGTAGAGAAGATGATTAAGGGGATAAATAAAATGAAGGTGAACATAATGGAAATTTAACACTTTGGCCGAATGGTTAACTAAGAGTTTAATTGAGATATATAATGAATTATGGCATGTAAATGGTGTTTATGGTATGTTTAACATGTAAAGAGTATGATTGAGTGGTTAAAGGGAATTAAAGAGCATGGTATAAAAATTGGATGCTTGGGCCGAATGGTATATATGAGGTTTTAAAGTGTGTGTTTTGACAAGTATTGATAAATAATGGCATAATATGGTTAATAGTGGATAAATAAGAGTGTATACAAAATTATAAGTGAATATGAGATGTTAGCCGAATTGTGCATGTGAACATAATGTGGAATTTATGTGAATTTTAATAGTATATTGCCCTTAGTAGTTGTCTTATAGTGAAATCTAGTTCAAGATATAAATGGCTAGCCATAGGGACGTCATTGTATGCCGCGATAGTAAGTCATGGTGACTTGCAAACTTAGACCAATGACGGTCTATATGCCAGTGTAATGTAAAGTGTATGTATATAGTCGTTGGAGTGTAATTTGGCACCCTAGTGCCACTCCGACACTACCGAAGTGTAATTTGGCCCCCTAATGGCCACTTCAGTAGGTTGGGGCTATAGAGCTCAGTCCCGCATATCCAGTCTAGTGATAACTACTGGGTGTTACTAGGGGCAAAGTTGAAAGAAATTGATTAAAAAAAGATTTATTCGTAAAATATAGCGATTAAGAGTAAAGAATGGACTAAATGGAAAAAGATAAGAAAGTTAAGGGCTAAAACGTAATTTACCATGAAAATGAATGATTAGTGGATTAATTAGTATATTATAAAATGAAAAGTAAATAATTGTGGAATTATAATTAGTAAATTGGAATAATAGTAAATAAAGTGAAAAGAAGGGCAATATCGTAATTTGACAATAATATAGGGGCATTATGATAATAAAGTGATAAAATTGGTTAAAATAGTAATAAATGCGAAAACATGTGAAAAAGGGACTAAAATGGAATAAATAGAAAATTTAGGGGTAAAATGGTAATTTTATACAAAGTTGGTAAAAGTGTAAAAGTTAGGTAAAATGTGTAAAGATAAGGGTAATATGATAATTTTGGTAAAATATGAAGTTAAAATGGTAATTTGGTGAAAAAGTGATAAAGTAAGGACCTAATTGTAATTTTCTGAAATTATAAGGTTAAAAGTGGAAATTTGAAGTAAAAAATTAAAGAAGTTATTAAGGGGTAAAAGTGAAAAATAAGTTTAAGTGAGGTTAAAAGTGTAAATATTGAATAATTAAGGGCATAATGGTAATTATGTGTAAAATGAGGACATAAATGGTATTAAGTGAAAAGTGAGGACATGTATGTAATTAATGGAAAAGATAAGGGTAAAATTGGAAACCATACAAAATATTAAGGGTAAAAATGTAATTAAGGAAATAAACATTGGAATGGTACGATTTAACCGGAATTAGCATATAATATGCTTTAATGTGTGATTTTGTGATTAATTGATGAGTTAATTAGGTAATATAGTAAAGATAATAAATAAAATATATTAATATATATATATATATATATATATATATAATATAGCTAAGTGGATAGTTAATTTAGGAGTGGAAATTTATGGATTTGCAACCACTACTGGGCATATTAATGCTCAGCATGTAGTTTGTTTTGACTGCATGTAGGTACGCATTAGGTCGGAGCAGCATACCTCAGTCAAGTTGGAGCAAGCTGGAGAAAAGAAATTAAAGTTATTTTTGTATTTGTTTTGGTTAAGTATGGCATGTATATATGTAAAGTACATTTGAGATGGTTTATGTGATAGTTATGACGTATTTATTTATATGGATATTATTTCTGCTTGAACGGATTGTTGAGACTGTGAATGATATATTGTTGTGCCCTTGTTGGGTCTGTGGAGTTTGAGATTTGCAGGTTTGGGTAGTGAGAAATATAAGCCGTTATACTGCTGAAATTTTGAACAAATAAATAGTAACTTTAGACAATTATAGGTCAATCGGCAACAAAGTTAATAAGTGAAAGTGTTAAGTGAATTGTTAAGTGAAATGAGTGATTAATTGAAGAGAAAAAAAAAATTAACACATTTTGGGTCAAGTGTAAGACAGCTTTAGTATAATTATGGTAATCGCTCGGTAATCCTAAGTCGGCAGTATGTGTACAGTATACAAGGGTGTTACAGAGCAAGAAAGGGACGAAGAAGGATGAAAAGCAAGAATGAGGGTTGCAGAAAATGAGGGGAATGACCGGACCAAATGAGACAACAAAATGACAGATTTTGCCGCTATACATTACTTATATATGCATGCAAATATGAGGTGCACAACACCAACTCTTCAAATGCTAGGTGGCAGCTTCTACAATGACACATGGATCCCACTAAATTTGGTTAAGGTTAATTAACCCAACTTAAGTTAATTAATCTCTCTTAGCACTAATCAAGCAAAAATTACACTTTGGTCACTACTATACTTTAATTTTATGCACTTAAGTCCCTAACTTTCAATTTCAATTTAGTGCAAAACTGTAAACCCTAATTTTACACTTACTTAATTATTCTAATCACACTCAATACTTCTAGGATGGTTTTCGGGCTGTTACAACTCTCCCCCACTTAAGGAATTTCGTCTACGAAATTCTCTCTAATACATGCTATGACTCTAACTATACAAAACATTATGCAAAGGCATTAATTCAATTAAACATAACAATCACTTCAGTAACATACCAGGGAAAACATCTTGATCTCTCCTATCCTCTTTGCTCGGATCAGACTCCATCTATACTCTACACAAAAAACATCTACATTATGGCCACACTCTAAACAGACTCACATCAATTCCATTCACTATAAATCCTATTATCCTGAAACGCCTAAACCTATGATCTGATACCACAACTTGTAACGCCCGAATACCCCTTGGGAGGATATAGGGACGCTACGCAATGCTAAACGACACTTATTCTTACTTATAAATAACAATTAACACTATCAAGAACATTAATTATCATTAATCCCTTACTAACACTAGCTCATTATAGCTTACAACTTAAGATACAGAATGGCATTTTACAATTACATGCTTTACTTATACGAAAATGGAACTTTAACTATACAATATCATTACAAAATCAACCTAGCTAGAAGACTTCAAACTCCTTATAGTTGCCTGCAGATGCTCCTTTCAAAACACGAGCTCCAAGCTATAACCTACATGGGAAAACACCCGTGCTAAGTGATAACGCTTAGTGGGGATGAAAACAAAACAAATCTAATACCATCATTCACGAATTAGCATGTAACAATATAACAGGTTATGATCAAACAATATACCATGTAATATCACTCACTCAATAGTTCATTAATATGCCAAATATTCAATAATCCATACTATACCATAACAATATTCAATACTCAATGTCAGCGGGAGACTTCAATATTATAACCATCATACCTTATAACATAGCAATGATCTCACCCAAAATGGCATCGCTAACACTACCATTAGTCACTACAAGCACATTAGTTACATGATATGCCAATGTTGGATAGTTCATACTTACCAATATCAATCACTAATATTCACTGACAGCGAAAGGCTTCGATATCATGGCAAGTATGTCATGTAGCATAGCATTGATATTACTCAACATTGCATGGATAACACTATCATTAGTTAATGATGGTACAAACTATAACAATCATAGGTTAAGACAACATTATTATAAATACATGCCAATACCATTTCACTATAGCCTGAATCAATATAGAAGTGGATACGGGTACACTATATACTTGAATATATATATATATATATATATATATATATATATATATATATATTAATGCTAGATCACTGGATGCCCATTGGTATCAAATAGTAGACACCTGTCGGTGTCACACTGGCAGCTACGAATCACTAACCCTTATAAGCATGCTTATTTATCCACGACTCGATTACAGGCTATACAATTGATCCATACTATATCACATACATTACTCTCATTCATATTCACTTAACATGTTCATACAAGGTGCACAACTATCTTATATTACCAATACCAAATAATGTTCATTGATCACATAACATGGTGTCCATACACTCATATAAAGCAATATAACATCATCAAGTAAGGACACACTCCTTTGTACATCTTCATATACTTAACACATTATGATTTAATCATGTATGATTAATATTGCATACCATGTCATGTTCAATAATTAAAAAGCATGTATACAATTAGTTCCTTTATTAAAGTACTATGCCATAGCATCATTTACATATAATTTCAATTAACAAACATTCATATACTCATTTCATAATGTTAGACATGAGTTGGACAAGCTATAGGAATTAACAATGAAGTTTGGGTGCATTTCGGGAAGGAAAAACACATAACAATACATAAACTGTAGGAGGGTAAAGGTGGCAAATGATTCATGCCAACCATGGGATCAAAATAAGAAGAAAAAGACCTCATTTAGCTTGTTCTGTCGTGCTCGCGACAGTAGTCTCCATCAGGTGCCATACAAGACTGCTTTTAACCACAAACTTGAATTGCATAAACGAACATCTAAACTTCATTTTTAGGCAAAACTTCCTTCTAAACAATTGTTCCCTAGGATGTTAATTTTCAAATGGAACAAATTCCAGGTCAGTTACACATATAAAACGTATGATATAAACTAAACAACCTATACTGTTCAAATCGCCAGAATAGAGATACCTAGTTTTTGGCCATTTTTTGGACAATTAGATCTATAATTAGCTCAATCGTATCTCTGAGGAATATTTATACGTGGATCTTAAGTTTCAGATCCAATTTGAATCAACCAATTTGGACCACTAGAACTCAAAATATCGTATAAACAACGTACATAGGTCAAATGGACCACAAGGACAATTTTACACAATCAAGCTTATGAAGCCTGAAATTAGCCAACTTGACCAAACAAATACACTAAATTCAAACTATAGTTCTTATACACATATATGAACATTATAGGACAATCAAATTCTCAACATATAACATTAACCATAAATTACACAACCACTACTCACATCTTCGAAATTAGGGTTCATGCATAAACATGGCAATCACTAGCACAATCAACACACACTTCCATTTCCACTCAAAACACATCATTAGCACATACCTCATCCATAGAATTTAACAACTATCATATAATCAAGCAAAACCTCTAAACTCAATAATCATGTATCTACAGAAATTTAAATCCCAAACTAATCAATCATGCATTTAATCAAAGGTTAACACAAAATCTAATCCCAACCATATCAATTTAAGTACAATCCCAAACCTCTTAAAGCTCTCCTTCACTTCGCTACTCAATTGATCTTCTCTTTTCCCTTGGCTTCTCAACTAGCTTCTTCAACTTACAAATCAACATACATACACATTCAAAGCTTAATTAGAACTATAAAGTGAAATTCAAATCAAGGAAATGAAATACACTTGACTCATGCTTACCCTTCTCTAGCTTATCACTTGATCTTCTTAACCATTTCAACTTAAGTCTTAGCAACCAAATGAAGAAAATGAAGAGAGCAAGAAAGGGACGAAGAAGGATGAAAAGCAAGAAGGAGGGTTGCAGAAAATGAGGGGAATGGCCGGACAAAATGAGATAACAAAATGACAGATTTTGCCACTATACAATACTTATATATGCATGCAAATATGAGGTGTCACAACACCAACTCTTCAAATGCTAGGTGGCAGCTTCTACTATGACACATGGATCCCACTAAATTCAGTTAAGGTTAATTAACCCAACTTAAGTTGATTAATCTCTCTTAGTACTAATCAAGCAAAAATTACACTTTGGTCGCTACAATACTTTAATTTTATGAACTTAAGTCCCTAACTTTCAAATTCAATATAGTACAAAACCGTAAACCCTAATTTTACACTTACTTAATTACGCTAATCACACTCAATACCACTGGGGTGTTTTTCGGGCTGTTACAAAATGGATCGTCAATCCTTTCCGTTACCTATAATCGATACACATTCTCATAGTCCCATTTTTCTTCTTTACAAACAACAGGGGTGCTCCCCAAGGAGACACACTTGGTCTTATGAAACCTCTGTCCAACAACTCTTGTAACTGAGTCTTTAATTCCTTCAACTCTATGGGAGCCATTCGATAAGGCACTTTAGATATAGGTGTTGTACTAGGCACAAGGTCAATTGACAATTCCACTTCTCTAATAGGTGGTACACTAGCTAACTCTTCTGGAAAGACATCAGGAAATTCCCTTACCACAGGTATGACCTGAATTCTCACTAGTTCTCTCTTCGAATCCAACACCAGGGGTAAGAAAGCCTCACATCCTTTTCTCAGACAGCTTGCATAGCAGATATCACATCTACTAGTGGGTTAGAACACACACCCCTCACAGTTACTTTAACTTTCTTTGCACTACTAAGCACAACTATTTTCTTCCTACAGTTAACTACTGCTCGGTGCTTTCTCAACCAATCTATACACAAAATTAAATCAAACTCATCAAAAGGCAACTCAATCAGATCTACTGGAAACACATGACCTAGAACCACCAAAGGGAAATCTCTAAATACTTTGTTCACATTGACACTGTTCCCCCACAAGCTAGTTACACATATATCATAATCTAAGCAATCAGTAGTAGATAACTTATCACATAATTTCCTAGAACATAAGAATGTGTAAACCCAGGGTTAATCAATGTAAAAATTTCTATATTAAGGAGTAGAAAAGTACCCACAATGACCTCCAGTGCATCCTGCTCCTTACGATCCTTCATCGTATATGCCCTTGCTGGCACTGTTGGAGGTCTATCCACTGACTCTGACACTGCTCCACCTTGGGACTGGCCACCTCTGCCACGTCCTCTTCCTCTTCCTCTATTAGTCGGAGGCAAATTCACTGCACCCCTACTAACTTCTTGCTGACTTCCAGTTGCCTCATATGCCTTAGGATAGTTGGCCAAATAATGTTTTGTACTACCACATCTGAAGCAAGCCTCCAGCAATCCCCTCTATGTCTCTTACAACAATGCGGACATTTGGGCACCTCACTTCTATTCCTAGATGGACCCCTACCAGTGCTAGATGCAGAAGAAGATCCATGCCTTCTGCCTCTAGCAATTGGACTACTAGCTGACTTAATCGGAGGTGCTATAGAAGGATCTCTTGTTCTCTTACCTGAATGTGCCCCACCTCTATTAGGATTCCTCCTCTACATCCTCTCTCTCTGAATCTCTAGTGATCTTTCAGCTCTCATAGCTACTTGTACTATATCGTAATAGCTCATAGTTTGTGATGTTGTCATAGAAATTAGCAATGCTTTAATTGGCTCATTCAATCCTTCCTCTAAATGCTGACATCTAAACTCCTCAGTTAGCACTCCCACAGGTGCATATTTACTCAATCTGCTGAATTCTTTCTCATATTCTGCTATAGACATAACTCTTTACCTTAGATTCAAAAACTGCTTCCAATTAGCTTTCTGATACGCCTTAGTAATATACTTGTTCCGAAATTCTTGCACAAAAAATTCCCAAGTAATCGGGTTCCGGAGCATCGGATGCCTTAATTGTAGCATTCACCAGTTGTATGCGGATCCCTGAAACAGTGACACCACACATTCAACCTTTTCCTCATGAAGGCATCTTATCTCTTCCAATACCCTTTGAACCTTCTCTATCTTGAACTCAGCCTTATATGATTCATCTAATTCGGTTCCATAGAACTCCTCTAGTCTATGATTCCTCAAGGAATCCAATGGAGCTTTTAGTGCTATCATACGATCAAGCACCCTCGCCATGTCATGCGAAATTATGAGTAAAACTTCCAATGGAACCATTGGGACATCATGGCCCACACTAGCTGGCCTAGACTGACCAAATCCAGATGCTTTAGGTTCTCAAGGATTGACAATCTCAACAGTTTCTTCTCTTGAATTGTGAGAAGGATCCATAGATCTGATAGATAAACAAGAAAGTCCGCATTAGGTCAACACAACTATATGCATCCTAGTCTACACTATGCCCAAAAACGGCTAAACCGAGGTTCTGACACCCCAACTTATAATACCCCCTTCCCAACCACTTGCACAGCTTCGCTGCGGCAGTCGAGAATGGTTGCCACGATGCACATCACATGGACATCTCATACAATTCCATTAACATACACAGTCCTATACCAATTAATTTCTTTCGTATGTAGTGGAAGACATTCACTACACATACATAATCTCATGCTTTCATATTAGATTACATCATATATACCCAAGTTATATTACTGAGTCAATTATTACATAATATATGTATACTTATTACATACCCAAAGATTAAGCGTAATTACATAATACAAAATCACAAAACCTACAATAACGAAGTGTCCTAGTTTGACCGTTGATATACGGAG